>CM053792.1:10407987-10920487 GCA_028749045.1 Cupressus sempervirens
CGAAGTTGGCTTGATAATCATTTAGACTAAAACTATGTTCCATTCTTGACTTTTATGTAAACTCTATATTGCTCGACCTTTACTATTTTTAATGCTTGACATTGGTGTTGCTCAGCCTTTGTTAAGCTTCTAATGCTCAACATATATTGTGCTCAACACATACTATATCATTTGGTCCTTATATACTTACAATTTCACTCAGTTGTTGATGAATTTCTCAATCCATGAATGAGCTTGGTTCATACAGAAAATTACTCTATAACTATACTTTACTTGGCTTCTGTACAATTTCTCGGTATCTTATGTACATGACTCAGCCTATGTGGAGTAGCTCAGTCATAGTGATGACTATTTGACTCTACCTTGTAAATGAATAGGTGGCTAAAACTAATAGAAAAAATGGTTAGAGATACCAACATATGGAAGTGGATCCCTTGTACAATGTACATAGCAAAGGAGGATCCTAGATAATCTCGGCAACTATTTTTAAAGTGATGTTGTAGGCAAGCCTTTGGTGCATGGCTAGGTGAGCACAATGCTAGAAAGTGGGTAGATTAAATGTGTTAGATACTTCAATATTAGAGTTTCAGAAGGAGGAGGGATGTGTGTGGAATCCATGTAAAAATGGAGGAGGTCCCAAGACTAGTTTTTTTGTGTATTTCATCAGACCCTAGTGTATGCTGATTGGAAATACTTGAAACCCTTATTTTTAGGCCCTATATAGCAAGGATGTGTACGAATAGGTTGGGAACCTGAGACCAAAAAAATCTTCAAGCTCTTCCAAAAGGGTATTTAAAATGGTGGTTATTTTTCCAACTTATTTAGAATAATTGGGAACAATCACCCAAAAACCTAGTTAGGAAGCCTAATTCAACTAGGCCTAATTAGGCTAGTTTGGGCTAGTTTGAATAAATCTATAGAAAGACCTTTGGATTTCAGGACTAGGAGCATGGATGAGGCCTGTAGTCCTTATAATGAATCCCTCACTCCTTTTAGAAGGCAAAGAATTTGAGATTGGTGGAAAAATGAACTTGTTGAGAAAGTTGTAGTGCATAAAAGGTGTAAGCAAGTAGGAAACCCATTGGTGTAACTAGATAGGGAGGTGTATGGGATAATTTAGAAATCCTCTAAGATCAGGGTGACAAAGAGGAGCCCTAATAGGCTAGAAGAGAGCCTAGTGAGTCCTTGAAGAAAGAAAGGAATAGTTAGCAATCCAGCTTACAATACATTGGTATTAGAGGCACCAAAGATTTGGGGCTAGTGACATGTCTTTGTATATTGAAGAATCAATAGGGAAAGTTGAAATGGTGACCAATGTAGAAATTTCCTAGGAGATGAAAGAGAAAAAGGAAAGAAATAGTTTCCTAGAGGAATTTTTAAAGGAGATGAAGACCAAGTTGGAGAAAGTTGCTAAGGTAACCACGAAGATAGACTAAGAAGGAAAAACTAGCAATAAAGGTAAGGAAAAGGTTGGTGAGGAAGACATCATACTTGAGCCAGACCCCCATTATCTAAAGAACCATTCCTAAAATCCATCAAGGCATTGGGTGGAAAGGCTCTAGAAGGAGTTTATTTGTTTAGTGGGAAGATGAACCCTTAACTTGTGATGGTATGGGTTGAAGGGATGAAAAACCACTTTAAGTGTGAGGGGGTCACTAAAGTACAAAAGATCAAGGCAACCAAATCCAGGCTAAGAGGATCAACACTAATCTAGTGAAAGTATCTCCAAGAAGAAAGGGAGAAGATGGGAAAGAAACCAATTACAAATTGGAAAGCCATGGTTACTAGGGTAAAGGAAAAATACCTACCTAAAGACTTTGAGATTCAAATACACAAGAAGAGGAAAAGCTTAAGACAAAAACATATAGATATAGAAACATATACTGAAGAATTTTAGAAGTTATGTTTGAGATCAGGGACTCAAGAAGAAGAACCTATTTAAGTGGCTAGGTATATAGGTGGCTTGAAGTGGAACATCCAAGAATAAATCAATTTAAGGACACCTACAATAGTTTATAGATGTTTCCAATTGGCATTGAAAGTGGAAGAAAATAACAAGAAGAAGTTTGATACCAAATTTAGAGGTAGAGGTATAGAAAGAGATGGTAGGAATCAAAGAGGTAATAGTGGAAGAGGTTCAAACTCAAGAAGTCAAGGGTTAAACAAGTGGACTGAATAGAAAGAAGGGAATTCTAATAGAGGGGGTTTTAGTAGGGGAAGAAGCTCTAACAATGGTGGTAGAGGAAGAAGAAGCAATCAAGGTAAAGGATCCTACTTTGCAACCATGAAGTACTATAATTGCAATAAGATGAGACACTCTGCATATGGGTTCCCTGAGAAAGGCTCCACTTCTCAAGGGAGTACAAAAAGAGTCAACTATGTGCAAGAAGAACCTAGTAGTAGTAATAAGCCATTTGAGGTTCCCTTAGAATCAAAAGAAGGGGAAAATCTAATAATAAGAAGGATATTGATTAAAGAACCTATCAAGGAAGAACCGAGACAAAGAAGAGCCCTATTTAGAGTGAATTTCAAGATGATGGGAAAAGTGGGTAAGGTCATCATAGATGATCCACATATAACATTGTGTCAGAGGAGGCAACTAACAAACTGAACATGAAAATAATTCTACATAGCAATCCCTATAAGGTTACATGGCTCAATGAAGGACAACATTTTCTTGTAAGTGAACAAGCATGTGTTGAATTCTTAATAGGAATGTATAAGGACAAGGTGTTATGTGAGATTCTACCTATGGATGTATGTCACCTTCTATTAGAAAGGCCATGGAAATTTGATAGGCAAGCAATGCATGATGGAACCAAAAATGAATATTCATTCAAGAAAGATTGTGTGACATTCAAGATTCAATCCTTAATAGAAGAGGGCGAAGTGAAATGTCCAAGTCCTAATGTACTCATGGTGGGTGAGAAGGAGTTCTTAAATACTTTGGAAAAAGGAGAAGGAGTAGGTTTTTCCCTAGTATAGAAGCCTAAACAAAAGTTGTTGATAATACATGAAAGCAAACAAAGCTACCTAAAGAAGTGAAAGAAATGCTTGAAGAGTACAAGTATATTGTTAGTGATGGAAAACCTACTACCCTACCTCTCAAAATACCTATTAGCCATCAAATTTACTTCATTCGAGGAGTCACCTTTCCTAACAAAACTGCCTATAAAATAACCCCTCAACAAAATGAGGAAATTGCCAAGCAAATCCAAGAAATCTTGGGCCAAGGAATAATTAGGAAAAGTATAAGCCCTTGTGTTGTGCCTATTATTTTAGCACCCAAAAATGGGGAAACTTGGAGACTTTGTACTGATTCAAGAGCCATAAATAGGATCACCATTAGGTATAGGTTCTCAATACCTAGGATTGAAGACCTAGTGGACCGTTTCGGGGAAGCAAGATACTTTACCAAGATAGACCTTAAAAGTTGTTATCAACAAATTAGGATAAGGGAAGGGGATGAATGGAAAAAAAACTTCAAAACCACATAAGGTTTGTATGAATGGCTTGTGATTCTATTTGGCTTATCAAATGCTCTATCTACTTTCACGAGGCTTATGAACAAGGTTTTGAAAGAATACATTGGTAAGTTTGTTATTTTCTATTTAGATGACATTTTGATTTTTAGTAAAACTAAGGAGGAGCATATCAATCATTTAATTTTTTTTCAAGAAATTGCATGAAGAAAAAATAATGATCAATTTGGAGAAGTGTGACTTCATGAAGTAGGAGGTAGTGTACCTTGGGTTTGTTTTGTCTCAAGGAAACCTTAAGATGGACTAGAGTAAGGTGGATGCCATCCTAAAATGGTCTACTCCCAAAATTTCTACAAAGGTGAGAAGTTTTCATGGTTTGGCCCAATATTATAGGAAGTTCATCAAACATTTTAGTGCTATTTGTGCTCCTATATTATACACCATCAAAGGTGGAATGAAGACAAAGTTCTATTGGAATCCTCAAGAAAATGATGAGTTTGAGATCCTCAACAAAAGGATAGAAACTTAACATATTCTTGTCCTACCTAGTTTTGACAAGCTCTTCATAGTGGAGTGTGATGCTAGCAATATGGCAATTGGGGCAGTCCTAAGCCAAGAAGGGAGGTCAGTGGCTTTTCATAGTGAGAAGCTAAATGATGTAAAGAGGAAGTACTCTTCCTATGACCTAAAGTTGTATGCACTAGTCCAAGCTTTAAGGAAGTGGAGGGATTAATTTCTTCCAAAGGATTTTGTGGTATATTCTGATAACCAAGCCCCTAGTTTCCTCAACTTCCAAGACAAACTGAACAACAAGCACATGAAATGGGTAGAATATCTTCAAGCTTATACTCTTAACATTAGGCATAAGAAAGGAGTGCAGAATAAGGTAGTTGGTGCCCTAAGAAAGTTACTCCTAACAATGTAAGAGGTTTAGTTGTACAATATTGGGATTGATAGCTTCAAGGATCTATATGTTGATGATGAAGATTTTGCATAAATCTACAAGATATGCAAGGAGTATAAGAACAATTTCCATGGTGAGTTTTCTAAACACACATTGCAAAATGATTTGTTGTTTAAGGGAAGTCAACTATATGTTCCTAGGGGATTAATGAGGGAGAATTTGATTCAAGAAAATCATAATGGGACACTTAGTGGTCACCTTGGAGTTAATAAGACACAACAATTAGTTACTAGGTTCTACTTTTGGCCTAAAATGAGTAGGGATATCAGAAAATATGTGGAGTTTTGTGTGGTATGTTAAAAGACAAAAGACACATCTTCAAATGTAGGTCTCTATCAGCCCCTTCCAATTCCTAGTAGGCCATGGGAGTGTTGAAGTATGGAATTTTTGTTAGGATTACCAAGGACCAAGCAGAGATTTGATAGAATTTATGTTGTAGTAGACGAATTTAGCAAAACTACACACTTTATCCCTTTTAAGAAATTTCATGATGCTTGTTAGATTTCTCACTTGTTCTTCAAGGATGTGGTAAGGATCCATGGCTTACCCTTAAGTATTATTTCAGACAGGGACACAAAATTCATGAATCATTTTTGGAAGACCTTGTGGTACAAGTTAGGCATAAATTTGTCCTTTGGATCTACCTACCATCCTATGATAGATGGCCAAACTGAGGCCATTAATAAGAATCTTGGAAACTTTCTATAGTGACTTAAAAAGGAATATGGGCAAGCTTGGGATCAACTCATTGGGCAGGAAAAGTATGCATATAATGATATAGTCGATAGGTCCACTGGTAAGAGTCCTTTTGAGATTGTTTATGGGTTACATCCTACAGGGGTGTTTGAACTAAGAGAGTTGAAAGATGGTGGTAAAGGAAGTGGTTATGCTGAGGTCTTTTCTCAGTCTAAGAGGGAAGTCCATGAATCAGTAAGGAAAACTTTAACTGACAATGTTGAGAAGCTCAAGTATAAGGTTGATGACAGTAAAAAGGATGTGCAATTCCAAGTTGGGGATCTTGTAATGTTCCATCTAAAAAAAGATAGGTTGCAGAAGGGAGTCCCTCATAAGCTGCAGAAGAGGAGGTTGGGACCTAGCCAAATACTTGCCAAGTATGGTAATAATGCCTATAAGGTGGAACTTACTGAAGACATTGGGTTATCACTAGTTTTTAATAATGTTGATTTGGTTTAGTACAAAGACCCTAATCCATTTGGTGATTAGATACTTAGGGAGGTCACTCAAGATGTGGAAGACCTAATTTGACCCCCCCATCACCTAAGGAAGCTAAAAAGTTACTTGACTCAATGATCTACAAATAAACTAGGACCACAACTTATTGGGAACCTCTTGTGAAGTGGCATGGTCATGAAGATGTAGAGGCTACTTGGATCAAGGAAGCAAACTTCAAGAAGTTTGGTATAGACCCCAGCTTGCTCAATCCAAGGGTGGATTGAACTTTTTGTTTTTAGGGGAGTATGGTATAGTAGCACCTAGGCTAACTCCTAGTCCTAGCTCTACATTTTGGGTTTTGTCTTGTACTAACCTTAGCCAAGTTAGTTAGTTGTATTTTGACCTTAAAAGTTCATATGTGTTTTCTCCTAGGTGGATTTGACTAGGCTCCATTCTAGCTAGTTTGGTTTGCCTTATGTTTAGGTTGTTAGGGATTGTGGGTCTTATACCTTAGAAGCCTAAGGAAGGCATTTTTTTGTTCTTATTTTTTAATCTATGATTTTTTTACATCCTTTTTCATATATTGGAGGTCATACATTCTCATTTGGAAAAATATTGAGAAAGATGTCAAAAAGATGCAAATTGTTGCAAAAGTTGTAAAAAATGTCAACGTGGTCAAGATCATAGGAATTGATGCTCTAGGGGCTAAATCATGCCTAGAAATCAAAAAATGGATTATAGTGGACCAATTTAGAAGTTACCAAAATGATGGAAGTCAAAGTTGCTTAGAAATGTAGAGTTGTTAGCAACTTTGAAAAGTTGCTTGACAACTTTTTGACAAAAAAGTGCATAGTGAAAGAAAGAGGTTGGTAGTTAAGGTAAATATCTAAAACCTCTTGAGGAACCCATAAAATCATAAGGGAAAACCATTCCAAGGGTTGGAAGTTGGAATAAGTGAATTTTTGCAAGTGGATCTTGTTGGAATTCGTTAGAATTACTGGGGGGGGGGGGGGTTGAATCAGTTATCCAAGGTCCAGATGTACAAATAAAAATTTTCAATGCTTAGTAGACCCATATTCATATAATATTATCATGCATGCATCCATTAGATCATACAATACTCAAACTTTATAGGTAACTATCCTAGGTTAAAACAACTTTGTAGAAATGTAAACACAAAACAACATAAGAACATTCACACAATTTGACACAAGAATTTTACATGGAAAATTAATTTGGGAAAAGCCACTAGTAACATGCTACTAGTTTTTCACTCTTCTAAAGTGATGCCTTGTGAAAGGCCAACCCTATGAAAGGTTAAAATACACAATGTTAAATGTCGCCTGGTTAAAGGATTTCAATCACCCTATTAGGAGTGAGCCTTGTTAGACAAATTTAGACCATTCCATTAGAATGTCTCCTGGTTAAAGGATTTAAAAATGGCTATTAGGTCAACCTTAATCAAAACGATTTACCCTAGACTAATATAATGATTAGAAAGTAACAATAATGCTTGATCTGATAACAAATTACAACTCACTTGCATATTACAGATCTTTGTTTCAGTCCTCCATTTTGCTTGGCTTTCACACACTTAACTTTGATAGCTTCTTCATCCTTCAAGAATTCATAATCTTAAGACTTCTTTCTTTACATGCCAACTATAGTCACTTCTATTTGGCCATTAAATGAAGCAATACCCTAGACTCCTTGTCTTCCTTAGGTTCTCGCACATGATAATCTTTTCTTCTAACCAACTATATCTATAAATAAAGAATTAATATATTTTTCCACTTAACTACAATCATCCATTTTAGGGTTAGGTAGGATATAATGAATCTACCCTCTTTTCCATTTGGTTCCTCTAGAAACTTATTCTACAATCTTCCTTGAATTTTCTTCAAAATAGTTTACCTTGTATTCTATGCCACCAACTCATTATAGTTATCTTCCACATGCTTTACACAATTCAAGAAAACAAAATAGTCAACTCAAATTCATCAAATCTTCAATTTAACACATTTATTGGCACTCAACATCAATATGTTGTCACTTAGCATCTATATTGTTCTTTCACTCGACCAACACTAGCTCACTCGACAAACACTAAAGTTTACTAATGCTCAACACCAACTAAACTTTACTCAACATTTACTAACAATCACTCAACTTGCACTATCTTTCATCTTTTCTTGACACCTCTTGATTTTCATTCATCTTCCACTAATTTTTGCTCAGCTTGTACTGACTTCTTGTCAAGGCTTGGAAGACACTTTTCATACTTGATCTTCTTCTAGTCTTAACTTGAGTAATATTTTATTTCAAACTTTAAGTAGATAAAAAATATACTATAGTATCAATGTCTTTCTTGGTCTTAGTGTTTCTTTTACATACCAAATAAATCAACTTCTCTCTAAGTACTATTTGTATCTCCTCTTTTAAAATCCTCTTCATCAATCAACTAAATGGTATCTTTCAAATCAAAAAAGAAATTGTCTCACTAGCAAGTAGCGGGTTTGAGATCATTGAAAAAATAATGATTGTTCCATTACAAGTTCTTCACTCCAAAATAATCTTATATCAAAAATCTCCCTCTTTGGCATTGATGGCAAACCAATACTAGCAACAATACCAAAAAGAGAATAAATCTTTGAAATTTCTCCCTCTATCAATTTAGTATATGTCCTTCCTCTATGTAGGGTAATGTTAGCTTTGTCAAGTTCCTTTATTGTATCTTCTCCCTCTTTCTTATATTTAGGTATCTCTCTTTACTTATCACTTCCTTCATCACTTTCTCCCACTTATTAGGTAGATGTATATTTCTTTGCCCTCTTAAGCTTATATCTCCCTCTTTGACAATAACACCAAAGAATTATCATCTCTGTATGCAGATATAATCAATTTCAGATTCTCCCTCTGTCACCTTTTGTGTAACTGTAAATCTTTTAATTCAACTCCTTCATTACCTTAGATGACTCCTAAAGTAATATCCACTGCATCAAGTTGTAAGATACACCATTCATCTTAGTTGATTCATGACACTACTCATGTTTCTTAAGTAGCTTTGGATAGGGGTATCACCCCTAGTTTACCTCTTTAATGATCATGAACATCCTTAGGTAAAGCTTTTGTGAAGATATCAACTATCTATTCTTTTATATTCACATATTCCATCCTCAGTTCTTTGTCTTGAACTAACTCTCTCAAGTAATGATATTTTATTACAATGTGCATAGTCTTTGTATGCATCACAAGGTTCTTTGATACATTTATAGCACTTGTATTATCACAATAAAGTACTACAGGTTCAACAATTCCCTCCTTCATTCCTTTGAGTAGTTGTTTGATCCATACCACAGTTATACAATTTACTCCAATAGCCACATATTCAACTTCAATGGTAGATTGAGATATGCATTTTTTTTTCTTTTTGGTCAGAGTGACCAACCTATTTCCTAAGAAAAATGCTCCACCACTTGTGTTCTTTTTGTCATCAATATTTCTAGCCCAATCAACATCTGTGTAGTCTTTGCCCTCAAATTTTTTATTTTTCTTGTAGTATATAGACCATGGTCTTTTCTTCCTTTCATATATCTCATAATTCTCTTAATAGCCATTAAATTATTCTCCTTAGGATTTTTAGATAATCTTGCAACAATCTCAATAGATAATGCAATGTTAGGTCTGCTATGCACTACATATTGTAGTTTTCCAATGATAGACCTATACAATGTTTGATTCACATCAATTGAATCATCATTCTTTGACAAATTTTGTCCTATCACCATAGGTTTGGTAATTGATTTTGAATCTTCTAATCCAAAAAAATTCAATATATCCTTCACATACTTAGACTGAGTGATGCATATACCATACTTCATTTGATATACTTGCAAACTAACAAAGAACTTGATCTCTCCAAACATAGACATCTCAAATTCTTTCTTGACTTAATTTGCAAATGCCTTACATAAAGTATCTTGACCTCCAAATATGATATCATCAACAATAAATTCAGCTACTAAAATACCTTTACCTCCTTATGTCTTCAAGTATAGATTTTTGTTATCATCATTCCTTTCAAAACTAATCTTCATAAGATAATTGTGAAACCTTTCATACCATGCTCTTGGGGCTTGCTTTAACCCATATAAATATTTGTGTAGTCTACATACCATGTTCTTTTTGTTAGAATCAACAAATCCTTTTGATTGTTATATATAAACCTCTTCTTCTAATATGCCATTCAAAAATGTTGACTTTAGATCTATATGATAAACTTTGAAACCTTTGTATGTAGAGTAAGCAAGTAGAGTTCTTACTCCTTCCAATCTTGCAACAGGGGAAAATGTTTCTCCATAGTTTATTCCTTCTTCTTGTTCACACCCTTTGCAAAATAATCTTGCCTTATTCCTTGTGACTTCACCATTTTAATCTAACATGTTTTTGTACACCCACTTGGTTCCAATCACATTCTTGTCCTATGATCTGGGAACTAGAGTCCATGTCTTGTTCTTCTCAATCTGCTCAATCTCTTCTTTCATGGCTTTAGTCTAGTCCTCATTTTTCTAAGGCATCTTTCATTCTCTTAGGCTCATGCATGCTCAACAAATAGGTATCACTTCTTATATTGTTCCTTGTCATTGGTCTAGCATCTTTATCTCCAATAATTTGTTTAGCAGGGTGATGTCTTTTGACATAGTTTGACAATCTTGGTTATGCTCTTCTTTCCTCATTTCACTATACAATTCCCTATCGAGTAATTCAACATCTCTTTCATGTACACTTATCTTAGAATCAAAATGTGCCTTAGATTTTGTCTGCAACTCGATCCTTAACTATAACTCAATTCCTCGACATTTATTGTATGTGACTCAACATTCACTAAAACTTGTTGTTAATTTGCAACTTGGTTTACAACATCTCCATTATTAGGCATACCTTCATAAAATTATAAAAATGATTTGTACTCTTTAGGTTTCTTCATAGGTTCAATTTCATGTACCTCTGTATATTCATCAAACTTCACATTTGTACTTTTGACAACTTTGTTAGTGTTAGTATTTAAACACTTATATGCTTTACTTCTTGTGTAATAGCCAAGGAATATACCTTCTTAACTTTTAGCATCTAATCTACTATTCTTGAAATCCTTAAGAATGTAGCACTTGCTTCCAAATATCTTCAAATATTTTACATTGGGTGAGTATCCATACCATAATTCAAACTGTGTTGAATGAGTACCTTTCTTCACTTGCACATGGTTCAAGGTATAGATAGGTGTACTTATATCCTCTCTCTAGAATTTTGAATCAATATTCTTCTCCATCATGAGTGTCCTAGTACACTTCATTACAAATATGTTCCTCCTTTCAACAATTCAATTTTTTGGAGGGGTCTTAGGTACAAAAGTATGTCTTTTGATTCCTCTTTGATTACAAAAAATCTCAAACTCATTTGATGTAAATTCTCCACCTTTGTTAGATCTTAGACATTTCAAGCTTTTTCCTATCTCCTTTTCAACTCTAGCTAAGTGCCACTTAAACATTTGGAAAGCATCATATTTCTATAACAGAAACATAATTGTCATCATCCTAAAATAATCATTAACAAATAGGATAATGTACTTGTCACCTTTGTATCTTTGCACATCAATTGGTCCATACAAATCAGTATGAAAATCTCTATAATTTCTTTAGAGGTATTAGTCTTACTCTTAAAACTAGATTTTATCATTTTTTCTAACTAAAATTGTTTGCATATTATATTGTTAGGTTTCTTTAGTTTAGGCAAACCTCTGACTATTTTCATGTTACTGATATTGACTAAGTTATCAAAGTTAATATGAAATAAACTCTTGTGCCATAACCACACATCATCAAATTCTACAACAAGACAATTAACATCATTCATTTCAAGATAAAATAGATTACCTCTAGTCTGATCACTTTTCCATCAGCGTCATAGATCTTTTCTATCTTGTTCTCAAACTCAACTTTACAATTTGAACTATTTAGTTGTTACACACTTAACAAATTATAGTTAAGTCCTTCAACATAATAAACATTTTCATACATGATATTTTTGTTGAAAACATATTGATATATGTATAAGATTATAATGTTTCAATCATTATTTTGTCACTGATGTCAAACTTTCTACTTGTTGGTAAGACAATTTCCTAGTTGATTTGAGTACTATAATTTGTTTCATTGATGAGGAGGTTTTGATCAAATAAGATAACAAGAATACCTAGAGGAAAGGCTGAGTTATGATATATAAGAGGAGTAAAAATATTAGTTAAGACAATGATGCCATAGTGTATTGATTATCTACTTGAGGTTGCAAAATATGGATAAACTGATTAAGTCTAGAAGAACAAGCAAGAAGGATTGAGTTTTCCAAGCTTGACTGAGTGGATAGTAGGTACCAAGAAAAGTTAGTGCAATCTAAGAAGAAAATTAGTTGGAGCTGAGTAAAGTGAAGTTTCAGTGTATGCTTAGTGAGCTTAGTGTAATCTGAGTAAATTTTAGTTGATGCCGAGCATCAATAAACTTTAGTGTTTTCTAAGTTAACTAGTAGATGATGAGTCAAAAAATAGTGTGGAAGCCAAATGACAACATATTGGTGTCGAGTGCTAGTATTCATGTTAAATCATAGATTTAACAAATCTAAGCCAATTATTTTATTTTCTTGAATTGTGTGAAGCATGTGGAAGATAACTATGATGAGCTAGTGCCACAAAATTCAAGGTAAACCATTTTGAGGCAAATTCAAAGAGGATTGAGGGAGACATTTCTAGAGGAACCAAATGGAAAAGTGGGTAGATTTATTGAATCTTACCTAATCCTACCTAACCCTAAAATAGATGATTGAGGTTGAATGAAAAAGATCTTAAATCTCTATTTATAGAGAGAGATGGTCAGAAGAAAAGATTGTCATGTGCAAGAACCTAAGGAAATCAAGTCTAGGGCATTGTTTCATTCAGTGGCCGAATAGAAGAGACTACTATTGGAAAGCAAAGAAAGAAGGCTTAAGCGTATGAATTCTTGAAGGGTGAACAAGCTATCAGAACTGAAGAGTGCAAAAGCCA
Organism: Cupressus sempervirens; assembly: GCA_028749045.1. Lineage (NCBI taxonomy): Eukaryota > Viridiplantae > Streptophyta > Pinopsida > Cupressales > Cupressaceae > Cupressus > Cupressus sempervirens. The sequence continues at coordinate 10,420,700 of CM053792.1, forward strand.
AGAAGAATGGAGGATTGAAATAGAGATTTGTGATCTACAAGTGAGTTGTAAATTGCTATAAGATCAAACTTTAATATTACTTTCTAATCATTGTATCAGTCTAGGGTAAATCCTTTAGATTAAGGTTGACCTAATAGTTATTTGTAAATCCTTTAACCAGGTGACATTCCTAGTGAATGATCTAAAGTCCTCAAAAAAGGCTCACTCCTAACAAGGTGATTGAAATCCTCTAACCATGTCACATTTAACAATGTGTATTGTAACCTTTAATATGGTTGGCCTTTCACATAGCATCACTTCAAAAAGGTTGAAGTATTGTATGATCTAATGGATGCATGCATATTAAGTTTTTATGGATATGGGTTCATTAAGATGTGAAAAGTTTTATTTGTACATCTAGACCTTGGATAACTAATTCACTCCCTTCTAAATAATTCTAAAGAATTTAAACAATTAGTATTAGAGCTATCTTCTTAAGAGGATTAGTTTGAAGTTACTAGAAGCAAAAGGATCAAGATGTCAAAAAGAGAGGTACCCAAGCTTAACAAGGACACCTTTCTTGCATGGAAAATTATGATGAAGCTACACCTAGGAGGTCTTGGAGATCATGAACAATCTATCATTATCATAGAACATGCCAATCCTACTAGAGCCCTAACTACTGAAGATTTGAAAAAGAAGAAAGAACACAATCAGGCAATATTGGAGATTGCCTCTTCCTTAATTTATATTGAGTTCAATGATATTAAGGGTTGTGATGGTGAAAATAATATGTGGGATTCTCTTCACACCATTTTTGGAGGAGACACAAATGTTTTGAGAGCCAAATCTGAAAGTCTTAGAGGTAAGTTCGATGATATGAGAATGGAAGAAGGTGAGAATATTGCTCAATATTTCTCTAGAATAAAATATTTTGTTAATGCTATAAGAGGTGTTACTGGTAAGATATATGATGATACTATATTGAGTAAAGTATTAAGAACATTGGTGCCCATCTATGCTATTAGAGTTTCTTCCATACAAGAAAAGAGATGTTTACTAGGTTCTAATCTGACTCTTAAAGGATTGGTAGGTAGGTTTACTACCTTTGAGCTCTCTAATTCTGATAATTTCAAACTTGAAAATGTTGAATCTACTTTCAAAGCTAAGTGGTCATTGAAGGAACCTAAAGAGAAGAAGAAAAAGGTCAAATATGTTTCTACTGACATTGACATAGATGAGGAAGATGTAGAACAACTTAAAGAACTGCTTGTAAGGAGATTTCATAGAGGCAAAGGAAAATTTAAAAGTAAGTTACCTATCATGTATTTTAATTGTGATGAGGTTGGTCATATTGCTGCTAGATGTCAAGAAAAGAAGAACAATAAAGTTGTGACAAATACATAAGTAGAAGATATGAGGACAACAAAGATTACAAAGACAAAGTCAAGAAGTCTTGCTACATTGTTGAAGAGGAAACCAAAGATGGATCTAATTATCATGATGATGAAGTGGTATATGTTGCAATGAAGGATGAATCTAACAAGGATGAGGCAACTGCCCAAGAAGAGCTCACTACCCAAAAAAGTAATCAATCGTCAAGTTCCTCATATATATATAAATATAGATGGTGTACCTTCTTTCCAACTGATCTCTAACCTTAGCTCAATCTCAGATCACAAAATCAGGTTTTGAAAAACTTTTCTTCATAAGATATAAAAATTTGCATTCATATCACTTCACATTCACATTACATTCACTTGTAAATTACTTACACATAATTTTACAAGATGTCTTTGCATAAATATCACGACTTTTCACAAATTGTTGTTGGGTTGGCTAGGACCATAATATAATTTTCCAACTTAGAGTAAACATCTTAGGATGTCAGCCCTAATTGGTCAAGTAATTATTTTGAAAATAAAATAATTCCTTTACCTTTCATTCTGTTGTTCTATAAATCTTACATATCTCTTTTTAGTACTGTCCGTGCTAATGTCTGAGGTTATACACATCATCACCATATGTATACTATCTCTATCTAACCTCTCTCTCAAAAATAACATCATATAAACAAGTTATACATAAAATAATACACTACTATAAACCATTTTCATACTTAGACAATTTTTTGAGTACCAAAAAGCTAAGTATCTTTATTTATGAGGTTTAGTACAAGAATGCACATCATGTGTTGTCATTAATGACAATATTTACATATATGCATATAGCCAATTTTTAACAATCTCCCCCTTTGAAATTGATGGCAATAAAGTAGGAAAATTGACTAAGTATCAAAAACTTTTCCAAAACTTACAACATTACTATTCTTACCATCTATTAAAAATACTTTATCTTACAAATACTCCCCCTTTTTACATGACTAAAAAATGCATAATTTACTTGTAATTTTCTCATACAACTTCTCCCCCTTTAGCATCAATGACAAAGGTTGGAATATCCAAAAAATATCAAAAAGTTATGTATGGATGCTGTTAATTTTTTTTTAATGTCTTGCTGCCTCAAGTTGATATAATCTTCATACAATCATCAAAACTTTCCTTTAGACTATCCATACTTTTCTCCCATGTGTCCTTGACTACTTCAACAGTAGTGAGAATTGCGCATAAGGCATATGATTCAATCTCAACTGCATTAAGGTCAGAGTATATGAAATTTGAATAAGTGTCCTTTTCAATAGTAGTGAGAATTGCACATAAGGCATATGATTCAATATCAGCTACATTAAGGTCAGAGTATATGAAATTGGAATAAGTGTCCTTTAATTTAATAGATTCCTCCAACTGTCTCTCAATGGCTAATAGTTTCAGAGCTATAAACTCTCTAAAATTTGATACTCTTCTCAAAATTAGCTCTTTCTCAAATTTTAGTTTCTTGATGTTAGTGTGAACACTAGAAAATTGTCCTTTAAAATCATCAACTCTGCTAGAGGGTTGTTGTAATTGACTTATCAGAGCTTCTAGCTCACTCAACTTCCCTTCCATCTTATTATCCAAAACTTTAGTCAACTTGTGAGGTAGAGTATAGTTTATATACAATACCTTGCCATCTTATTGACATCTTTGGATTTCCTTGATATAAGTATCAAGACTCAACAAATCATTCTTTATGTTCTAACACACTGTGCTAAAATATTAGCACATGGTTATAGGATTTCAATCACCCTATTAGGAGTGAGCCTTGTTAGAGAACTTTAGATCATTCACTTGGAACGCAACCCAGTTAAAGGATTTACAAATGACTATTAGGTCAACCTTAATCCAAAGGATTTACCCTAGACTGATACACTAATTAGAAATTAATATTAAGGGTTGATCTTATAACAATTTACAACTCACTTGTAGACTATAGATATTTGTTTTGATCCTCCATTCTTATTGACTTTCACACACTTCAGCTCTAATAGCTTGTTCACCCTTCAAGAATTCATACTCTTAAGCATTCTTGCTTTGCTTGCCAATATTAGTCTCTTCTTTTCGACCACTGAATGAAGGAATACCCTAGACTTCTTGTCTTCCTTAGGTTCTCACACATGACAACCTTTTCTTTTGACCATCTCTCTCTATAAATAGAGATTTAATATTTTTTTGTTCTACCTCAATCATCCATTTTAGGGTTAGGTAGGATTAGGTGGGATTCAATGAATCTACCCACTTTTCCATTTGGTTTCTCTAGAAACTTCTGCCTCAATCCTCTTTGAATTCACCTCAAAATGGTTTAGCTTGAATTCTATGCTTCCAACTCATCATAGTTATCTTTTACATGCTTCACATAATTCAAGAAAATAAAATAGTCAGCTCAAATTCATCAAATCTATGATTTAACATGAATACTAGCACTCAACATCAATATGTTGTCACTTAGCTTCCATACTATTTTTTGACTCGTCATCCACTAGTTAATTGAAAAAATAATAAAGTTTATTGATACTTAGAATCAACTAAACTTTACTGGGCTTACACTAAGTTCACTCAGCATACATTGAAACTTCACTTTACTTAGCTCTAATTAATTTTTTTCTAGGCTTGCACTAACTTTTCTTTGCACCTACTATCCACTTAGTCAAGCTTGGCAGACTTGATCCTTCTTACTTGTTCTTCTAGAATTAATCATTTTATCCATCCTTTGTAGCCTCAAGTAGATAATAAATACACTATGTCATCATTGTCTTAATTGATCTTTGTACTCTTCTTACATATCATAACTCAACCTTTCCTCTATGTATTCTTGTTATCTTATTTGATCAAAACCTCCTCATCAATCAAACAAATGATAGTACTCAAATCAACTAGGAAGTTTTCTTATCAACAAGTAGCAGGTTTGACATTAGTGACAAAACAATGATTGAAACATTATAATCTCATACATATATCAATATTTTTTCAACAAAAATATCATGAATGAAAATGTTTATTATGGTGAAGGACTTACTATAATTTGTTAAGTGTGTCACAATTGAATAGTTCAGAGTGCAAAGTTGAGTTTGAGAACAAGATAGAAAAGATCTATGAAACTGATGGGAAACTAATTGGAAAAGGTGTTCAAACTAGAGGTAATCTATTTTATCATGATATGCATGATGCTACTTGTCTTGTTGTAGAATTTGATGATGTGTGGTTATGGCACAAGAGGTTATGTCATGTTAACTTTGATATTTTAGTCAGTATTGTTGGTCTTAGATTGGTTTTGACAATTGAGTGTCAACACACTTAACTAGTTCTCAAGATGATGTCGAGTATAATATAGATGCCAAGCTATATTATGTGTTGAGAAAGAGATTCAATAGGTTCTGAGTGAAGTTCAAGTGCCAATTAATAAGTGATGTCGAGTCACTATAGGTGCTAAGTAAAGTATAGATGCCGAGCAAAACAAAATTACCATAGGAGTTGAGCGAGACTGAATTCCTATATGTTTCGAGCATCAAAAACTAGTAAGTGCCAAGTAACATAGAATCAACATATGAGTTTTTGCCTTCAAAAACTTAGATGTAAACCATTTTTGAGCTAACTTGGGATGAATCTCAAAGGATCTTGAAGATAAGATCAAATCTTTTGCATTACCTATGTAATCAACATTCAACGAATCAAAAAAATGGAGAAGGAATGCAACCAATAGGAAAAGTAAAAGAATTGAGCAGGAAATGAAGAGAGAATATTGATCGTAGATTCATACCTAACCCTAAGTCTTCAAAGCCTTTAAAAGGAGGATGAAACCCCATTGTATGCAAGTATGTGAGAAGTGTATGGGTAAATTATAGCGAAGTGTAGAGGGGTGTAAAGACTTAGAAAGAGCATAACAACATTGCAAAATTTAGTTGATCAAGAATGGAATATTAGAAGTTCGAAGAGAGACATATAAGATCAAGCAAGGATTAGAATAGATAGAGCAGAACAAGGATCTACAATCAACAATTCGGGATTGCAAGTCATTAGGTCAAGACTTTCTAATACTTTCTAGCAATTGTATTAGGAATGAAAATCCTATGATGATAGGTTGGTCTAATAGCCATGTTGTAAGCCTTTAAACAAGGTGCTAAATCCTTTAATAGGGTAACATTCCAAGTGAGTGTTTGTAAATCCCTTAATCAGGTCACTTTTAATAGGGTGTAAAGTCTTTAACATGACAGGCCTTTCATAGGGTAGACCATTGGAAGTGGTCAAATTTTGTAACCTTTAATAGTTACATATTTTTGTAGTGATACTTTGTGGGTGTCATCCCTACCCTAGTTTTATCTTCTCATTTTGGAGGGTTTCTGGGTTACCAAATTCTTTTGTTATCTATTTTCATGCATGTCTTTACTTTCATGTTTACTAGATGAATTAGATGCATGTATTTTAGTTAAAATGTTTTAAAGAGGTTAAATATAGTTAATTTTGAATCACGCACCCCCTCCCCCTCTCAAAAGTAAATATTCCCACTTGTAAATCCCAACAATTGGTATCAAAGCCAAGTTCTCACAAGGAGGACCCTTATAGCTTGGAGAAAAGATCTAGAAATGGAAGCCTACAAACTTGGGAAGATCATAGAGAATCAGGCAATTGATATACAACTTTCTCTACACACTTTGGAAGAAGCCAGGGAGGAAATAAGAAAATCCTTAAATAGAAGAAGAGAGATTGCCGTAGTTGAGAATGATACACAATACAAGGAGATTGACACCTCAAAACTATTTTCAAATAGAAATTCCAAAGAGTTTGATGCAACAATAGCAGACCTAATGGAGAAGAATAGAGCTCAAGTAGAAGAAATTAGAACACTCAAGATTGAACAAGAATCACAAGCCATGATGCTTTGTGAGGTGACTGAATAGAAGAAAAGAGCCATTTAAGATAAGGCTATGCTAGAAGAAGACAAGAGAAATCTTTCCAACAGACTGGAAGAAAAGTCAATTGAACTTGCTAGAATTTCAAACATTCAGCTAGACACCCTAAGCTAGATGATGAATACACATCATGAGCTGAATGTCAAGGATATTGAGATCTCTACACTAAAGATGCAAAATGACCTAAAAAGAGAGAAGGAGATTGCATAGAGCTTAAACAAACCCAATGAGGCAATCAAGTACCTTGAGTAGCTATTGAAATCACCAAGGGCTAGCAATGATACTTCAGAACTAGGATACACTAGCACTAAACAAGGAGAGTCATCTAAGACTACAGAAGAAAGGAGTAACAAAGGTAAGAACACTAAACCCACTTGTCATTTTTGTGGTAAAAAGGGACATAACTCTAATGTATGCAAGAGCAAGAATGCTCATCAGCACGACAAATCTAAGAATGTGAGTCACTATCATAAGTGCAACAATCAAGGACATCAAGCACATCACTATAGGAATAGGATTATCAGAACACCAAGATTTCACTACTACAATTGCAAAAAGTATGGACATAGAGCTTTTGAGTGCAAATCAAAGCCTATGTGGACACCTAATCAGCTAAAAAGGGGAAATAAACATGGAAATCACTACAATTGGGACTACAACACTAGGTATAGTTGTCATTACTATTAGGAATATGGACACATTCCTAAAAATTGCATAAGAACACATTTCAGTGGAAACTACAACAGATGGTTGAGTCAAACCACATGTTTTAGTTGCTTGAAGACTAGTCATATTAGTAGAATTACCCAACAAGGTTAAAGGCACCCAACTCAAAGAACAAAAAAGGTAAAGAGAAGATAGATGTTGAAAACATTAGAGGAGAAATGAATAAGACATGGAAGAAGAAAGATTGGAGCAACACATCAAATGAAGGGATCACTTCACCTAAAAGGTCAAGTGGTCACATTCATCAAACTAAGAAAAGAGAAGGCATGAGAGATTGATTTACAAAGAATTATCATAAATTAGTTCCTAAATAAGCAAGTACTAAAAAGAGGAAATCAACATGATTAGAGATGCAAAATTAAAATTTCATAAGTATTGCCAAATTGCCCTTAGATGTCGAGTAAAATTCTAGTACAAGTAGAGTTGACTATCAAAAATAGTAGAAGCTGAATGATTAGTAGCAACCAAGTTGATAATGGAACCTAAGTGAAGAGGAAAATTCAATTAAAGCTTAGTAAAGGATACTTCTATGGATACCAAGTGATGAAAAGCTAATGGAAGCTGAGTAATGTAGAAATGCTGAAGAAGTTGAGTGGATAGCTGTAAATGCACTAAGCATTAAAAGCTATGAAAATAGGTTATATTATTGCATTTTGAATCATTTTTCCTCATTTCAAAAAAAGAGAAAAGACAAAAAAGAGTGCATAATGACTCCAAAGAAGAGAATCCAACATTTGTGCCAATTTCAACAATGATTCAGTACAGTTTTATCAAATTCAAGGCATTTACATTTGTGTTGAGTTATGTAGTTTCACATTATCTTTGCGTTCAAACTCTAGATCACACAAATGACATCTAGCTCTAGGTAAACATAGGAGAAGAACCATTTGGAGTTTAGCTAGTGTCCAATGAAGTGAAACAACCAAAATTTTTTCCAATCCATGAAGTGGCATATAAAAATGACCCTGCCGAAGCCCTATCTATCATACCCCCTAAGGTAGTTATGGTTCAAGACATTAGAAGATGTTAGAATTGAAAAATTGGAGCCATAGGAGACATTAAAATGAGGGAAGATTACAAGAGATTATGTGAAAATGGAGTGTTGAAAGAAGAGTATCAGATTGTTGAGAAGCAAGGTTTGATGCGTGCCCTAGAATTCCCCACAGTTTTCAAAATTGAATGGATCATGCTAGTGCTTAGTAGAATACATGATGAAAGTTTATGGTTGGAGGATGGTCTAGTAAAAATCACAAAGAGAATTGTACATAGAGTGATAGGTTACCCAATCCTAGATTGGCCAAAGACCCTTAGGAGTGATTCTAAGGAAGTAATTGAGAAGAACACTGGCACCAAGTGGAACAAGAGAGGAATGACAATTGACACCATTCAAGACCCTCTAGTTGACTTTGTTGTTAGAGTCATTGCACATAAGCCCTACCAATCCAATATACTTAATAGTATGCCTTACATTGCATTGGATGTGGGTTACAAGTTAGTGAAAAAGGATCATACTTGTGATCTTGCAGAACTGCAATTGAAGCAAATTAATGAGAATTTAGCAACAATAAGGAGAACCAAGGGAGCCCAATGCAAGTTTGGTGCCATTTTGATTTGTATATTCTTCTATGTATAGAATGAGTTTCCTTCTTTTGGTAAAGTGTTATGGAAATAAAATAGGTCTATCATAGCTCAAGTTAATGAATATATAAAAATAAATGGGAGCTAATTTTGAGACCCTAATGACTAGCTATTTTGAAGACTTCAAGAAAACCATGAAGCAAAGGCTAAGAATACCGGTTTCACTAGTAGAGACACATGTAAATGATGTATTTTTTCTTGTATATATCAATTATATGTATATACAAGTTTCCATACCAAGAGTTAGATGGTTAATACCTCTTGGCTATGAAATAAATATAGATAAGGCATCAGTAGCTATAACTGCACTACTAGCTGAGGAAGTGGACAAAAGTGCACCACATTTTGGAACCTATGATGTAGTTAGGTAAAAGGTGGATATGGAGTTAAAGACTACCTCCACATTGAAGAAGAAAGATAAACTTTTGAAGAAACTTACAACAAAATTTGGTGAGGGCACTATAGAAGAAGAAAAAGAAGGTGAAGAAGCAGAAGATGAAGAAGAAGAACAAGGATAGGAAACACTTGAATTAACCCAAGGTATGGGGGAGGATGCAGAAGAAGAAGGTGTTGAACAAGAAGCACCAAAGCTAGAGCCAAAGAAGAGAAAAACACAAAAGCAACTAGTTGCACATCCCAAGGGGAAGAAGAAAGCAACAAAGCCAAGACTAGCCAAGCCAACTACAAGGGCAAATACCAGGGCAACAACCCAAGTGGCAAAGGAATAGGGGAAGAAAAATGCCACAAAGCAAGGAGAGCCTATAGAAAAAAAGAAAAGAAGAAAATATGTTGCACCTCTAGAGTCAGACAAAGAAAAGACAAAGTCTGATAATGATTAATTCAGATTGCTAAGGCATTCTACCAAGTCTAATTTGGAAAATATTTGTGATAACATTAGGGACAATGTAGATTTAGCTAGTTTAAAGACCATTAGTTTTAATAAATTTTCAAGAGAAGAACAAAAGATAGTGGAAGAGTCCATCTACACTATGATGGCCAAGTTCAAGACTACCCCACTTGAACTCGACAATTCTATGCCCAAGGACCTAAGCTTCATTGTAGAAAATAAATGGCATTAGTGTCTCAATATGGAGAAAGAAATAAGGGAGTCAAAATTGGCTCATGTGATGCTAGAACTTACTAAAGGTTATATAATTAAGGCTAACAAGAAACATGGGAGCAAATTTGCACCCAAATACGAAGCCTTTAGTATCTTACAAAATAAAATAGATGTTGTAAAGAAATCCACACAAATGTGGAAATTGATTTATGGATTAACTACTATCAAGTAAGGGCAGGAAGATCCCTTTGAGGGAAGAAATGATGAGGAAGAAGAAAATAATGAAAAGGATGAGGAAGGAGAGAAAGAGAAAGAAGATGTACTAGTGGAGAAGACACAACAAGGTGAAGAGGCAATAGCTAAGGAGCAACAACCAGAACAGAGTGTCCAAGACACACAATTGTTACCACCAAGTCCTCCACATACAACACCTATAGAAAATTTAATTTTCAAGTATGTTCCTAAAACCTTAGGTTATAACATCAATCCACTAACTACAGAGGATCTCAAAAAGATTCTTCACCAAACCACATTGCAATCACAATTGTGCACAAATCCTATTTTGGTGAGTGTGTAAGAGTTGCAAAAGGCTGTAGCAGAGATTACTAGGGAGAAGGTGAACAAAAAAGAACCAAATTCACTACCTCCCATAGCTATAGTAGATCAACCAAAAGAGAAAGTAGCTTAGGATACAACTGCTAAGGTTGATCACACAGTCATAGAAACAATAACTGTCGAGAAGCCAACAAAGGAGTAGAGAGGACAAAATGTTCCTACAACACAAAGCCAAGGTGTACCTCCTCAAATCATTATCATTGATCAAGGTAGTAGAGAAGAAGAGAAGGAAGAGGAGAAAACCCCTAAGAAAAGAGAGCAATAGGTAATATAGACACTGGTGAACTTGCCTACTATGGGGACTCCTACCAAATAGTTGAGCACTGATGTTGTACCACTATAGATTTTAGCACCAGGCTTGAGCTCCACCAAGGTACCAAGGGTACTTCACTATGGAGACCCTACACTTGATGAGGAAATAGTCATACCTAGTTATAATCACAAAAAAATGAGCCTGGCACAAATAAATGAAGTGCAAGAGGCACTTGAGAGAAATAGGAAGTAGGATATACTTAGAAATGAGTATAGACAAAAGCAAGCATTGGTAAAAATCAAAGATATATTCCTTGATGCATTTAGCTTGCCTATACCTGATGAAATAAAGTCCATCATGGAGTAATTGTCCAACATAGTGGACTAGGTACAAAATGAAGACCTGGATACAAATGTTAAGTTATTAGAGTGGTTTGAAAAGAAATTTCAAATGAAAGTCAATGAGAAGATATCTAGTGAGATAGCACTTTCATAGGTGGAATTGGCTAAGAAAATTGAAAAAGTGAAAATAGTACTTGAGAATATATTCTGATTGTACTCCAAATTGTGTGATTCATCATATTTCACACAAGAAACTAGCCATAGAATCCTAAGCTTGGAAAGGAATCTTAAGATTTCTAGCACACAGCTACCCAAAGATCCAGCTCAAACTGAGAAGCATTTTGAAACAACGCTTCACACCCAGAAGGAGTTAGCTATATTGACAATAGAAGAGGCCAATGTCAAGGCCAAATTGATACAGATTCAATCTGCCATTACCCCACACCTGGAATTAGTACATAAAGAAGTGGCCTATGCAAAAAATGTCTTAAAGAAAGACCCCTATCTTTCTACCTTAGAAGGCCTAGTACATCTTGTAGTAGAGACAATCGTCCAACTCAAAGCACTAGAAATTGCCTTAGACAATTGGGATGCTTCTCTAAAGATGATGATGGAGGTAAATAAAACATTTTTGGCTAAATAGTCTATTCATTCTTAGGACCCTTTGACATAAGTGTCAAAAAGGGGGAGAAATCATATTTTTGGAGATATTCATTATTGCATATAATAAGAATGGGGGAGATAATACATTGTTTGATGGAAGTAATAAAGAATATCCAAAGGGAGAGACATTCAAATTTTGAGGAAGTAATAAGGAGATATAGCCATAAGGATGCAAAAACTATAAGATGTGAAAGGGGGAGCATAAAAAAAGGGGGAGTACAAAAAAAAAATGCAAATTATAGACAAAGCAAATAGTATCAGATACATCAACATGAGACAAATTTAGCACAAGAGTCTTTGGTTGCAAGAGTGGAATTATGGTTACAAAATTGGCACATCAGCTCAAGGGGAGTTACAAGTTTTTTTGAGGTATACAAAATATTTGAACAAGTTTTTGAAGTTTTGTACATATGCCGAACAAAATGTGTAGTATACTTATAGAGATAAGATCCATAATGCTTAGTTAAGTGCTTTTGCCACTCATGTCAAAGGGGGAGATTGTTGGTCTCAGATTAGTTTTGACAATTGAGTGTCAACACACTTAACCAATTTTCAAAATGATGTCGAGTATAATATAGATGTCGAGCTATAGTATGTGCTGAGCCAGAGATTCAATAGGTGCCGAGTGAATTTTAGGTACCGAGTGAACTTAAGGTGTCGAGTGAAGTTCAAGTGCTGAGTGATAAGTGATGTTGAGTCACTATAGGTGCCAAACAGAGTATAGATGTCGAGCAAAATAGAATTACCATAGGAGCCAAGTGAGACTAATTCCTATATGTGCCAAACATTAGCAACTAGTAAGTGTCGAGTAACATAGAATCAACACATGAGTTTGTGCCTTCACAAACTCAGATGTAAACCATTTTTGAACCAACTTAGGATGAATCTTGAAGGATCTTGAAGATAAGATTGAATCTTTTGCGTTACCTATGTAATCAACATGTAGCCAATCAAAAAAATGGAGAAGGCATGCAACTAATAGGAAAAGTGAAAGAATTGAGCAGGAAATGAAGAGAGAATATTGATCATAGATTCATACCTAAGTCTTTGAAGCCTTTAAAAGGAGGACAAAACCCAACTGTATGTGAGTATGTGAGAAGTGTATGGGTGAATTATAACGAAGTGGAGAGGGGTGTAAATACTTAGAAAGAGTAGAAAAACATTGCAAAATTTAGTTAATCAAGAATATAATATTAGAATTTTGAAGAGAGACATATTAGATCAAGCAAGGATCATAACAACCAGAGTAGAATAAGGATCTAGAATCAACAATTGGGGATTGCAAGTCATAAGGTCAAGACTTTCTAATACTCTCTAGCAATTGTATTAGGAATGAAAATCCTATGATGATACGTTGGTCTAACAACCATGTTGTAAGCCTTTAAACAAGGTGCTAAATCCTTTAACAGGGTAACATTCCAAGTGAGTGTTTGTAAATCCTTTAATCACGTTACTTTTAACAGGGTTTAAAGTCTTTAACAAGACATGCCTTTCATAGGCAAACCATTGGAAGTGGTCAAATTTTGTAACCTTAAGTAGTTACATATTGCTACAGTGATACTTTGTGGGTGTCATCCCCACCCCAGTTTTACCTTCTCATTTTGGAGGGTTTCTGGGTTACCAAATTCTTTTGTTATCTATTTTCATGCATGTCTTTACTTTCATGTTTACTAGATGAATTAGATGCATGTGAATGATTTTAGTTAAAAGGTTTTAAAGAGGTTAAATACATTTACTATTGATTCACCTCCCCCCCCCTCCCCTTCTCAGAAGTAAATCTCCCCATTTGTAAATTTTGACAAGTATCAGTAACATGAAAAGAGTCAGAGGTTTGTCTAAACTTAAGAAACCTAACAATATAATATGTAAAAATATCAATTAGGCAAAATGACAAAATCTAGTTTTAAGAGTAAGACTCACACCTCTAAAGAAATTTTGGAGATTTTTCATACTGATTTGTGTGCACCAATTGATGTGCAAAGATAAAAAGGTGACAAGTACATTATCCTATATGTTGATGATTATTCTAGGATAATAACAGTTATGTTTCTAAGACAAAAATTTGATGCTTTCCAAATGTTTAAGTGGTACTTAGCAAGAGTTGAGAAGGAAATATAAAAAAATCCTAAAATTTTTGAGATTTGACAAAGGAGGAGAATTTACATCAAATGAGTTTGAAATTTTCTATAATGATAGAGGAATCAAAAGATAGACATTTGCACCCAGGACCCCTCCACAGAATGGAATTGCTGAAAGAAGCAATATATCTGTAATGGACTATGCTAGGATACTCATGATGGAGAAGAATGTTAATTTGAAATACCAGAGGGATGTTTTAATTAAAACTATATATACCTTGAACCGCATGCAAATCAAGAGAGGTACTCATTTTACACCTTTTGAATTATGGTATGGATACTCACCCAGTGTAAAATATTTTAAGGTATTTGGAAGAAAGTGCTATATTCTTAAAAAATTTAAGAATGAAAAATTAGATACTAAGAGTAAAGAAGGTATATTACTTGGTTATTCCACAATAAATAAAGCTTATAAGTATTTAAACACTAACACTAACAAAGTTGTGAAAAGTGCAAATGTGAAGTTTGATGAATATATATATAGGTACATGAGGCTAAATCTATGAAGGAACCAGAGGAATACAAATATTTTGTATACTTTTATGAAGGTATTCTTTCTGATGAAGATGTTGTAAATCAAGTTGCAAATTAACAACAAGGGTCAATGACTGTCAAGTCACATACAATGAAAGTCGAGTTGCATTGAACAACTGAGCTACAAACAAGTGTTGAGTTGCAAACTGAAGCTAAGACACATTCTAATTCTGAGATAAGTGTACATGAAAGAGATGTTGAATTACCTAATAGAGAAGTATGTAGTGATTCAAAAGTTGATGGACCTAATGAGGAAAATAGAGCAGAATTAAGATTGTCAAAGTATGTCAAGAGACATCACCCTGCTGAACAAATTATTGGAGACAAAAATGCTAGACCCATGACAAAGAGAAAGCTAAGCAGTGATACATGTTTGCTAAGAATTCATGAACCTAAGTTAGTGAAATATTCCTTAGGGAATTTGGACTAGAGGAAAGTCATGAAAGGAGAGATTGAGTATATTGAGAAGAACAAGACACAGACTCTAGTTCATAGACCAGAAGACAAAAATGTGATTGGAACCAAGTGGGTGTACATAAACAAGTTAGATGAGAATGGTGAAGTCATAGGGAATAAGGAAAGATTACTTTCCAAAGGGTATGCACAAGAAGAAGGGATAGGCCAAGGAGAAACATTTTCCCTTGTTGCAAGATTGGAAGGAGTAAGAACTGTACTTGCTTACTCTGCATACAAAGGTTTCAACATTTATCAAATGGATGTGAAATATTCATTTTTGAATGACATATTAGAAGAAGAGTTCTATATAGAATAGCCAAAAGGATTTTTTGATGCTAACAACAAGAACATGGTATGTAGACTACACAAAGCTTTATATGGTTTAAAGAAAGTACCAAAAGCATGGTATGAAAGGCTTCACAATTATCTTGTGAAAATTGGATTTGAGAGGACCAATGATAACAAAAATCTATACTTGAAGATAGAAGGAGGTAAATGTATTTTACTAGCTGAAATTTTTGTTGATGATATCATATTTGGAGGTCAAGATTTATTATGTAAAGCATTTACAAATTTAATAAAGAAAGAATTTGAGATGTCTATGTTTAGAGAGATCAAGTTCTTTGTTGGTTTGTAAGTATATCAGATGAAATATAGTATATACATCACCTAGTCTAAGTATGTGAAGGAAATATTGAAAAATTTTAGACTGGAAGATTCAAAACCAATTATCACACCTAAGGTGATAGGACATAAGTTGTCAAAGAATGATGATTCAAATGATGTGAATCAAACATTATACAGGTCTATGATTGGAAAATTGCAATATGTAGTGCATAATAGACCTGACATTGCATTATCTATTGGGATAGTTGCAAGATTCTTTGCTAATCCTAATGAGAATCATTGGATGGTTGTATAGAATAATGAAATATTTGAAAGGAAGAAATACTACAAGAAAAATGTGAAGTTTGAGTTGAAAGCCTACACTAATGTTGATTGGGTTGGAAACATTGATGACTAAAAGAGCACTAGTGGAGGATAATTTTTCTTCGGAAAGAGGTTGGTTACTTGGAACAATAAGAAATAGAATTGCGTATCTTAATATACTATTGAGGCTGAATATGTTGTTGCTGCAGTGAATTGTACAAACAATGTATGGATCAAATAGCTACCCAAAGGCATGAAAGAAGAAATCATTGCACCTGTGATACTTTATTGTGATAATACAAGTTCTATAAATATATCAAAGAACCCTGTGATGCACAAAAAGACTAAGCACATTGCAATCAAGTATCATTACTTAAGATAGTTACTTCATGACAAAGAGGTGAAGATGGACTATGTGAATACAAAAGAGTAGATAGTTGATATCTTCACAAAAGAATTACCTAAGGGTACTAATGAGTATCTAAGAGGTAAAATAGGGGTGATACCCCTATCCAAAGCTAGTTAAGAAGATAAGTAGTGTCCTACATCAATTGCAGTTGAATGTTATATCTTACACATTGATGTAATGGATCTTGCTTTAGGAGCTACCTAAAGTAATCAAAGAGCTAGAATAATAGATTAGTCACAAGTACAGTAACAAAGGGAGAAATTGAAATTGTTAACATCTGCATGTTGAGATGATAAGTCTTTGGCATTGTTTTTAAAGGGGGAGAAATAAAGGATACCAAATAGTGAAAGAGATAGTATAGTAAAGGGAGAAATACTTAAAATATCTACTCAAAGGGAGTTACTGTACTTGATGTTTACTACAAAGGGAGAAATGACTAAAAGAAATACATGTACCTAATAAGAGGGAGATAGTATTGAGGAAGATATAAGAATAGAGTAGAGATACTTGAATAGCAAAAAGAGGGAGTGATCAAGATGGAGTTATAAGGATGAGTTGATTGTCTTTTGATCAGAACAAATTTTTTTACCCTATACAAAAGATGAAAGATGATGATAGAGGCAGAGATTTCAATCTAATGAATTATTCTCTTTTTTGGTATTGATTATACATCAATACCAAAGAGGGAGATTGTTGAAAATAGATTGATATACATATGTGATTATAATGTTTCAATCATTGTTTTGTCACTAATGTCAAACCTACTACTTATTGGTAAGATAACTTCCTAGTTGATTTGAGTACTATCATTTGTTTGATTGATGAGGAGGTTTTGATCAAATAAGATAACAAGAACATCTAGAGGAAATGATGAGTTATGATATGTAAGAGGAGTATAAAGACTAGTTAAGATAGTGATGACATACTGTATTGATTATCTACTTGAGGCTATGAAGGATGGATACACTAATTAAGTCTAGAAGAACAAGTAAGAAGGATTGAGTTTGCCAAGCTTGACTGAGTGGATAGTAGGTGCCCAAAAAAGTTAGTGTAAGCTAATCAAAAAATTAGTTGGAGTCGAGTAAAGTGAAGTTTCAGTATATGTCAAGTGAACTTAGTGTAAGCCAAGTAAAGTTAGTTGATGTTGAGCATCAAAACACTTTAGTGTCTGTCAAGTTAACTAGTGGATAACGAGCAAAAGAACAATATGGAAGCTGAGTGATAACATATTGATGCTGAGTACCAATATTCATGTTAAATCATAAATTTGATGAATCTGAGATGCCTATTTTATTTTCTTGAATTATGTAGAGCATGTGGAGGATAACTATGATGAGCTAGTGGCACAAAATTCAAGGTAAACTATTTTGAGGTGAATTAAAAGAGGATTGAGGGAGAAGTTTCTAGAGAAACCAAATAGAAAAGTGGGTAGATTCATTGAATCCTACCTAATCCTACCTAACCCTAAAATTGATGATTGAGGTTGAATGGAAAAATATATTAAATTTATATTTCTAAAGAGAGCTGGTCAAAAGAAAAGGTTGTCATGTGCAAAAACCTAAGGAAGGAAAGGAGTCCAGGGTATTACTTCATTTAGTGGTCGAATAGAAGAGACTGCTATTGGAAAGCAAAGAAAGAAGGCTTAAGAGTATGAATGCTTGAAGAGTGAACAAGCTATCAGAGCTGAAGTGCATGAAATCCAAGCATAATGGAGGACTAAAACAAAGACCTATAATCTACAAGTGAGTTTTAAATTGTTATTAGATCAAGCCTTACTTTTACTTTCTAATCATTATATCAATCTAGAGTAAATCCTTTGGATTAAGGTTGACCTAACCATAATTTTTAAATCCTTTAACTAGGTGACATTCCAAGTGAATGGTTTAAAGTTATCTAAAAAGGATCACTGCTAATAGGGTAATTGAAATCCTCTAACCAGGTCACATTTAACAGTTTGTATTGTAACCTTTAACATGGTTGGCTTTTCATAGGGCATCATAGAAGAGTGAGAATTAGTAGCATGTTACTAGTGGTTTTTTCCAAACTGGGTTTCCACATAAAATCCATATGTCAAATGTGTTATTGAATGTGTTATGTTTCATGTTTACATTTCTGCAAAGATGTTTTGACCTAGGACAATAACCCACAAAGTTTAAGCATTGTATGGTCTAATAGACGCATGAATATTAAGTTTTTATGGATATGAGTTCACTAAGATGTGAAAAGTTTTATTTTTACATCTAGACCTTGGATAACTAATTCACCATCACTCTTAGTTATTCTAAATAATTCTAACACTTTTCGATGAGTTTGATAGATCCCTTTCCTTTTATCACACAGGGTGCATCATTACCAAACCTTACACTATTTCCATCATAATAATTTAGGGTAATGAACTTATTTTTTTCTCTAGTCATGTGTTTTGAATACCCACTATTTATGATCCATTTGTCATTCTTGTTCATATAAGACACTAGTACAGTTGCATCATCCTCATTAGAATCATCCTTCATTGAAATATACACCATTTTATCATCATGGTCATTGGATCCATCCTTGGTTTCCTCTTCAACAATATAGCAATAGTTATTGCATTTATCTTTGTAATCTTTGCTATCCTCATCTCTTTTTCTTCTTTATTTGTCTCCACTTCTATTTTTCTTCTTCTTTGGACATCTAGTAGTAATATGACCAACCTCATTGCAATTAAAACACATTATAGGTAGCTTACCTTGAAATTATCCTTTTCCTCTATAAAATCTCCTTGCTAGTAGTACCTCAAGTTGTTTTGCATCCTCCTCATCTATATCATTGTCACTAGAAACATATTTTACCTTTTTCTTCTTCTCTTTAGGTTCCTTAAATGAAAGTTTAGCTTTGAAAGAAGATTCAACATTTTTAGATTTGAAGTTATCATAATTAGAGATTTCAAAGGTAGTGAGCCTACCTACTAAACCTTCAAGAGACAGATTTGAACCAAGTATACATCTTAGTTCTTGTATGGCAGAAACTCTAATAGCATAGATGGACAACAATATTCTCAATACTTTGTGCAATACAATATCATCAACAATAATACCATTAGCTCCTCTTATAGTACTAACAACATCTTTTATTCTAGAGCAATATTGAACAATGTTCTCATCTTCTTGCATCCTCATGTCATTGAACTTACCTTTAAGACTTTTAGATTTGGCTCTTAGTACATTTGTGTCTCTTCCATAAATAGTGTGAAGAGCATCCCACATATTCTTTACATTGTCACAACCCTTGATGTCATCAGATTTAGAATAACTTAGGGCAGAGGCAAGCTCCAACATTGCCTAATTATGTTTTTTTTTTTTTTTTAGATCATCAGTAGTTAAGGCTCCAGTAGGGTTAACATGCTTAGTGGTGATGGTAGATTACACATCATCTCCAAGACCTTGTAGGTGCACCTTCCTTAGAATTTTCTATGTAGGGAGATTCTCCTTGTTAAGCTTGGGTACTTCTCTTTTGGACATATTGATCTTTTGCTTCTAATACCTTCAAACCTATCCTCTTAAGCACTATGGCTCTGATACCAATTGTTTGAATTATTTATAATAACTAAGAGTGGAGGGGGGAGGGGGGGGGGGGGGTGTGAATCAGTTATCCAAGGTCCATATGGACAAATAAAACTTTTTAATGCTTAGTAGACCCATATCCATATAATCTTATCATGCATACATCTATTAGATCATACAATACTTAAATTTTGTGTCCTAGGTCAAAACAACTTTGCAGAATTGTAAACATGAAACAACATAAGAACATTCACACAATTTGACACAAGGATTTTAAAAGGAAACCCAATTTGGGAAAAACCACCAGTAACATGCTACTAATTCTCACTCTTTTGAAGTGATGCCATGTGAAAGGCCAACCTTGTTAAAGAATTTCACCTGGTTAAAGGATTCACAAATGACTATTAGGTCAACCTTAATCTAATGGATTTACCCTATACTAATACAATGATTAGAAAGTAATTGTAAGGATTGATCTATTAAGAAATTATAACTCACTTGAAGATTACAAATATTTGTTTTAGTCCTCCATTCTTCTTGGATTTCACACACTTCAACTCTGATAGCTTCTTCACCCTTCAAGCATTCATACTCTTAAGGCTTCTTTCTTTTCATGCCAATTGCAGTCACTTCTATTCACCCATTGAATGAAGCAATACCCTAGACTCCTTATCTTCCTTAGGTTCTCGCACATGAAAACCTTTTCTTCTGACCAACTATATCTATTAATAGAGAATTAAGATCTTTTCCCTCTTAACCATAATTTTCCATTTTAGGGTTAGGTAGGATACAATGAATCTACCCACTTTTCCATTTGGTTTATCTAGAAACTTCTTCTATAATCTTCCTTAAATTCACCTCAAAAAAATTTACCTTAAATTTTGTGTCACCAGCTCATCATAGTTATCTTCCACATGCTTCAAACAATTCAAGAAAACAAAATAGTCAATTTAGATTCATCAAATCTTTGATTTAACATATTTAGTGGCACTCAACTTCAATATGCTATCACTCGGCATCTATAATGTTCTTTCACTCGACCAACACTAGTTCAATCAACAAACACTAAAGTTTAGTGATGCTCAACACCAACTAAAATTTACTCAACATATACTAACAATCACTTGACTTGCATTGTCTTTCATCTTTTCTCGACACCTCTTTATTCTCACTTAGCTTCCATTGATTTCTACTCAACTTGCACTAACTACTTGGTAAGTCTTGGCAGAAACTTTTCATACTTGATCTTTTTCTAGTCTTAACTTGAGCAATTTTTCATTTTAGACTTCAAGTAGATAAACGATACACTATAATTTCAATGTCTTACATGGTCTTAGTGCTTCTTTCACATACCAAATAACTCAACCTCTCTCTAGGTGCTATTGTTATATCCTCTTTCCAAATCCTCTTCATCAATCAACTAAATGATATGTTTCATACCAAAAAGAAATTGTCTCTCTAGTAGGTAGTGGGTTTGACATCGTTAACAAAATGATGATTGTTCCATTACAAGGTCTTCACTTCAAAATAATCTTATATCAACAAATTCACAAAATATAGTTCACAAGTTGACAAATTTTTAACTTCTTGATTGCATGTATAGATCAATGGATTGAAAGGCTCATTTTGTGTTGGATTCTTTTTGTTCATGTTTTTGTAGTATCTTTTTTCTTAGAGTTCAAATTTATTAGAGTCCATTTGTGCATAGTTAGAAAATTATTTGTATATAAACTATTCGCTATTTTTGCTTTGATAATTTTTGGGAAAATGGATTCCCCCATGAATCCTCACCATGGAATCTTCACAGTTTTTGGAGATATGGAAGTGGAGCCCTTGTATAATGTACATGGAAAAGGAGAGGCCTACAAAATCTTGGGAACTATTTTTTAAGTGATGCCCTAGGTGAGCCTTCAATGCATGGCTAGGTGATCACAACACTAGCAAGTGGGATTTGGTAGATTGAATGTATCAAATACTTTAATCTGAGCATTAAATAAGGAAGAGGGATGTATGATGGATCGGTGTGCAAAAGGAGGTCCCAAGACTAGTTTATTTTGTGAATTTCATCAGACCCTAGTGTATGCTGATTGGAGATGTTTGAAACCCTTATTTTTATGCACCTATATAGAAAGGAGGTGTACAGATAGGTTGGGAACCTGAGGCTGAAAAATATTCAAGCTCTTCCAAAAGGGTATTCAGAATGGTGGTTATTTTTCTAGCTTATTTAAAATTAATTGGGAGCATTAATCACCCAAAAACCTAGTTAGAAGGCCTAATTCAACTAGGCCTAATTAGGTCACTTTGGGCTAGTTCAAAGAAATCAATAGAAATACCTTTTGATTTTAGGACCATGAGAATGGATAAGTCATATAATCCTTATAATGAATCTCTAACTCCTTGTAGAAGTACAGAGGTCAAGATTGGTGGAAAAGTGTACTCGATGAACAATTTGTAGTGCCTAAAAGGTGAAAGCAAGTAGAAAACTCATTGGTGTAACTAGATAGGGAGGTTTAGGGGATAAGTTAGAAATCCTTTGTTATTAGGGTGACAAAGAGGAGTCCTAATAGGATAGAAGAGAGCCTAGTGAGTTCTTGGAGAAAGAAAGGACTAGTTATAAATCTAGCTCACATCAAGCATTTATAATTAATTGGGAAATCAATATTGGGCTATAGTCTCACCTTTGATCATTCTCATTTAATCAAAATTACCTCTCAAATTTTCTAATTTAAATCTCATGAAATTCTTGTCTCCTCCATAGATGTTCTTCAGTGTGTCCCACATTTATTTGGCAGTTTTGTTATCTTTAATATCATCAAACTCAACATAGCTTAGGGTAGATGCAATCTCCAACATATCTTGATTATGTTCTTATTTCTCTTTTAATTGTTTGGGCAGTTCGAGGGTTTTTTTTTTAATATTTAAATCTCCACATATGCATTTTCCATAAAATGTATTGCACCATAATCAATTCCTATAAGATGTAGCCTCATACAACTTTTCCATGCAAGCAAGTTCTCTTTTGTTCAACCTTGGTACCTCTTTTTTGTACATCATGATCATCTTTAGCTTTCAAGTACCTTAAAACTTATTGCTACAAGCACCAATTCTCTGATACCAATTGTTAGAATGTTTAGAATAATTGAGAGTGGGGTGAATCATTTATTCAAGTTCTAGATGTACCAATTGAACAAACAAACACTTAAACAACTTCAAAACTTATCATTCATTAGCTTGGTCTCTATAGTATGATTTGAATAAAACCAACTAGCAATCATTGTCCTAAATATAATAGACTTGTAAAATGTAAATATTAACTATAAATTACCA
This sequence comes from Cupressus sempervirens, assembly GCA_028749045.1. Taxonomy (NCBI): domain Eukaryota; kingdom Viridiplantae; phylum Streptophyta; class Pinopsida; order Cupressales; family Cupressaceae; genus Cupressus; species Cupressus sempervirens. Next base: position 10,443,657 of record CM053792.1, read on the forward strand.
CATATAACATTCACATAAGTTTGACACTAGGATTTAACGTAGAAACCCAATTTGGGAAAAACCGCTAGTAACATGTCACCAATATTTTTACTCTTCTGAAGTGATCTTTGTTAGGAGCCAAGTTACAAAAAACACTATTAAATGTGACCTTATTAAAGAATTTAATCACCCTCTTAGTGTACCTGTGAATTGTGGGCCTCTGAACCTCACAGACACTTCAACATGGTCATTACCTGCGGAATCATCCTGGAATAAACATTGAGTTGTTTATCCAAGAAGTCTAATAGAGTGACCTATCACCTTCTATCTAGAAGGATTTTTCCTAATTAATGTCCTCAAATTTGAGGTGTAGGCAACCAAACCCTCTAAGAATGAAGGATTTAAATGCAGTTTAATCTATAAATTAGAAAATAACATTTAATCTACATGTATGCATAGTATTAATCTAGATGATATTAAAGAAAGCTAGAATGCAATGAATGCTTGAGAAAAGTGAGTGCGTAATTCAGCAGAGATTCAATAGCATAAAAATTCATCCTCCATAATGAGGAATTAGGAGTTCTTTAAATAGAATTCTTGAAATCCATCAATAGGTGAGATCAACTCGGATCAACGGTCAGGATTGAAGCAAAGATTTAGTTAAGTTGGAAACTTCCTTGTGCAGGTGAAGTAGACTATTTCTATTTTGAGTGTGATGAGTAGTTAATTAAACTTGTCATAAGTGTGAGAGCAAGTTAACTAGATTGTTTCCAATTCAAGAGAGAGTTCACTCAGAGTTTTCCATTTAGAACTGAAGAGAGAATTTTGAAGAGATTATTTAATTTAATAAGTGAGGTGTGAGCTCATAAATGCCTTTTCCATTTAATTAAATAATTTCATTTAATTAATTAGGGATGACTTCCTATTTAATTAAATAACTTTGTTGAATTAATCAAAATAAGCATATTTATTAAATTAAATAAATTTAATTCCTTAGTACATTAGCCTTAAGGTATAATTTAATTTAATTAAAGTATAAATACTTAATAATTAAATTAAATATTAATCAATAGGTTTCAAAGTGACTAATATGAGTGCGTACGATAAAGATTAGATTATGAGTATGATTAATGCAGATTAGGGTTTTCTACATTTGACAATTAAGTCAAGTAGCGAGTAGCAGAATAAGAATTGCCTATTAGAATAGGTCTTAGGATTGATCAGAAATAGACCAGAATTGGTATAATGGCAATGAGCCAATTTTGGGATATTACATTTTGCCCCTCTTTGAATGAATGTGTGAACAACACATTCGATTCAAAGAAAATTAGAAAGCATGATGTGAAGATGAGATTGGTTCCAAAGTTGATGACACAGAGAGCAATCGATAAGCTTTTAAGGACTATCTCTAGAACAGAGCTTAATCCCAAGGAATCCAAATAGAATACCTAGATACCCAAAATTGATAAGCATTTTAAAGGTTTCCTTCAGAAAAAAGTTTAACTTTTAAAGATCCAGATAGAACACCTAGATACTTGAGATTGAAAGCATTTAAAAGATTATCTCTAGAATGGAGCTTAATCTTTAAGGATCCAGATAGAACACCTAGATACCTAAGATTGAAAGCATTTAAAAGATTATCTCTAGAATGGAGCTTAATCTTTAAGGATCCAGATAGAACACCTAGATACCTGAGATTGAAAGCATTTAAAAGATTATCTCCAGAACGGAGCTTAATCTTTAAGGATCCAGATAGAACACCTAGCTTGAGATTGAAAGCATTTAAAAGATTATCTCTAGAATGGAGCTTAATCTTTAAGGATCCAGATAGAACATCTAGATACCTGAGATTGAAAGCATTTAAAAGATTATCTCCAAAATAGAGCTTAATCTTTAAGGATCCAGATATAGCACCTAGATACCTAAGAACAATAATAGATAACAAGATTGAATTATGAGACATAGAATCATCCCCAGAATGAGGCTTGATCCTCAGGAGTCAAGGTTTAGATTTTCCCGATACCTATAATCAAATGATGACAAGATGAAAAAGATGCCAAAAAGAGGGAACAAGATGGCCCTAGTGGAGAGATGCTCCAAATGATGAGGACATAAGATGGGAACAAGATGCCCTAAGCAATAAGTATTCAATGATGTAATCATCCTACCCCCTCGAGAGTGAAATCGAATGATGAAACACTAGAAAAATGATGTAGACCAATAGAAGAAATCTAAGATTCAACATAATGTAGAAGAAATCAGAAGAAGATTCAGAGTTAATTCGGCATGGTTTTGAGCTCTAGAAGACCAAGTTTGACCATAAGTTGGCTAGATTTGACTATAGTTGACTTGAGTTGACTTTTTCAAACATAAATTTTGAAAACATGAAGAATTTTGAGTTGAAAAGAATTCTAAGAATCGCAAAGTATCTCAAAGATTTGAGTTGCACAAGTGGTCGATTGCATCGGTCCCCAAAATTTTAAAATGCATTCTTGAGGCACTTAGGTGTGTCAAATTTTGAATTCGATCCTGAAAATGGATTCAAAATGATCAAATTAGCTATGGGGTATTTTTGCACAAATCAAAGCACTTTGAGAAATGAGGTCAACAACTATAAAAGGGCCCAAGGGGTCATTTTCAATTCATTTGTGCTTTTTGTCTTGTAGTGAATTGAGCTCTGAGAGAGATATGGCAGTGAACGTGAGATATCATCATTTTGAGCACTCCAGACAACACAATCGGCTAGCAGACTATGGAACACTGGTGAGTCATGAATTTCACACCTTTTTACTTTTACTTTCATTCTTTATGAGGTCATTTATTGCATTTTAAAGCATGTTTTAGGGTTGTCCAAACGGTCTTCACGCAAGACTGTCTTTTCTCGCACGAAGATAATCTCTTCTTGCATGAAGAAACAGGGTATGTTGTTTCTTCGTGCGAGTCGTAAAAAGATTTTGCATGGCTTTGCTAGAGATTTCACATGAGATCTTGTAACAACAGCTTCTGTTTCAAGCATTTTCACTTTGCAAGTTAATTTCCTTAACGTACTTTTTTTTTGGAATCTGTTATGTGTTGTTTCTCTGATCTTTTGCGGCTTAACTATTGTCTGTAGGATGATTTGTCAAAGATTCCTATATACAACCCACTCAAACATGGACTAACTATTTTCTTGCAGGAGGATTGTTGAAGACACGTTTGACGAAGACTCTTTTAAAACCCACAAAACAGTGTCTTCTTTTCTTATTTTTCAACCTAGTCTATTTAGGGGCTTGTGAACTTCCTGGGGTGCAAGACAAAAGAATAGGGGATTATGCTCTTCACCACTTGGAGGTCATGACCAAGGGTGAATCAAAACCTAGATACTTTCGAAAGATGATATTCTAAAAAAGGAAAGCAACTTAGTGGTTCTCTAGTACGAGTCCTTTTCTATGAAGGGATGATTATTTCCTTTTAGGGAATTAGAATCTTGAGGAAGGGCAAGTCTAGATTGATTAAGCTTAGTGGGTAAATAATCTATTTTGTGTGTTTGGGTGAGGAAATAAGGTAGAGGATTATGCTCTTTCCCCTTGAGGGAAATTAGAAACTCTGACCCTTAAATCCAGACCACCAGTCCGTGTCAATCCTTTAGAGGGCCTGCCGGAGTGATCCAACCTCCGGGAATGACCCAAGTGAGAACACTCCTTTCACAGGAGATTCTAAATCACTATAATCAAGATGCTTTATAGAGAAAAAGACTCCAAAGCTGGATTAATTTCTTCCCCTTGATTCTTGATATCAAATATCAAGGGGAAGCTCTGTCTGTACACTAGTTGGCACCGGCCCTTGGCTTGCTAAGAAAGTAGTGTGCACTTTTAGATATTGGTGTGGGCTTCTGGTCTCAACTCCACTTGTGGAGCCATCAAAAATTAATACAAATGGAAGCCAATTAAAAACCTCTTAGTTAGAAGCCACCCGGTTCACCTTCAAAAGGAGGCATAATCTTTTTGCAAGGAGGGGGAAGAATCTCTCCTGTAGAACTCACCATAGGCATGCTATTGGATGTTTTAAGGTGGTATACATGCTTGTCCCCTACCACAAGGGCACTCATTTAGTGTATACTATTGAGTCCTTTGGATATACCAAAAACATGAGTGCCCTCTAGGGGGTGACATGGCTGTGTGAGGTACACGCATGCGCATAAGATGTGGGACAAAGGTTTTGACTTTTCTACCAATTTTTTTTTTACGGATAAAAATGTGTTTGTTCTCGAGTCATAAACAAGTCCAAAATTGTCTACAAAAAACAAAGGTCAAGACTCCCCTATCCTGTCAAGTTGCTTTGCCCTTAGTAGGACTAATTTCAACTACTACTTGCTTACCACTATCTTGTTCAAACACATTGTCTTTATTGAATCCTGAAACATTGTCCAAACATCTTACTAGATCAACCTTCCAATCTGCTTGTTATCTATCAAAACTTACCAACAATCTGTCTAGAATAGTCTGAAATTGTCAAAATCTCTTTAAAATCCAATGTTGTTAATCTGGTCCTAATTTTCACACAGACTTGTACTTTCTTGCATGAGAATTCATCTTTTTATGCGAGTCGGTTCAAGTCTTCATGTGAAATCTTGCATATATTCATGCGAGATCTTTTCTCTATCCTACTACCCTGCCATTTCTTCACATGATATAGAAAAAGTCTTCATGCAAAATTAAACTGTTGTCATGAGTCTTTGTGTGATCCAGTGAACTTCCTCGTGTGACATGTAGAGAATCTTCGCACGAAATCCTACTCTAAAACTACCAAATCAGTCAGATTAACCAATCTACGATCTTAGTCCAATTAGTTTCCTGCACTAAGTTTTCCTTTTCTATCTGAAAATAGTCCTGAACAGCGGCACTTTACTTAGCTAAAGACTTGTGTCTCATACTTTGACTGGTCTCATCTCTTAACTTATCTTTTGTCTTCATCTCTTAATGCTTGTCATACTTTGTGTCATGTTGGCCATAATATCTAGCTATTCTAGCCTTTAAATCTGACCATTTGTGCCTTGGTGGACAACATTCTTGCTATTATCTTGTCCTTCTTGAGACTCAATTTTAGTGTAGTCCTTGTCTAGGTTCTAGCTTCTTGTCCTTGTCTATGACTGTCGCAACCATAAGTGGCAATGCATTTTATCCTCTTAGACTTAGGCAAGCTCGCGCTAGGGTTCATAATCATGTTAGAGGTCGCTTATCTTTCATTACACAATCTGTATCTAGTTTGGCTAGTGAGGCATCTTCACGATCTCCCTCACCTGCCAGGTCACCTCAAATTTGGCAAACATTTTCCATAAACTTGCAAAAAATTAGGAATCCTTTGTACCAAGAGGACACTGAGACAAGTAGAGGTCCTGCATTACCAAACATGATGTTTGATTCCTTTTTTAGAGGACCTTTTGAAATACAACACACTGAAACTAAACATGTTCCTATAATGAATAATCATGAACCTGAACATGGTAGTCATAGTAGACATCAAGAACCACCAAGGAATGATAAAGAGAAAGAGAAAGACCATGATACTAATGAGGAATAGGAAGACATAGAAACACTCCTTGAATACAGCAAAATGTCGAAGAGACAAAAACTTTCAAAAGGTCATGGGAATCCTACTCAACGAAGAGAAAGAAAAGTACTTTCTCAAACTTTCCCAAGAGGGAGCAAAGTTACCCTCTCATTTCAATGTGGAAACCATTATCACGCTTGAAGAAGAAACTAAGACTTCTAAACTCCAAAAAAAATTGAAAATTATGCAAGACCAATTGGCTCAAATGATGCATGAGAAAGAGAAACCCACAATGACATACACATTGGATGCTCTTTGTCTATTTCCATTTGACAAAAGCATAAACATGCTGCCTTTCCCACGAGGCATAGAGCTACCCAAATATGACAAGTACTTTGGTACTACTGATCCCCAAGATCACTTGTAGGAATTTGGTGCTTTATCTATGGATTTTATACATGATCAAACATACCTCATGCATTTATTCCCTAGAAGCCTAGGTGGTCAAGCTTTGGAGTGGTTCTCACATTTACCTCCTGGTATCAAGACATTTGATGAAATTGCCAATCTATTTGTTCAGCAATATTCTCATAACATACAACACCCTATCAATATTCAAGATCTATGAAACCTTAAATAGAAAGTTGGAGAACCTTTTCTCACATTCCTCCAACGGTGGAGACAACTATACACTAAGTATTCTCATAAAATTCCAGAAATAGAGAAGCTTGACATTTTCACTGATAACCTCCTAACTAATTTCGGATATAGAGTCCAACTTCAAGGTCCACGAACCTTTGAAGACATGATCACACAAGCTATCCACATTGAGGAATTTATGGTCAAGAAAGATGAACTCACTCTTTAGAGGGACATAAAACAAGGTTCCACTTCCAGCAGGGACAAAACCAAACATGTCAACAAGAACCAAGAAATTGTACATGATGGAGTCATTGACAATGTCACACCCAAACCTACTAAAGTGGAATTTAATCTCACAAATGGCCTCAAAGCAGCCAAAAATGCTAAGAAACCTCCCCCTAACAAAAAAACATCCAGGAACAAACCAAGAAACTCATGGACAACATGCCCCAAGCGAGAGTATACACCCTTGGGAAAACCTTTGGATGTGGTTTACAAAACATTACTACAACATAAGATTATTTCACCAATGGATAACCCTCGTCCCTATGATCCAAAACCACATCCACCATGGTGGAATGAGACCTCATTCTATGAGTATCACTAAAATAAGGGACATATAACAAAAACTTAGATCATAAAGTGTTCAAAGAACCTTTCCCAGCTTATTTAAGAGGAGAGACTTCGAAACCACAACCCTATAACAAGGTCAACTATACATATTCCAATGATGAAAATGTCATTCACATGGTTGAACCTATGGATTTTGAATACTGTGACATTATTACTGTTAAGGGAAAAAAAGATAACGAAAAACCCAAGACACCTTTTGTCTTGAAAAGCCCTACTCTCAATGCAATGGATAATACACCCTCGCAACACTGTGCTAATGCTGTCACTCATTCTCACGCCAAGTTGGTGCTCAAAGGCCCTACACCTCCTACTTCAAATCTTGAACAAAACAGAGACAAAGCCCTTTCTGGTCCATCTAGAAAAGGTTCAAAACCCACAACAAACTTGACAACAACCAGTTATAGTATTCTTGATCAATTGAAACGAACTAATGCTTAGATTTCCATCTTTGAGTTGCTTAAAATCTTGCCTGCTCATAGGAAAATTTTGGACAAATCCCTCACTGAGGAAAATGTTCCTCAAGATCTTAATCTTGAGCGATTCCAATCCATGGTGGGTCACCTGACCTCACCTTATCTTATGACCTTCTCCGAGGAGGATGATCACTCATTGAGTCACCCACACAATCAACCTCTACACATCGAGGTTATGATCCATTAGACATGTGTTCGTTGGGTACTCATTGATAATGGCGCTGGCCTAAATATTATCTCTACTACTCTTCTTAGACAATTGAATTATTCTAAGGACTCTATTGATCCTCGTTGTAAGATCACTATCAAAGTGTATGATGAAGTGGAATGAAAGTCTCTAGGTCATGTAGTTTTACCCATTTGTGTCATTCCTATAGAAAGGGATGTCACCTATCAGGTGCTTGACATTCCCTTGGCTTACAACATTCTATTAGGATGGCCATGGATACATGAGATGCATGTTGTACCATCCACATACCACCAATGCATCAAGTTCTCATTTCATGGCTCTGAAGTTATATTTCCTGCCACTACTTGCTATACCTACATTATGCTCAAGGCTACTAAAACTTTTGTCCCTGCCAACCATGAATCCACTAATTATCATGACAATAAGCTGAAACAAATTGAGTAGTCATTCAAACTGAAAGAAATTGGCATGGGAGAGTACCACATTGAACTAGTGCTATCATTAACGTCTCTCCCAGAGTCTCCTCGACACTATGAGAGACCCTCAGAGGCAAAGAAGCCATTTGTGCTGACACCTCAGACCAAGTATAATGGTGCTTTTGTCAAGGATATGGTTTCCTTAGAAGATGAAAGTGAAAACAGAGTCATTTTTGCATGGCTTTACAAAGAAGAGGCTCCAGTGGACCTAACAGAGCAAGCTCAAGAAATCACTCCTAAGAAATATGGGCCTAGTCTTAGGCTTATGAAGCATTTTGGTTACAAGGGAACTGGCCCTATTGGGTGCAATAACAATGGCCTAATTGATCCTATCAAAGAAAGAGCTCAAAGCAACTATGATACAACTGGCCTAGGATTTAAGAAGGTTCCTTTTCATTTGGGACCAAATAAATTCATACCAACACCTAAGAGTTAATTTGAAAACAAGTCACAAGCTAAGTCAGATACTCAAGAGGAAGAATCTGATGATGAGGATTCCTATCCTCATCCTATCCCTTATGATCTCGCTAAATTCTTTGCTGAGCCAGATGACTTTGTGTCACGTGTTAGCACTGTGGATGATACTAGTGACTCTTCTAAGGACAAAACTGAGCAACTCAAATATCATTCAAAAAAGGGAGAATCTAGTCAGTCATGTCATGTTGAATATTTTTGTAAGAAGCTAGAGGATGAAGGTGACTATGTCCCTATCATTGTTGGGGAGTTCTATAATCTCTCGCCATGTAGCACTAATTCTAAGGAATATGAGTTTAACTCTCTTTCAGAAGTGACTACTGATAAAGACATTGACCAAGTACATATCTATGAAAACCAAATCAAAGTGGGTGAAATGTCTAGGGTTAGGTCACATGGGTCAGATCCAACTAGTGTCCTAGAGTCGTCAATTACTAATGTTTGTACTCTGAGGTGTTTGATCACACCTATGGACAAGGTCGTCGTAGGTGTCGAATTGCCAGTCCAAGCACTTAATGACTATACTATGAACACAATTGAACCGACCACTACTCTCTCACTCACACATCCCGAGGTTATAGACTGGAACCCCAATGCATCTAGTGAAGTCCCCACATTTCAGAATGACTATGCTCTCACCTATTACCTAAACGCTATCGAACCTATAACATCTTCCACTAGTGAGTAGAATGTCAACATGACTGAGGCTGACATCAAATATCTCAGTCATACAATTAAAAGAAAAAATGCAAAAGGTCCGATGGTGAAAACCACATTGTGGCAGTATCAAAACCCAAAAAAGTAAAAATAAAAGACTTATCCAAGGGTGAAAACCTCTTTGAGGCACTCACAGATGAGATATTTGATGTACTTCCCAATCACTTTTAGAAGAGATCATCAGTGTTGATAGAGCCAACACATCTAATTAACCTGGGCACAAAAGAACATCCTCATATGATACATTTGGCATAGTCACTATCAGCTGAAGAGAAGGAAGAGTTCATTGCTTTTTTCAAAGAAAAGAAAATAATTTTTTCTTGGACATACTCTGACATGCCAGAACTGGATGCCGATCTTATCATGCATCACTTGTCTATAGCACTAGGCATCAAACTAGTTAAATAGAAGCTTCAAAAAATGCATCCTCATGTTGCATTGCTCGTCAAAGAAGAATTGTAGAAACTCCTAAAAGCTGGTTTCATCTATGCAATTGATTATGCTGAATGGATATCCAATATTGTTCCAGTTTCCAAGCATGATAAATCTATCAGGGTTTGTACCAACTTTTGTGATCTTAACTTGGCATGTCCTAAAGATGACTTTCTTCTTTGTAATATTGATATGATTGTGGACATGACAGCTGGCTATGAAATGTACTCACTTATGGATGGTTTTTTTTGGATACAACTAGATTAAAATTGTGCTAGAAGACCAGGAGAAAATGGCTTTCATATGTGCATGGGGAACCTTTTGTTGGAATGTGATGCCATTTGGTTTGAAGAATGCTGGTGTTAGGTATCAGTGGGTTGTTACTACAATTTTCCATGACATGATGCATAGAAGCATGGAGGACTACGTTGATGATACCTTGGTCAAAAGTGCTAAATGCAATACTCATCTACAAGATTTGGGTCCCATCCTAGATCGCATGGAAAAATTCAATCTTTGACTCAATCCTAAGAAATGCACATTTGGTGTCACATCAGGGAAGTTGCTGGGATACATTTTTCCTACAAAAGGAATTGAGGTAGATCTAAAGAAAGTACAAGCAATAATGGACATGCCACCACCTCGAAACATTATTCAGATGAGAGGACTACAGGGAAGGCTCCAATCTATTCACAGGTTTATTTCACAATTAGTAGATAGATCACAACCCTTCACAAAGATCTTACATAAGGGTGTAAAATTTAATTGGAGCCAGGATCGTAAGCAAAGCTTAACACAGATCAAACAATATCTTGTCAATCCACCAATCCTGATGCCTCCCATTCATGCGAAGCCTTTGCTTTTATGCATCTTGGCAATTGAAACATCTTTGGGAATCCTATTGGCTCAGGAAGATAATGACAACAAAGAAAGGGCTATTTATTACTTGAGTCGAACACTGGTCTCTTATGAGAAAAACTATAGCATTATTGAGAAAGCTTGATTGGTAGTTGTCTTTACTTCCTAGAAGTTGAGAAACTACATGCTTGCCCACACTATGAGGCTTGTGGCTAAAATAGACCCACTAAAGTACTTGCTTAGTAAGGCAACTCTCATAGGAAGATTGGCTAAATGGGTTATGATACTCAGTGAGTTTGACATTCAATACGTTGAATGCAAGGCTATAAAGGGATAGGCAATTGCAAATTAGGTAGCCGATGCACACATCACCTTCCAACAAGTTCTACGAGCAAATAATAAAGCGGCTAATGCCATGGCCACTTTGGCCTCCTTGGTACAAATGCCTGAAAATGATCTCTGACATGAGTTCTTGGTGGAAGCGTTACACTACCCAACCTATGAGACCCCTGATTCTAAGATGATCTATTCTGTTATAGGACAAGAATCATCTCACTACCATCACATTTATTCCTACCTTCAAAATCAAACCATTCTAGAAGGTTTGACCCATAATGAGAAACATTACCTAATCCGTAATGCTTTGCATTATGTCATTATTGCTGATGATCTATATAGGAGAGGTCTCAACGGAACACTCCTTAGGTGTTTAGAACCCAAAGAGTCCAAACACCCACTAATTGACATTCATGAGGGCATTTGCAGAGCTCATTCCAATGGCTTGACACTAGCTCACAAACTCCTTCGTGCTGGTTACTATTGGCCTAAAATGGAGCAAGAAGCTATCAAGTATGCTAGTTCTTGCAAGTAGTGTCAACTACATGGGAATCTCATCCACACTCCCACCAGAGAGCTGATTCCTTCTACTACAACATGGTAATTTCAACAATGGGCTTTCGACTTGGTGGGGTAGATCCACCCAACCTCCTCTAATGGACATAAGTTCATTATCATGGCTATAGATTATTTCATGAAGTGGGTAGAGGAAGTCCCTCTCACAGTTGTCAATGGAAAAACTATAGCACTTTTTATCACAAACTACATCATCTGTAGATATGGTGTACCATCCTCAATCATTACTGACAATTAAGGACAATTCAAGAACAAAGACCTCAAGGAACTATGCAAGAAATTCAAAATCACACAACATTGGTCTTCCATTTATTACCCCTAGGGTAATGGCCAAGCTGAGGCATCCAATAAGGTGATCCTCAAAATTCTTCATCACACAGTCAGCAAATCAGGGAGAGACTAGAATCTCCAGATCAATCCAGCCCTGTGGGCATATAGGACAAGCATCAAGACTCCAATGGGCACGACTCCCTTTGCTTTGGTATATGGGGCAGATGTTGTGCATCTAATTGAGGTCGAGATTCCTACCTTGAGAATCTCTATGAAGAGCCTTATCACTGATGATAACTATAGGATAGCTCAGCTTCAAGAGCTTGTGTTACTGGATGAACGTCAAGAAGTGGCATGTGATCATCTACGAGCATATCAAGAACGAATGGCAAGAAGCTATAATCAAAGGGTCAAGCCACGTGACTTCCAGCTGGGTGATCTCATCCTGAGATAGAACCCTAAGAATCAAAAATAGCAAGTACAAAAAGGAAAGTTTGAATCAAACTGGCTCAGTCTGTAAATCGTTATTGCAGTATATGGGTTCAGTGCTTATCAGCTTTCCACAACTGAGGGAGAAGTGCTAAAAGAACCTGTCAACACTCTTCACCTGAAGTGGTTTTACTGTTGATCTAATATCAAATAAGCTCTTTGTACATATCTATATGTCCTAAAAAAAATCTAAAAATTGTAAAAAGTCCTGAACAAAATTGTTACCTTGGAAAAACCTAGCAATAGGCAACTTGGTAACACCAAAAAAAGTGAAAAATCTCAAAAATACAAAAAAAATAAAAAAAGAGAAAAATACAAAAAAAAAGAAAAAAGAAAAAAAAGAAAAGTGCCATTGGTGAAAACTTGGAAACATGCATCATGGTAGCAAAAAAGAGAAAATCTTGCCAAGAAGGTGAAAACCTGGTAAACAGGCGTCTCTTGTTCCCAATGCTCCATCTTGTAGCGCATCTTCTAGCTATTTTGTACAGTCACTTTCATGCTTCTGCTTTACTACTTTTCTTGCTTTCTACTCATGTATCCATGGATTGAGTCTTGTCACAGCTCGAGGGCATTCCCCTTCATTGTCACTCTTTTTGAGACTCTCCTCATAGAATCTCCTTTGTGACATTCACTAGTGGTCCTCACTACGTCTGCCTATTGTCGCTAGTGTCACTATTTTTGAGATTCTTCTCATAGAATCTCCTTCATGATAGTCACCAGTGGTCCTCACTGTGTCTGCCTACTATCACTATTGTCACTCCTTTTTGTAAGGAAACTCAGGTGCGAAAACAACTTCCTACACTAATCTCATAAGAAAAGTATGATGCAAATCCTATTAAAATCTTTTGCACTTACAGATTCAATATCATGCAAACAACAATATTTCAGCCAAGCAAGCATAAAGAAAATAGATAGAGAAAGAAACACATAACACAATGATTTTTTGGTGGGGAAAAACCTTTCGGTAAAACAATCCCACCCCTTCAGAACCTGTACATATTATCTTCAACAAAAGGTTACAATACACTTGCAATGCAAGTTCAACATTGACAACAGAAGACTCTAGTAGCAACTCACAGTACCAACAATACACCTTTTTCACATTACTTCTCTTTGTAACCCTAAAAATGCTTATAACATGTGCTTCACTTTAGGGCTACTCCCAAAGGTAAACTGTATTAGGGTTTTACCATTCTCTAAGAAAATAGGAACCCCAAAAATTTTTTCGGGGTGATGCCCCGAACCCCACTATTGGGGTAGAGTGTACAGTACTCAAACATCTTATTTGCCACATGTCTTCACTTGTCATTGAATCTTCCTAACATAGCTCTTACGTGTCATAGGAATCTGTCATAACCGTTTTAGCCATGATCTCCTTACACACAACTCAAGATGTCGACACATCAACATTATTTGCAAGAAATACATTTTACAAAACAAATAATAAGAATAGGAATTATACAAGGTTGAGACACCTTATTCCTAACACTTTTGAGATTCTCCTCATAGAATCTCCTTTGCGACAGTCACCAGTGGTCCTCACTGCGTCTGCCTACTATCGCTAGTGTCACTATTTTTGAGATTCTCCACATAAAATCTCCCTCATGATAGTCACCAATGATCCTCACTGCCTCTACTTATTATCACCAGTGTCCCTCATTTTCAAAGATTCTCCTCATAGAATCTCTTTCGCAACAGTCACCAGTTGTTTCAACTGTGCCTGCCTATTGTTACTTGGGTCACGTCTCTAGATTCCTTTATGGAAGATCTCTCTTGCATTAGTTACCAGTCATCTTGGCTATGTTTATCTATTGTCGCTCAGTCCTTTTTAGGTTCTTCATTATGAAGATTCCTCGTTGACCTTAGTCACTAGTCGTTCTAACTATGTCTACCTACTATTATCACCCTACTGAAGAGATTTCTTTCAAACATGTTCTGGACACTGACACTTGACATCAATCCCAAAAATATTGAACTAAAAAATGATATACTTGTTTGGATATGCTAATAATTTTCTTTGTTTGCTTTATCTTGTTTTAACATATCTCCTCGAGCAACTCGATGATGTCATCTTCAACTAGAGGAGCAATGACTGGGGGCATGATCTTTTCTTTGCTTTTTGTCTGTGGTTTAGTTCTAATAAGTTGCTATATTTCTATAAAAGGGGTGTCCACTATAAGAGCCTCCATCTCATATTGGATGGCCCATGTGTACCTTGACTCCTTTTATATGAATATACCAATAACATTGGTTCTTCTCCTTGTTTGTTGAAGTGAACTCTTTATGCTACAATAAATACTAATACTCGTCTTGCTAAGTGAATGTACAGGTCACTGTGAGTATACCTAGTACACTTCTATCTCAGGTTATGAATGCAAGGGTTGTTTCGAACAAAATAAATACTGAATACTTAGCATAAGATGGATCTCCCATGTGTTTGGTGTGTCTGTCATGCAAGCAACATTCTGGTCATCTTGGCATTTATGCTTTGATACTTATGTTAACTTGCTATATTAAAAGGGACAAATGTTCTGGTCATTCTGGCTTCTTGTGCCTCGAATGCTTACATTTAATCTTGACAAACCTATAATGTATGTTCTATTCCTATTTCCATGATTGCAATTTCAGTGGGAATTGTATAACATATGAGCTTTGTTTTATGTCTAGTGATGATAAATCATCAAGGCTTGGTAACTAGACCTAGGGTTGCATTTAACATAAGTCTTGCATTACATTCTTCACTTGCACACGCTCATAATTTAGTTGTGATTCTATCTCTCCCCTGTGTGATGAAGGATTGGAGGCATCTTCAAACATGTCAGGTTTCTCCACGGCTGCACAAGCAGTTGGTTAGTCGATTCATGCTCCTCAATAGAATACCTATCACTATCAAGCAAAAACATGCAACACTACATGAGATGTCAGTCCATTTCCATAAGCATTGCATCCATATACTCATAATATCTAGTCTACATGCTCATAATAACATCATACCAAAATAAAGCATATATCTCATAATCATCATATTGACATCTCATGTATATCAAAGTGACATAGACATAGACAATAACATGTACACACTGCTACTCGACTCAAAAAATCTCGTATGTATAAATCTCAAAAAAATGAGTCAGTACAAAAATGGACACTACTGGAGTGTTATAGATCAAAATGGTACAAAATGGTGCTAGCACACCAATCAATACATAGCCAGAGATCAAAATCAATAGCCAGATGCACAACATCTAACTCTTCCCTGTGCTCTCATTTTCAGGAGGAGCAGGAGTAGGAGCCGTAGGTAGAGGAGGAGGTGGTGGCATGTTAGGTCTAGCAGGAGGTTGTGCACCTCCCGACTCTCGAGCATACTGTGAAAATTTTTGCACCTACAAAGCCTCATCAGGCACCATTATCGAATATGTAGAAAAGTAGTAAGCCACCCGGGCCGACTGAAGGTGGATCTTGTCCTGCGCAATTGCCAATATTTGCTTAGCAATCTCAGTGTGCTCTCTCCATTGATCAATCTCTCACTGTCGCTCCACCAACTATGAGTCCTAGATAGCTACCTGTATTTGCAGATCCCCCAACTGTCAAGAGGCCTGAAAAATCTACTCTTGGTAGTGCCATACTGTGTCTTGCACCCGAGTTGTTGACTAATTTGGCATATCCTCATCAAGCGTCTCAGGTGCCTGCTACTGTGGTGGCACCTGTTACTATGGAGCCTCTTGCTATGGGGCCTACTCCTCTGTCCTCTACCTCCACCACCAACCATGTCCTATCCCACTACCCCTGACACTTGGGTCTGATCCCATTTGCCATGGGGGAATCTACAACTGCTATACCTAGTGCCAAACCAATGGCTGCTACTGTGGCTGTACCTATGGCTATGGCTGTGCTTGCTACTATTGGGGCACCTATCTCTGTGCTTGCCTGGCCATCCCCAGTGGATTTGTAAATTGAGGGAATGGATTAATAATAAGATAAGCCTAATATGTAGGTGTCAACCCTACATCTTCTACCTTTGGTAGGTAGTCCCACTGAACCCCAACTAGGCTGCGTACATCTCTCATAGATCTACCAGGATCCATCTGCGGAGGCCATCCCCACTCTATGTCCTTCTGCATCCTAGAATAAGCACAGTACTCCTATGAAATATCCTATGGTCGGCCATACTACCGCCACACCAATGAGATCACAAATCACTCTAGGATCTGTGCAGTCCACCCCACTAGTGGTCATGAGTTGAACATCCAAGGTAGCTCCCTCGGGGCATCATCCTAGTTCTCAGTCTCTCACTAGGGCCACCATATGACGAAGACTAGGTCATTGAGATGCATCCTCCAATGCTCTGTCTTACCCAGGAAGACTTGGGTAATGTGCCCTCAATATCGATAGATGTAAGGCTCCATCGGCTCTTTGGCATCCTAAAAAATCAGCCTGCATATGAGAAGATGCTCCCAGGCCTAGATCTGAAGCATGTATACTCTGACGACCATAGTCTTCTTCTCATGGAAGACTATCTCATGCATCTCATGGTACAGGTGGGCCAACATGCACTCACCCCACCCAAAAATCTTTGGTGCCTCCACCATCCTATAGAGCATGACACCCCACCCACACTCCAAACCATGCTGTCCTTTGTCAAGACACAAAAAATAGCTCAAGAATATACCTAGCACAGATGCTAGCCTATGTGTTAGCCTGTATGTATGCATCAACTCATCCCAGTTGATGGCTCGACCTCATTGTAGCTCTCTACCAAATACAACAGAAAGTGTTGCTTTGCCTACTTGGGGCACCGTATCGTATACGACTCCTACACCATGAAAGAGGATCCTCAATATCCTCCATATGTCCTCTAGGGTGATGGTCATCTACCCTACAAGTAGGTGAAAGGTGTTCATCTCCGAATGGAAACACTCCACCAAAGCTATGAGTAAGCCGTGATTCACCATCATAGCTAGGATCTGGCATAAAGAAGATAAACCCAATCGAGCGATATGTGCCCGATCCACATCATCAAGAATCCACAATAACTCTCGATATGGTGGATAGTGTGTTCTGAATGACACATCATCGAAGACCTCTTGCACACACACAAATAATAATGAAAAGCAAACGATCAGTACCAGAATGAAATGGCAGAACAAAGCTAATAAAAACGTAAATTTCATGTACAAAAATGAAAATTTTAACATCTGCTATCACGAGTTCTCGCATGAAGATCTCAAAATCTCATGCGAAGTTCTCCAAATCTTGCACGAAGATTCCCTCTTTCACTTGAAGAATCTCCTTGTCACGCGAGAAATGAAGTCCTCGCACAAGAAATGAAGTTCTTGCGTGTGAAGAATCTTGTTCTTCGCATGAGAGGTGGGTGTCTCTTGCACAAGAAACCTATTATTCCTAGTGGTTTTGCAAGTGGAGTTGAGACCAACAACCCACACTAGCATCTGAAAGTGCACACTACTTGCTTAGCAAGCCAAGGGCCGGTGCCAACTAGTGCATAGATAGAGCTTCCCCTTGATATGTGATATCAAGAATCAAGGGGAAGAAATTAATCTAGCTTTGGAGTCTTTTTCTCTACAAAGAATCTTGATTATAGTGAGTTGGAATCTCCAACGAAAGGAGTGTGATCACTTGGGTCATTCTCGGAGGTTGGATCACTCTGGCAGGCCCTCTAAAGGATTGACACAGACTGGTGGTCTGGATTTAAGGGTCAGAGTTTCTGATTTTCCTCAAGGGGAAAGAGTATAATCCTCTACCTTATTTCCTCACCCAAACACGCAAAAAAAATTAATTACCCACTTAGCTTAATCAATCTAGACTTGCCCTTCCTCAAGATTTTGATTCCCTAAAAGGAAATCATCATCCCTTCATAGAAAAAGATTCGTACTAGAGAACCACTAAGTTGCTTGCCTTCTTTAGAATGTCGTCTTTCAGAAGTGTCTAAGTTTTTGATTCCCCCTTAGTCATGACCTCCAAGTGGTGAAGAGCATAATCCCTTATTCTTTTGTCTTGCACCCTAGGAAGTTCACAAGCCCCTAATTAGACTAGTTTGAAAAACAAGAAAAGCAGACACACTATTTTATGGGTTTTAAAAGAGTCTTTGTCAAACGTGTCTTCAAAAATCGTCCTGCAAGCAAACATTTAGTCCATGTTTGAGTGGGTTGTATATAGGAATCTTTGACAAATCATCTTGCAGACAATAGTTAATCTGCAAAAGATCAGAGAAACAACACAAAACGAATTCCAAAAAAAAAAGTACGTTAAGGAAATTAAGTAACTTGTAAAGTGAAATTCTTGAAACAGAAGCTGCTATTACAAGATCTCGCTCAAAATCTCTAGCAGAGCTATGCAAAATCTTTTTACGGCTCATGGGAGGAAATGAGGTACCATGCAAAGTTTTGCGCACTCAGGCACTTTCTTGCGTGACCCAAAAAGAATCCTCGTGCGAAGATTCAGAATCCTCACACAAAAAAGGATTATCTCGCACAAAGATCTATGAATCTGTATGGACTATACGGACATAGAGCTTAAAATTGGATAAAAATAGGTAGAGAAGCCCTAAGAAATTGATTTTCTCGAGCCCCACAGTGGGCGCCAGAAATGTACCTATGAATTGTGGGCCTCTGAACCTCACAAACACTTTGACATGGTCATTCCCTACAGAATCATCTCGAAATAAATATTGAGTTGTTTATCCAAGAAGTCTGATAGAGTGACCTGTTGTCTTCTATCTAGAAGGATTTTGCCTAATTAATGTCCTTAGATTTGAGGTGTAGGCAACTAGACCCTCTAAGAATGAAGGATTTAAATGCAATTAAGATGAAATGCAGTTTAATCTATAAATTAAAAAATAACATTTAATCGACATGTATGCATAGTATTAATCTAGATGATATTAAAGAAAGCTGGAATGCAATGAAAGCTTGAGGAAAGTGAGTGAGTAATTCAATAGAGATTCAATAGCATAAAAATTCATCCTCCGTAATGAGGAATTAGGAGTTCTTTAAATAGAATTTGTGGAATCCATCAATGGGTGAGATCAACTCAGATCGATGGTCAGGATTGAAGCAAAGATTCAATTAAGATGGAAACTTCCTTATGCAGGTGAAGTAGACTGTTTCTATTCTGAGTGTGATGAGCAGGTAACTAAACTTGTCATAAGTGTGAGAGCAAGTTAACTAGATTGTTTCCAATTCAAGAGAGAGTTCACTCAAAGTTAAGTCAAGTAGCGAGTAGCGAAATAAGAATTGTCTATTAGAATAGGTCTTAGGATTGATTAGAAATAGACCAGAATTGGTATAATGGTAATGAGCTAATTTTGGGATATTACACTTAGGAGTCTCCTTGTTAGAGCAATTTAGAACATTACATTAGAATGCCACCTTGATTAAAGTATTTACATATGACTGTTAGATCAAACTTGTATAAAGGATTTCAAATACTAAAACAATGGTTAGAAAGTAACAAAGAGTTTTGATCTAACAAATACAACTTGTTGGAAACATAGAAGGAGTAACTAAGAGGGGGGGTGAATTAGTTACCACTAAAATAAATCCTAGATCCCTTAGATGTCAACCATAAAAACCAATTGTTTCTGTTATTTAGTAAATACACAAAATGTTGTAACTTGGTAAATGCAGAGTGTGATAACTTTTAATTGATCTTAAAATATTCACAATAATTAATTTGCAAGCATAAGAGAAATAACATGAACATATGAGACACCAAGATTTAACGTGGAAACACAATATGGAAAAAATCACCAATGTAACTAGTTACTATTTTCACTCTTTTGAAGTGAGCCCTGTTAGGAGCCAACCCGGTTAAAGGTTACAAAACACACTGTTAGGTGTGATCTTTTTAGAGGATTTAATCACCCTATAAGGAGTGGCCTTGCAAGAGGTCTTAAAAATAATTCAATGGAACTATCACCTTGTTAGAGGATTTACAACTGGCTGTTAAACCAACTTTGTTAGGAGATTTAGATCACTGCTACAATGGTTAGAGAGTAACAATGAAATGACCTGATTGTGATGCAACTAAATTGCTGATTACATATCTCTATTCTACTTCATACTTGATCCTTCTTGATCGAATGACACTTTTTTGCTCCACAAGGATACCTTCTTATCCTTCCAATTTTTCTCACTCTTTCTTTCTCAATTCAATCAACACACTTGCACACACATTAAAAATCTCAACTTGACCTTTCATTTATACCATCTAGATTGTCAAGTTAGCTCAATTACAAATTACAATAACCAATAATCATCACCACAGTTGGCTAGAAACAATATTTGAAATAATTAAGCTTCTTATGCCAAAACAACAAAATCCTTCATTGGTCGACCCTACTTCGTAAACATTGGTTCTAAGACAATTTCTTGTGTTAACCAACAGAAGCTTGGTTAACACTGTGAACTTGCAATAGTCCTTTGGCAATTGAGTGAACTCAGTGAACACTAACTCTATCCAACTTTCCTTCACTAACCATGAGAACTTGGTTAACACTATTTCCTGCTAGAATTCCTTCGACGCTCGAGTGAGCTTGGTAGACACTGTCTTCATAGAGTAATCTTCAAGAAAACTTTGTAGACAAGAAAAAATGTCTTGTTGACCAAGTGAGCTCGGTAAGAATTGACTAATAACTGATATGACATTTGTGTAACATCAAAGACAACACACAGTTAGAAAATTGTATCTAATAATCTCCCTCTTTGGCATTGATGGAAACACAACATGTCATAGCACAATGAAATTTGAAGACAAGACTTTCTCTGATAAAAAGTTTTCTCCCTCTTAGATTTTTACAAAAAACTTCTTCTCTTTCATGCAGTAATTTCCCTCTGTGAAGGAATTACATAACTTCCAACAGATTTTAGAAAGATATGACAGTAATCTTTTCCCTCTTTGACAACACATGCCAAAGACAACACATACCAAATTAGTATCAATGTACCTTGAGTACTGATTCATATGCAATATTCTTTTTGACTATGCTGCATCAACTGATTGATCTTCAACTTGGTTCCTATTGAATCATCACTACAACTTTATTTAGTGAGCTTCAGATAGGATAATGACCCTTAACTTACCTCTTAGATATAAGAATGCATCCTTAGGTAATGGCTTGGTGAATATGTTTTAATCTATTCTTTTGTGTGAACATATTCCAATCTAATTTCTTTATCTTGCACCAATTCTTTGACAAAATGATATTTTATAGCAATATGCTTAGTTTTGGAGTGCATCACTGGGTTCTTTGATATGTTAATTGTGCTGGTGTTATCACAATACATGACAACTAGTTCTTTGATCTTAGCCTTCATGCCTTCCAACAACTGTTTAAACCAAACAATATTAGAACAATTCACTACTACTACAACATATTTTTCTTTTGTTGTAGATTGGGATGTGCAGTTTTGCTTCTTGCTTGTCCAAGATACCAATCTTTTACCAAGAGAGAATGCTCCACCACTTGTACTCTTTCTATCATCAAGATGTTTATTTCATCAAAGCTCCTCTACACTCGAAGTGCATTGGACTACTGGGAACTACCCCCACTAGCTAAAGAATCAGTACTATGTATTGGCTAGTCATACTAATTGTGCCTATTGTAGTTAGAGTACTGAGAATCCCTAGAGTATATTTTATACTGGGTATATTGTATACTGATTGTACCTATTGTGCTGAGATTACTGAGAATCCCTAAGCCAATTATGCTAGAAAGTAGGAAAAGTATTTGAGTTATTTGCCCTTCTGGATTTGTCAAGTGACGTGAATTCATGATTTTTTACTCTTGAGTTTGATGTAGTACTGTCTTTATTATGAGTTCTCAGATTTAGATTGTGGGTCTGTTGTGATTTTTAGTTATAATTAAATCAAATGAAAAGATTATTAAATGATTTAATTTAACAAAAAATGTATAAAGAAACATCAATATTTAATTATATTTAATTAATTGAGAAATTAATTAAATAAAAGAATTAAATTTAAAAGATATAATTAAAGTTCTAGTTTTGGCATAATTATATTAATTTAATTTAATAATAATTTTATAGGAGTTTCATTTTAATAATAAAATCTAAATAATATTATTAGTTAAATTGATTAAAAGAATTAAATTTAAAAGATTTAATTAAAGTTCTAATTTTGGCATAATTATATTTATTTAATTTAATAATAAATTTTTTAGGAGTTTCATTTTAATAACAAACTCTAAATAATATTATTAGTTAAATTGATATATATATTATGAAAGATGTCCTGTAATTTAATGTGTGTGTGTGTGTGTGTGTGTGTGTGTGTGAGAGAGAGAGAGAGAGAGAGAGAGAGAGAGAGAGAGAGAGAGAGAGAGAGTAATAAATTTAATAAAGTTTATTTTAATTAAAATGTAAAAATTTTGCACATGAAACTAAAATAAAATAAAACTATAAAGAAACAAGGGTTCATGTGATTGCAAAATCGAAACGCTAAAAGGAGAAGACTCTTTATTAAGAAATTAGAGCTCATTTCTCCACACATAGGTTTGGAGGAGCAAATTTTTGAGAAAGAAGATTATCCAAAAGAGGTGATTTTCTTGCGAGCTCTGAGTACTTGGTTAGCATCAAATCAAGGTAGGATCTTGTTGAGTTTTGCATAGTAATTTCCTCTTAGAAATCTCTATATCTTCTTTGTGTTTGTATGGATTTGTTTTCAAAATTTAATTCGGGTTGAAACCCTTGTGTTAAAATTTACAATTCTTTGAAAGCATTTGTGAAAGAATTTGAGATTGAAAACTCTCCTCGGATAAATTTGGGGGTTCATAATTTGATTGTTTCGATTGGGATGAGGGCTCGAAAAATAATACTAGAAATCAAATTTAAAAATTTGATAGTTTCTATTTGTTTTCTTATCAAATCTATTATGGAAATTTAATAAAAAACTTATAATAAAATAATTACCATAGTAATTGATAATTATTGCGATAATTGATAATCCCTTTGATATTTATATTGAATTCACACCCATTTGTGATTGCTCTTAGCAGGTCACATGACAGCCTAGTGGTATCGTAGCAGCAGTAGCGGCACTATCACGACTATAATAAGTCAGTCGATGGGCCTTAAACACTATGTGCAATTTTTTTATTTATTAAATTAAAGTTATAATTTATAATTTTTTAATATAGTTTATGTTAATATATTTTATTATTAAAAATATTAATAAGTAATTATTATATTATGTAATTTAATATTTATTAATAATAATAATATAATGTAAATATATTTTTTATTAATAAGTTTGCAAATATTATAATTAATAATTAATAATTAATTTTAAATTTTGATAATAATATTTAATTGCATGAATGTTTTAATACTAGTTTTTAGTTGAATATTTTATTAATGATATATTTTAGTGAAGTAAATTGATAATTGTAATTCAATCAGGGAAATCAATTATATTTAGTAAACTCAGATTTTGCTTAGGTGGTTCAGTTTTAATATGAAAATGATTTCTAAATACTAAGGAATTTTAAAATATTTATGGATTCAAAAATCTTAGTAATTATAACACTTTGGAAATGGAAAAATCGAACCTTGTTTTTAAATCAAAATCTTATGTTTCAAAACCAAATGAATTATGAAAAGTACATTTGTTATGTACTTTATGTGATGTGTGATTTATTGGTGTTGGTTTCGGGTTTCACTTAGCACATTGACCAATCAGGATGTTTACCAGAGGCTTGGGGAGTTTTGTTCTCTATTAATTTTATGTATATTTTGGTCACGATATTTTATACCTAACCATTGTAATGTATTCATGTATTTCAATGATGAGTTGTGATCAATTACTTGTTAGTGCTTTCCAGTTGCTTGTATAGAACTAAGGTGAATGGTGTGATTCTCCTGGTGCAACCTTTGAGTTTCAATCAGTTATCTTTTGATGCTTTCTAGTTGCTTGTATAAAACTGAGGTGATTGTTGTGATTTATCTCTAGGTTCTTTCCAGTGGCTTGCATACGAATGAGGTAAATATTGTGATTTATTTCCCAATTGCTTGTATCAGACTGAGGTGAAAATTGTGATTTTATTAGTTTTACTTTTCATGAGCTTAGGGTAGGTTATCTATGTGTGTGTTGGGAAGTGGATTGCAATGGAGGTCAAATCCCTAAAGAGGTTTCCTAGGTAACTCTAAAGAGTCAATATTTTTCCTCAACCATGCCTTGAGTACTAGTATAGGCTAGGATGATATTGTAGAAATACAGTTATAATGAGTCTATTTGGTACTGACCTCAAACCTAAGATTGTAGACATTCTGGTTCTCCTACACAGATTGAAAGGTGAGGTAGAGGCTCTAAATTTTGTTCAATAGTATTTCTTTCTGGTACAAGTTATTTTTTCAGATATGTAATGTATTGATTGGGCCAATGAGGTAAGTGAAAATATTTCTAGGACACTCAACACCATGAACTTTTACAACACTTTCTATATGTCTTCCTTTCTAATTTATATGCTAGCATCTCTACAGTTATGGTCAGGTCTTCCAAGAATAGAAAACTTTCCTAATGATGTGAAGTGTTATGAGTTCTATCCATGTTTGCAATTGCAAAATAGTTATGTAGAGTATGTCAAAGTTAATGAAGCAGTCACAATGAGAGCTTGCAGGGAACTCCAAGGATGCTCGAAGAGGAGATTTAGTTTGAAGGCAATGGTGGCTATTAGTTAGTTTGAAAGTTATTTTATCTAGTTCTCATCTTTCTCATATTTGTGTCTTGTATCTTTCGATGGATTCCCCTTAAAGCTACCCAGGTATCCAAGCAACATGATCGTGCTAATAGAGATCGTGAGGTAGGCAGTCCAGGTGAATGTGCTAAATGAAAGCTTGAAGAAGAAAGGATATGAGTTCCCTATGAAAGTAGGAGCTTACAGTTGTGAGTCCCACTCTAATGCAAAGAATATGCTCAATGTGTTTGAGATGAAATACAAATTGGAGATGTATGAGGTTGTGAGACCTATGTTTGATTTGAATGGATATGCTAGGGAAGTGTTGTAGATTGGGAGTTTGATCAAACACATTACCACTATTGAAGACTATTGGGTAGATTGTAAAGATGGATTTTAAAATTTGAGATTGTACTTTTTCCAAGCTCACTGTGGGGCAAATAAAAACATACAATATCAATTTTAATGTTGAAGGATTGGAGGACGATGGAAAAATATGTATAGTAATATATATTTGACTAAGTTAAGGAACACTCCTATCAGTTTGGAGCCTTATGATAATGCTAAGGAAGATTTAGATGCTATGATGGCTTGAAACATCAAATGAATTAGGAAGTGGGTCAAATGGATAGCCAAAAGAAGTCAAAGTAAAAGCACAACCACTCAAGCTTCTCTAGTAGCTAAAACTCCCTCTTCCTCCCAGAGTGCCACACTAGGTGTAATACCAGCTACCACTTAAGGACCAGCTCAACCTTCAAGAGGAGGTGG
Organism: Cupressus sempervirens; assembly: GCA_028749045.1. NCBI lineage: Eukaryota > Viridiplantae > Streptophyta > Pinopsida > Cupressales > Cupressaceae > Cupressus > Cupressus sempervirens. Next base: position 10,469,208 of record CM053792.1, read on the forward strand.
CCAACCTCTAGACAAGAGCATTCCCATAGCTAAGACTTGTCATGATGGCTCCCTTGCAATTTTTGGAACCCAAATTGGTGTTAAAGGGAAGAAGACAGAGGAGCCAAAGGATAGTATTGTTACACCAGTTCCTTCTCCTCATCTTACACTAGTTCCTTCTCCTCATGTTACACCAGTCCCCTCTCCTCATCATATCCCAGTTCCACCAGTAAGTGCTAAACTTCTGCAACCAAGTGGCTCCCCAATACAGATAGTAGATTTAGTAGATGGAAGAGTAGTAGAAGTGAATCTACTAAATCTAATGAGACACCAAAAAAAAACCTCAGAGGTGGAGAAAGGCCAAAGCTCTTCCAAGCTCATTTCTTAGGACTCGAAAAATCCCTTCTCCTCAACTGGGATGATAGTCACTCCAGTTAAGAAGAATATGTTTAGTATAGAATCACTTTGGATGGCCTCCAAAGTGATAGGCACTAATTTTTGGTTAGAGGATACTCTGGAGAGAAAGAGAAAAAGGAAGGATGAAAGCGCCCCCACCAAGGATACCATATCCCTTACAATTTGTTCTGGATCTGCATTAACCAAGGTAAAGAAATAGAAAACTTTGTCTATACTTGGGCAAGATCCAAAAATAGGACACATGAAAATGGATATAGCCAAGCCCATTAAAGGAGGAAGAATTGAAGATATGACTACTGATGATTTTACTCTGTACTTGGTGGACCTTGGAGAGGCCAGACATGACACCAAGGTTGGCTTGTGGGAGTCAACCAATGAAGTAATTGAGAGACAATTGGAAAGCCTAAAGTTGTCAAAAACTAGGATTATGGCTGAGATAGAAGAGTTGAAAAAATTCATCAAGTAGTTGGTCACTCCATTGGCAACTATCTCTAGAGTATCAGTAACAAAAAAATCCTACTACTAGCGAAGTTTAAGCCCTCATCTGGGTCTGGCTTGGTTTTACCTCTTTTGTTCTAGGGTCAAGAACACACCCCCATATTATTTTTAGAAATAAAACATAATTCTTTACAAATCTACCATAGGGAGCTATACCTATCAATTCAGAGAAAAGCTAGTCTATCCATAAGTGGCTTTTCAATTGTTTGTAATAAGATATTGTTCCTAATTTGGGCATTCAAGAGTCATAATGAAAGAAGAACAAATTTTTTTACCAACAAATGTGTCATTCACTTTTATATAATTTACATAAATACTATGCAACTGGAGACATGGATAAAATTCATAAGATTTGACATCATCAAGGAAGTCATCGAGGTGTGGAAGACTAGGCCATAATTGCAATGATGCCAGCATATAGATTAGGAATTAAGACATAAATTTTTTTGTAGAACTTGGACTCTTGAATATAATTGGGCAGAATTTTTCGTACCTCTTGCACCCAATTAATATACTATGTTTCTGAGCATATAACTTGAACCAAAAGAAGTATTGCTCAATAAAATTTAGGGCCTCTACTTCACCTCTCAATCTATGCAGGAGAACCAAAATATTGATAATCTCTAGTTTGAGGTTGGTTTCAAACAAAATTTTGGGGACCTTTCTCTTATCACTCCATGGCTTTTAGAACCATATTCGCATGATCTCCTTCCTCCAAATCATCTTCTTCTCTGAGAATTCTAAAATGACCCCATTGACAATTAGGTCAAAAAAATCCTTCCATTCTAGCACATGAAGGAAAGTTACCTTGTCACCAACAAAAAAGTTACGATCCAACCTATCGACATCTATATACTTCTTCTACCTATCTTGAGTAGCAACCAAATGCTCTCTAATGTAAACAACTTATTGCTCCATATGTTGAAGCATCTCTAGACCTATAAATAATCGGTCCTATAAATGATCCCAACTCAAGGGGTATGACATGGTCTACCATACAAGGCCTTAAAAGGTGACATACCAAGAGAACAATGATACCCATTTTTGTATGAAAAATCAACAAGATATAAATAATCCTCCCACTTTACCTACCTATCCATAACATACATATGCAACATGTCTTCCAGAACCTAGTTCACTCTCTCTATCTGATCATTGATCTCTAGGTGATAAGTTGAACTAAAATTGAGTTGTGCACCCAAAGCATACTGGAGAGACATCCATAGTGCTGAAGTAAACACTAGATCTCTATCCAAAATGATACGACAAGGGATCCCATGCAATTGAACAATATCTTCTAAGAAAACATGTAGTACAAAAGAATTGTGTAGGATGTTTTCATGGTGAGAAATGTGCTACCTTGAACAACTTGTCAACTATCACCATAATACAATCATGTTGTCATAATGACATAGGCACACCTTAGATAAAATCAATAGATATTGTATCCCATTTCAAATCTAGAATAAGATGCAGTTGCAAAAGACCTACCAGATGCTGATGCTCTACCTTCACTCGCTGGCACTGAAGACATTGAGCAACAAAATCAGTAACATTGGGACTCATCCCTACCCAAAAGTAGAACTATTGAAGATCGACATGCATCTCCTTGATGCCAAGATGTGCAAAATATGATGCATGATGTTCTTCCTATTGCCCCAGTTTTGTTTTCTAATCTATTGACAAAAGTGAGTTTTATGTTTTTAGATGAATTTAGTCTCGTTCTTGAAATTTTTGAGTCTAAGTCTAATTCCTAAAGGCTAGGCAGTCTTTATCAAATTTTCCCAATACACCTTCTCTACCTTCATAGCTGGGAGGGTTATTGTTTTTATCTTGTAAATTATTAGGTAAGTTTAGTACCCAATCCGATAGAGACCAGTTTTCACTCATTGTAGATGAAGCATGCTCTTGAAGGATATCTAAAACTCAAATTTCTTCACAACTTCAAAAGATTCAAAGGGAATAGATCGTAAGGCAAATTGAATTTTTCAACTATGATCAAACTCCTAAACATGATTTGGATTTAGTATTGCCCAAATACTAAGCCTTGCAAAAAACCTCTTTTTGTTTTCTCTACAGTAGGTTTTCAACCCATGAAGACATTTATCCAAAAAATGGATAAAAGTGAAATAGAAGTTGCTAAGTGGCATCCAAATGGATCCAAGCACCTTAAATAAACATCTTTAAAAGATAGAAATAGACTTTCTGCACAAAAAATATAAATAACAACACATGTATAATTTAGCATATCCAAGATCCATCAAAACTTGTATAGTTTTTAGTAGTCCAGTGCACTTAGAGTGCAGAGGAGTTTTGATGGAGGTATAATATAAATTATACCTATATTATTTGTATTTATATTATTGTTATAAATGTATGCTCTTTTATGACAACCTCTTAGGACCTTCCCTTATGATAACCCCCTAGGACCTTCCCTTAAGACAACCTCTTAGGACCTCCCCTTGAGACAATCTCTTAGGACCTTCCCTTAAGGCAACCTCTTAGGACATACCCTTAGGATTTCCCCTTAAGACAACCTCTTAGGAAATCCCCTTAAGCCATACTCTTAGGACATCCCCTTAACACCTCCCATAAAGACCCCCCCTTAATACATCCTCTATTCTTTAGTGCATTACATTCTTTATGCTCATATATATTTTTCAGTGATTAAATGCTCTTATGTATTCCCTAGTGTATTATTTATGTTCTTATATGTACTAAATTTACTAATTAAATGTTGTAACATGTATTCTTTACTATACTCTTTATATTTTTATGTACACCTGTTGTAACACCCTGCTAAGGAACCCAAAAGAAATTAACCTAAGTTTCACTAAGTTTACCAATTTTTTTTTTTTTTAAAAGACTAAAATGAGAAGATATAATATAGCAGAAGCAATAACTCACATACATAAAAAAAAAAAAAAAAAACCATAAACATATTACATCTCATAAGGGTTCCATGATGTTGAATCACATATATAAGTTTTATTAATACCAAATATGATACATAACAAATCCACACCATTGAATAACCATAAGTACAATTATGATTAAATAGTATACAATAACATAACATGCCACATGGCATAACAAAAATGCATGATCATCCATTATACAAGTCATAGGGTATGAAAATCTCAAAGAATATATATCATAAATAACATACATCATCTCATAAGATCTCTGATAATCAAGTACATCACAACAAAATATAACCATCCATCAAAATACAAGATCACAATGAAAGGAACAACTACACAAGTTACATCGAGCAATGACATCTAGTTGTTAGATCTCATTGGTATAAGAAACACTAGCACTCAACCTCATGGAACCTAAATGGCTCACTCCCACCACATTGAGGAGATAATCTCAAGTCCAATACATATATCAATCCACAAGTCATAATCAACATCTAGGTCAAGGAAACACCTGATAGCAATTTATCTCAAAGGTACCAAGACACACGTATCATTTAATCCTAGAGGAAACAAGACACATAGGAGATATACTATGCAAGTAGGTAGGTGTCATCACATGAGCCAACTCTAAGGTTACCTTCGAAACCCTCTGAACTCTAGCCCCTTAGTGTCTCTATGTTGCATTAGTATCCTTTTTTATAGACAAGGCATACTAATGAAGCAAGGTCATAACCAAGAATCCTCTACCCCCATCCTAGCCTATACTAGCACTCAAGGCATGGTTGAGGAAAAATATTGACTCTTTAGGGTTACCTAGGAAACCTCTTTAGGGATTTGACCTCCATTGCAAGCCACTTCCCAACACACACATAGATAACCTACCCTAAGCTCATGAAAAGTAAAACTAATAAAATCACAATTTTCATCTCAGTTTGATACAAGCAATTGGAAAATAAATCACAATATTTATCTCATTCCTATGCAAGCCATTGGAAAGAACCTAGAGATAAATCACAACAATCACCTCAGTTTTATACAAGCAACTAGAAAGCATCAAAAGATAATTGATCGAAACTCAAAGGTTGAACTAGGAGAATCACACCATTCACCTTAGTTCTATACAAGCAACTGGAAAGCACTAACAAGTAATTGATCACAACTCATCATTGAAACACATGAATACATTACAATGGTTAGGTATAAAATATCGTGACCAAAATATACATAAAATTAATATAGAACAAAACTCCCCAAGCCTTTGGTAAACATCTTGATTGGTCAATGTACTAAGTGAAACCCGAAACCAACACCAGTAAATCACACATCACATAAAGTACATAACAAATGTACTTTTCATAATTCATTTGGTTTTGAAAAATAAGATTTTGATTTAAAAACAAGGTTCGATTTTTCCATTTCCAAAGTGTTATAATTACTAAGATTTTTGAATCCATAAATATTTTAAAATTCCTTAGTATTTAGAAATCATTTTCATATTAAAACTGAACCACCTAAGCAAAATTTGAGTTTACTAAATATAATTGATTTCCCTGATTGAATTACAATTATCAATTTAATTCACTAAAATATATCATTAATAAAGTATTCAACTAAAAACTAGTATTAAAACATTCATGCAATTAAATATTATTATCAAAATTTAAAATTAATTATTAATTATTAATTATAATATTTGCAAACTTATTAATAAAAAATATATTTACATTATATTATTATTAATAATAAATATTAAATTACATAATATAATAATTGCTTATTAATATTTTTAATAATAAAATATATTAACATAAACTATATTAAAAAATTATAAATTATAAATTTAATATAATAAATAAAAAAATTGCACATAGTGTTTAAGGCCCATCGACCGACTTATTATAGCCATGATAGTGCCACTATTGCTGCTACGATACCACTAGGCTGTCGTGCGGCCTGCTAAGAGCAATCACAAATGGGTGGGAATTCAATATAATTATTAAAGCAATTATCAATTATCGCAATAATTATCAATTACTATGGTAATTATTTTATTATAAGTTTTTTATTAAATTTCCATAATAGATTTGATAAGAAAACAAATAAAAACTATCAAATTTGTAAATTTGATTTCTGGTATTATTTTTTGAACCCTCATCCCAATCGAAACAATAAAATTATGAACCCCCAAATTTATCCGACGAGGGTTTTCAATCTCAAATTCTTTCACAAATGCTTTCAAAGAATTGTAAATTTTAACACAAGGGTTTCAACCCGAATTAAATTTTGAAAACAGATCCATACAAACACGAAGAAGATATAGAGATTTCAAAGAGGAAATTACTATGCAAAACTCAAGAAGATCCTACCTTGATTTGATGCTAACCAAGTACTTAGAGCTCACAAGAAAATCACCTCTTTTGGATAATCTTCTTTCTCAAAAATTTGCTCCTCCGAACCTATGTGTGGAGAAATGAGCTCTAATTTCTTAATAAAGAGTCTTCTCCTTTTAGTGTTTCGATTTTGCAATCACATGAACCCTTGTTTCTTTATAATTTTATTTTATTTTAGTTTCATGTCCAAAATTTTTACATTTTAATTAAAATAAACTTTATTAAATTTATTATTCTCTCTCTCTCTCTCTCTCTCTCTCTCACACACACACACACACATTAAATTACAAGACGTCTTTAATAATATATTTATCAATTTAACTAATAATATTATTTAGAGTTTGTTATTAAAATGAAACTCCTAAAAGTTTTATTATTAAATAAAATAAAAATAATTATGCCAAAATTAAAAATTTAATTAAATCTTTTAAATTTAATTCTTTTAATCAATTTAACTAATAATATTATTTAGAGTTTATTATTAAAATGAAACTCCTATAAAATTATTATTAAATTAAATAAATATAATTATGCCAAAACTAGAACTTTAATTAAATCTTTTAAATTTAATTCTTTTATTTAATTAATTTCTCAATTAATTAAATATAATTAAATAGTGATGTTTCTTTATACATTTTTTGTTAAATTAAATCGTTTAATAATCTTTTCATTTGATTTAATTATAACTAAAAATCACAACAGACCCACAATCTAAATCTGAGAACTCATAATAAAGACAGTACTACATCAAACTCAAGAGTAAAAAATCATGAATTCACGTCACTTGACAAATCCAAAAGGGCAAATAACTCAAATACTTTTCCTACTTTCTAGCACAATTGGCTTAGGGATTCTCAGTAATCTCAGCACAATAGGTACAATCAGTATACAATATACCCAGTATAAAATATACTCTAGGGATTCTTAGTACTCTAACTACAATAGGCACAATTAGTATGACTAGCCAATACATAGTACTCATTCTTTAGCTAGTGGGTGTAGTTTTCAGTAGTCTAGTGCACTTAGAGTGTAGGGGAGTTTTGATGGAGAATTTTTTCATGTGGACAACGCGGGCATAAGTCATCCCATTGTCCTTAATGGAAACCACAGTTCTCATATCATAGGCCTACAACTTTAGAACCCATGGTTGGCTTATCCTCCTACAAGGAGAAAGGGTCTAGTGGGACCCACACAATGAGTGCTAGAGGTTTATATTATTTGTAGGCTTCTACGAATAAGCCTAAGTCTAGAGTTTTATACATTTTATATAGTGAGTGCTAGAATTTTATATGTTTTATATGGAGGTCTAGAGAATAATGTACATGTATAAAATGTATCCAAAATACCATAAAAAATATCTCCAAAATACCATATTAGATGTATTTAAATAACATATAAAACATCGAGGTGTCCATATCAAATGTATCCAAATGACATCTAAAACATTGAGGTCTCCATATCAAATGTATCCAAATAACATATAAAACATTGAGATTTCTATATCAAATGTATCCAAAATAACATATAAAATATCTCCATATCAATGAAATAGACATCTAAAATAAGACAAGCTCACTATATATACATGTAGATCAACCACATCCTTCTTTTGATCCATGACCCCAAAAGGCTTTATGATTTGGGTCTAATCCCTATGTCAAATGAAAGAAATTTGTTTTAAGGGCAAATACATGAAGTTGTGGTGCCAAAAAGATGAAACAAAACTTTAATTTTAAAATTTTTAAAAGTATATAAGTGCATTGGCTTGGTCTCCACAAGCCTTAGGCTTGTGGTGCCGAAGCCAAAGCACGTGCACACTATCTAGTACATGCGTACTTTAAAAAAACCTTATATATGGGTTGCAAATCCATGACCCATTCTAGTTTATCTTGTTTCCTTTTGTTGAAACCTTCTTTTCCCTCAACAATGTGCACAAGTTTTTTAGAAGTTGAAAAAATTTCTCACTCTTCCCCTCAAAATTCCTTTTTGTTGTCGAAGATCAAGATTGGGATCATCAAGTATGTTTTCTACTCTTGTTTTTGCATTGTTTTTTAAATTTTTAAAAAAATTCTTCAATTTATTTATTTATTTATAATGCATTTGATTTCTTATCAAGAAATGTGAATAATCAACCACCAAATCCTAGCATAATCAACAAAATAAAATTGAAAACCCTCCACAAGATCAAAATGAAATCCCTCGTGAGGAAGAAGAAGAACTTTCACAACCTCCAACGATTGAAAGACCTTCTCCTAGCACCTAAGACAATATAATGAATGAAATAGAAAGAGGGAAAAATGAATTAGTGGAAATCATTGGTAGGTTGAAATCTTGTAGGAAAACTAATCCTATGAGAGCATAAGAGTCCATTATGAGTTATGTAGCTTCTATTAGTGGTCAGTTAGATATTTGGCATGTTAAGAGAGAAGAAAAAAGAAGATATTATGCAAACAAATTATCCTATAAACATGTAAGAAAAAAGGACATAATAAAAGGTAACATATGTGCATTGTTTAAAAAGCCAAGAGAACAAGACACTGTTAAACATAGAACTAAAAGTTTCCCCATTCACTGGTGCAAATATGATTATATTAGAAATAAATTTTGGGATATATGGTAGATGGTCTTTGATGCCCCTCCCTAAAATAATCATTAGGCTTTAATGTATTTCTTAAAGAAATTGTAACGTGAGTTTTCCCTCAAGGAGATCCCTAATTATTTTGACATGTTAGATTCTGAGGGTAGAGGTGGTGGATTTTCATTTGGGAGGCTAGGGACACATTGTGACCCTAGTGTAGTTAGGTCTCATGTTGTCGAGACATAGGGTGAGCATGTCATTATTCTTTTAGTTGTGAAGAAACATGTAGAAATCAGCACTCTAGGAACTATTAATGCTTTGATATAGACCCTCATTCATTTTTCTAGTCCATTAGTTGAGGAGGAGCCTTCTTTGCATCATGGTCACATGTGCATGTCATGTGGATTCTTATGCACATTTGGAAGTCATGTTGGAGACACTATGGATGATGGGCTAGTCACTGATGAGTCCCTAAGTGACACATTTGGAATTGACACACAGGCAAATTACAATTATAATAAACTAATTTGATCACATTTTGTATGTACAGTGAATGACTAATTAAATAACATGCCTTGATATTGTTCAAAATTTAAGGTAAGAGTGTTGATGGTGCTAGTATAGATTCCCTGACCCCATTTTATGTCTTGTCGATGAGTCAAGAGGTATGTATCAATTTAATCATTTAAATTAATACATATATTTATTAAGTAATCATATGAAGAATTGGCAATTTCTTTTATCCATGTGCATTAGTTATCTATTGGACCATCAACATTCACAAGGGACTTTAAGCCTAGGCATGATACAAGTTTCATAGAGATACATTTGTTTCATCTTAATTTAATTTATTTGATTATATTATATTCTATAAAAAATATGTAAATTGTATTATATAATTTGTAGTTGTTGATGTATGAGGCTCCTCCTCATCTTTGCTAGTCCATTGATCATGGAGTTGCTGCCGTGATGACTAGTTTAGAACCATTGTCCAAGGTATGAAAGAGTTTTCATAGTTTTAATTATTTTTTATAATAGTTAGTATTGAAATTTTAAATACTATTTATAGGTATGATCGAGTGATCAAGTGATTATGTTGATTGAATTATTGTAGGGCCTTGTTACTCTTGATTGTCCATAAGCCTTTGAAGTGGATGTACATAGTGATTATTTGATAACAGTAAGAAAATAATTAATTTTGTGTATGCATATATTTTATTTATATGTATAATAATTATTGATTAATAGATATTTTGTTTGTATCAACTCCAGTTAGAGAGGAGCTTAAACAAGAGTGTTGTGAGGTTTTCACACCATCACCCCAAAATTTTTGGGGACCCCATTTTTTGGGCAAGCCTTGGAAATTTTCACAAATTTTTTTGGTTGACTTAGAAAAATTTGGAGTTGTCTAGATGTTCTTTTTGAATTGACAATTTTACATCTTGGATGCCTTCAAGCTAGGAAAGGGTTTGGTTTATTTTCACCTGGTGCGTAACTTGATTTTTTGAAACATGTAATTTTATCCTTAGATCGAACATAATTCAATAACAACATTTTTTCGATGATTAAAATAATATTTGGTAGGATAAAATTACAAATTTTGGACTTAACTGATTTTTTTTTTGAAAATTTGATATAATTGTATGAGTTTGAGAATTTTCAAAATAAATTTTAGATTTAGTCATTTTAGAAAATCTTGAATTTTTTTGGTGAAAAGAAATTTTTGATAGTGAAATTGGATTTAGAGTTTGAATTTCAAGTGCTAGGAAAAGGATTAAATTTGTTAAAAAATTTGAAATTGTATTGTAAATTTGAAATTGGATTAAATTGCAAAATCTCATTAATTTCGTTGAAATTTTTCCTAGAGGATTTTAGAAATGTTAAATAAAATTGATAATTTGGAATTGAAAATTGATTTTGGCTTGCTAGATTTATTTTAATGATACTTTAATTGCCCAAACATTATTAAATGAAAATTTTGACACCTCCTAGGCTTACCTTATTTCTATTTTGCAATTTCTAATCAAAATGAACAATTAAATGGGCCAATTTCAGTATGGGCTAAGTAATTTTAATGTTGCATTTAAATCTAGGCCACTAATTAAGGGACTAATTTAATTTTGTTTTCTCTCTGGGTAGGTTGGCCTACTTGGAGAGGCAAAAAGTGCTTGGTATAAGAGGGGCTTCCCCTCCTCTCATTTCCTCATTCTTTTTTCCTCCTCCTTGGATGTGTAATTTTCCTCTAAAGGAGGTGAATTTCTTGCTTGGGCGATTGTTCGAACAAATTTTTCCATTTCTTGGTGGCATTTTTCTCCTTCTTGCTTGGAAGAATTTTTGCCCTAGGGTGATTTTTGGAGCAATTTTTTTTTCTAGCTTGGGCTATTTTTGTTGGGTATGCTTTCTCCATCTTTGGAAATGATTTCTCCTTCCAAAATTTGGCAATTTTATTTGGTGAAAGGACAATGTGATTTAAGGTCTGGTTTTTGGCAAGTGTGGGCAATTTCAAGGAAGTCAAAATTCTATTTTTTGCTAGAACATAATTATTTTTGAGAATCTAATCTAAATGTGAAGAGTGTTTGGTTATTGGTAAGGGCAGATTTAAGGTAAAATTCTATTCATTTTTAGAGGTAAAAATTGGTTTTAAAGGTGGATTCTACTCCTTTCTCTTGCTTGGTTAATTTCCCTTATTTTCTTCTTGCACCCATCATCCACCACTTTATCATTTCATTGATAAGCTAAATTTGGGAGATACAAGTGTAGATTTCATGATAGGACACTTGGAGAGGTAGAAATAAGCTAGACCAGCCTAAGATTGAAGTTAGGAGATATAAGTGTAGTCCATCATAAGGTAACGAAGAGGCAACAATGAGTAGTAGTCTCATCCCTAGGATTTAAGTTTGGAGATTGATAAGTGTAGAGATAGGACTTGGAGAGGTAGAAATAAGCTAGATTCCATTGATAGAAAGAAGGTTAGAGACTGATAAGTGTAGTCCATATCATTTAGAACAAAGGGGTACAAATAAGTGTTTAGGGTGGTAGATGTTAGTGCAAGCAAGAACCCAAAGGGAATGAATACCAAAAAAGAAAAGGAAGACATTATGCCTAAGACCATGTTCTTCTCAAAAGTGAGGCAAATAAGTGATACCAATATCGGTATAGTGAATATGATATAGTTGAAAAATAGATTGAAGGAAGGACAATCCCCCATGGTGAAGTAGATCTACAAGAGCAAAATTGTACATGCAGCAACTTTCCCTCCTACCTTGCCTTGTCCAAAATTGGTAATTGAATGTGCATCCTAGTTTGATATTGTTACCAAGTCCATCATTTTTTATGAAGGGAAGAGACTGTTGGCTAACATTAGTAGACAAGTGGTTGAAGAAGTATTCAATATTCCCCAACATAGAGGCATGAAAGGAGTAATGATGGATCAAGTGACCAAGTTATTTTAGGATAATTATGAGGCCTACTTCATTCATCTAAAGCAAATTTTGTTACACAAAGGAAAGAAGGGATTTACCAAATCATTAAAGCTCACCAAGTCAAATTTCAAACCAGAGTATGGTGATCTTATTGTGCTTCTTAGCCAAATCATGGGCGTGGCTCAAGTATGCAATTTAGAACTGTACGTACTACTTTATTGATGAAATTGAAAATGGAAAGAGGAAATTTGATTAGGCTAGATTTATAAGTGAAAATTTGAGTTGTAACTTAGGATAGTGCAAAATCAAAATCAATTCTATATGGGATCCTATATTTTCTATCTAATAGTGAGACTATACAAAAATCCTAGACTTAAAGCCTTAGGATTGATTGGCAATGGGCTAGGGAAATATTTGGTGCATCAGTGCTATCCATAGATTCATTTGCACAACACTAAATATTATAAGATGTTTTATGACACCTTTTCCATGAAGACAATAAGGATATTACAAGGGACACCTACTAGGAGACTCTTAATGGAAGTGGAAGTAAACATTAAGAAGTAGGGGAGTTGGTTCATCCAAATTTCCATAGTTCACATATATTAGAGTGGCAATAAGTATAGTTTGTCCCAAGATACTTTCAAGGTACCCACCTAAAAAGATAATTTTGATTGAGTTGGCTAGGAAACTTGATCATTATGATAAAATGATGAAACTTAAAGGTGAGACAGAGATTACCTTCTCATTTGGAATAGGCAATGATACTTGCCCTGATCCTATGACCTTTGTAGCTATAGAGAAGGAATTAGAGCAATATCATCTAGGATGGTATAGAGAAAGGAAAGGATTCAATACTAATGGTCTTATTAGGGCATCTCGCAAAAAAACATTCAAACATATTCCTACTATAGAAGATTTTTGAGTGAATGCATAAGATGAATTTAATGTGATAAAGCTAGCTTTCCTAATATTGTCAATGGGCATGATGAGGGTAATCAGATGAAGAGGCCTTGATATTTTTGATCAACTAGAAGATGATAAAAATATACTAAGAGAATATTATGATATAGTGGATGGAATATAATTTGGTCTAGTGGATTGGGATGATCATCATGATCCTTCCTTAGAGGTTGTGACAAGGATAGTTGATCTACAAACTAAATCATGGTACACTGAGAAGTTAAGCTAATCAAAAAGTTGAAAGGTACACCTTATAAGAAGATGAAACCAAAGGAAGGTCTAGCAGAGTGTGTTAGATAGAAAGGTGAAGGAAATAGCCAACAAAAAAAAGAAATTAGGAATAAGAAGAGAAATATGGAATGCAATACCATAAAGGGATAGCATAACTATGGCTAGGAGCCAAGATGTTAATATAAGTGGACAAAGGGTCATGGTAGAGGTGAGCTCTGGTTCATAATCAAGTGGTTATACTAATAGTACCAAGAACTCTCCTCTCTTAAAGAACCAACATGGAGATTATATGATAGTCACTAGTGAAGAAGAGGATAGGCCAATTGATATTGAGGAAATAAGCTAGGCACCCAAGGCTGTTGGTGATGCTTTACTAGTTGAACTAAATCTAGATTTGGGGAGATGCACTATACCCTTATGGTTAAGGAAAATTCTTATACCAAGAGGCAAGGTGGTGACTATTTGAATAGTTGAATGTATTCAAGGGTTGTGGAAAAGGAAGATAGCAAGAAACAAAGTAAAATTACAAAAATGGTGGCAAAGGTAGTCAGGAGTGATGATGAGGGTCACCAAAAAGTTCAAATTGCTATACCAAAGGTTAGCAAGGCAGTGGATGAGATTGTAACCTGAGAGTATGAGATAGTAGAGCATAACTTAGGAAGAATCATGGATGAAATGGAGTGTGAGGAGATCTAGGAAGGCATAGTTTCAATTAGAGAAAGGTTGAGGAAGGAAAACAAAAGGATTGTAAAGTTGGAGGCCGAAAAAAATATTGGAGAGATTGTTAGCCTATCCAAAAGTTGCATCAGGAAGCCCTTCCACAAGACAATGGGAGCAACATAGAAGAGATATTAGCTCAGCTACATGAAGTCAAGGATTAGATCAATGATATATAATTCAAGATGGGAAAAATTTCTTGCCTTTCTTTATCTCAATATTCAAGTCATTGGTGGCTATTAGAGACAAATTCAAAACATTTGAATTAAGTTACAAACATTTATCGTGCCACCAAAGAGATATTTGGAGATAACCAAGTTGGTAGATGAAGGAGGAATGAGTACAGTGGAATCTTGGTTTGTTTATGTTGATGTAAATAAGTATTTACTTATTACACTTACATTTACTTAGATTAATGCATTATCTAATTATTGTACATTATTTTATTATTTATTTAAGTGAGATACTTAGGAGTTTTACTCCACAAAAGTACACAACTCTAATTATGCACATGGTGTCTATGACACAGGAGTTTGCATCATTCACTGAGTTGTCATATTGACAACATAGTTATCTGCACTTTTAATTTAGCACATGTTGTCTACACCACTGATTTGCATGCTACACCATTGTAGGCTTATCCTCACATCATCGCACTTAATTCCATGCTTAATGGAGGATAACCCATATTTGCTGGACATGTGCTTGGTTGTATGACATATCATGGTGCTGACTTCTATGCATTCTAGAAGCTCTCCAGAGGCCTTTATATACAAGCACTCCTAGTGTACTCTTAATGTGGCATATTGAATGAATATCATCATTCTGATCATACTCTCTATCTTTGGTCTACTTTTGTGCTTGTGTTTGAGTTCCTTGGTCTTGGGTGAATTCTGGCCTAAGCCAAATTCTTACATGGTATCAAAGCTAAGGGAGATTCTCTACACATAGCTGTTCAAGACCATTCATGCTTTAGCACCTCAACCTGAATTTGAAGGATCTACAAAAATTAGGAGTGTCTAGATCTAGATATGACCTCATTGTTGCATTTAGAGTGTTGATTCGATGAAGATCAACTATAAATTTTCCTATATTGGGTGAAAGTTGATCATGAGGCAATTTTTTTTTTGCAAATTGAAACTCAAAGGCACCAATTTATAGTTCAGGTATGATCTAATTCAATTTGATTATTTGCATTTTTGGATCTATTATTTCTCTATTACTTTCAGAATTATTTTTCCTGTTAATTGGTTAGACAAAGAATTTTTTTTTAAGCCAAATCGAGTAGAGACACTCCGACTCAGCTCTGTATTTTTGGTATGGTGGAATACTTTTAATTATTGCATAGGGCATCATTAATCGGTGGGAATTATATTTCCATTGGTGGGTTATTCACATAAATTTGGGCATCAATAACTATTTACATCCATGACGGAACCCCACCAAACTACTAGTGGCAATAATATATTATGCTTGTGCCTTTGCAATCAGTGTTACAAAGTTGCAAACTACTTATTATAAGCAACTTGTAGGCCACCAAGCCCATAAATGTGGGACAATTGAAAATGATTCTTGACCATTTCAAAAGCATCTCCAGCCTTTGTATCAAGGTAACCAGCATCACAAAAATTAATATTGGCAACCTACAAGTTGCAATTCTTTGGCCACAACATCAGCATCAAACACTTTCTCGGTGCTAATTTTCTTATTCCGGTCTTTGCGCTAAGGGCCATGTGTCACCTTGCATTTCAACCACATGGTGTAATTTAATTTGCAAGCAAACTGCTACTTGAAGTGTTAGCAGATACATAGACACAGTTGCACATGCACTGTCATCCCAGTCAACATTGACTATACTGCATACGTAGTTAGTGATCTAGCTCAACCTTTTCCACACATCAATCCATCCTAGTCAGCATATGACATACACATCATCAGTTGTCTATACGGTTCGTAACATGTTGATGTCATTCTAACATCGTGCTGACCTCATCTTTCCATGAGCCTAAAATTGACAACCATCTGACCATCATTTCAATGTCATTTTGAACTATTATGACGACCATATGAATGTCAAATTTAACCCCTTCTTTTGCTGATGCAACCCCTCTCTAGATTGATTTTAGTTTTTGTAGTCCGACTTTGGGAGGCCATAACTCAAACATCCAGAATCTAAATTAGGTACAATTTTTTTTGAAATTGGGTAGAATTTCCTAAAAATTTTAATGGTGTAGCTATTTTCTAGTTTTGGTGCAAAGATTTGTTAGAATTTTCATTCTTTGGTTATTGTACCTACATAATCTTGCATTTTGCATCTTCAAATGCTCTGTATAGGCACATCTAGAGTCAAAAATAGGTTCCATTTTTTTGAAAGTGCATTATTTTTTGTCTACTTTCCAAATTTATAGTCAAATTGTACTATTGTGTGAAACAAAGTGTCACTTTCAGCAATAGGGCCTTTCTTTGCTTTGTAATGCTTTAGAATTGTAGCACATTGTGAAGTTCTAGATTTGTAATCTATTAAAAAGTTTTAACAAACAAAATTAGAAGTCCACAAAGGCCAAAATTGGCAAGTGGCCCATTGTAATCGCACTATTGATAAAGTGCCCAAAGCATCTATTTTGGGGGGGTTTCTTGATTTAGTGAAAAGTGGGGGTGTTCTTGGTGTTGTGTTCTCTCTTTTTTGCACTTTTGTTTCATTTTTTGCATTATGGGCAACTTTAAGTTTCCTAAATGAACTCCTCATAACTATGCTACATGGTCCATAAACATGTGGCATCACTTAATGCATAATGGAGTTTCACAATATGTTGTTGGTACTCTTCCTAAACCAATAGGTGATAAAGTTTTAGAAAGTGATATTTCAGCTTGGGTAGCAATGGATACGAAAGCCCTAGATGATATATGTTTGGGGGTTGATGATAAGATCACATATCAAATCAAGAAGTGTTCTACATCCAAGGAAGCTTGGGATGCCCTTGAAAACCTCTATGGTAAAGTGTTTGAAGAGGATGTGTTCAAAATTGAAGATGAGCTTGTCTTCTTAGATCCTAAGTCATATGACTCAATACAAGATTTCATCATCAAGGTGAATGAATTAAGGACAAAGCTTACTGATTGTGGGAGTTCTATCAAAGATGATAGATTAATCTATGTCATACATAACAAGCTACCATAGGAGTATTCCACATTTGTATCTTCTTTTAACACATCTAAGACTACCTTAGGGTCTGCCTACAAGAAAGTCACTTTTGATAAATATGCTAAACTATTGGATGATGAAGAAAAGAAGTTGAAATCAATGGGGATTCTCAAATCACCTCAGTCCAAAGCATTGATGGCCAACAATGAGGGTTCTCAAAATTCAGCTGGACAGTCTTCAAATAAAGGAAAGGGTAAGAAGAAATGGAAGAACAAATCTGAGGATGTAGAAAAAAAAACACCACAATCTAATCAACAAGGCAAGTCCTCGAATTCCAACAAGAAGGGGGACAACAATAAGGAGAAGAAAAAGTGTGCCTATTGCAAGAAATTAGGTCATGAATGTTAGGATAAACCATAGACAGAAATAAAAACTACATGCAAATATAACCAATAACAAAAAATAATAGAACACACAGAAATGAACACAAGGCACCAAGATTTAACGTGGTTCACCCAATCCCTGGGCTACGTCCACCAAACAGCAAGTCCGATCTTATTACAATCCAGTGATTACAACCTGATTACAATCTGTAATCCCTTACAGCTCAATACTGCCGCAAGAACCAATTTCGTATCACCACATATGAAAAATACCCAACCCTAAGCCCTTTTTATACAAGTATTAAACCGCTTTAGGGTTATAACGTGTCGGCCATATGTCGGCCATAATATGTCGGCTACCATGTCGGCTACTTCCCAAAAAATTTATGAAGTATGTATAGTACTTTCCTGATCAGTTACCACAATCTAACAATCTCCCACTTGGGGACTGATCAGGCTCCACACTAAACAAAAATCTCCCACTTGGAGACTGATCCTGTAGCAATACAACTACTGCATGGGGCTCCCACTGGATCAAACCACCCTGGACTTTGCTGTTCTTTTATTCACAGTTAGTCTAAAAGACCAACTGAAGCTGAAGAGGAGTTCAGCTTCTCCCTTGTTACAACCTTTGTCAACATATCTACTGGATTTTCATTGGTATGTATCTTCTCCAGCTTTAACTGTCCATCCTCCAAAACTGACCGAATGAAATGGTACCGCAACTGTATGTGTTTGGTCTTAGAATGCAGAGCTGAATTCTTAGCAAGATGAATGGCACTCTGACTATCCGTGAACAAATAATTATCCTTCTGAGGATGTCCCAATTCTTCCAAGAAGAACTGAAGCCATATCATCTCTTTGGCTGCCTCTGTAGTAGCAACATACTCTGCCTTTGTAGTGGAGAGAGCATTAATCTTCTGTAGCCTAGAAACCCAGCTCATGGTTGCCCCACCAATAGTAAAGACATAACCTGTAGTACTTTTCCTGGTATCAATATCCCCAGCCAAATCTGAGTCAACATAGCCTTGTAAATTAGTAGGAGAGCCCCCAAAGTGTAAACACTTATTGGATGTTCCTCTCAAATATCTGAGAATCCACTTGACAACATTCCAATGCTCAAAACCTGGATGACTCATATACCTGCTAACGACTCCCACTGCATGTGCAATATCTGGCCTAGTGCATACCATAGCATACATCAAACTTCCTACAGCTGAAGCATAGGGTACCTTGGACATCTTATCCTCCTCTTCCTATGTCTTGGGACACATCTCCTTAGTCAATTTCAAATGACCAGGTAAAGGTGTGCTGACAACTTTAGCATTCTCCATAGAGAAACGTTGCAACACCTTCTCAACATAATCAGCTTGAGATAGCGTCAATGTTCTGTTCTTCCTATCTCTGCAAATCTTCATACCAAGGATTTCTTTTGCTGCCCCCAAATCCTTCATAGCAAATGCATGTGCTAATTGGCATTTCAGCCCCTTAATATGATCCATGTTAGACCTAGCTATAAGCATATCATCAACATATAAACATAAAATAATGTAGCTATCATCATCCAACCTCTTAAAATAAACACAGTAATCTGAATGACACCTATTATATCCATGCTCATGCATAAAACTGTCAAATTTTAGATACCATTGCCGAGGTGCTTGCTTCAAGCCATATAAACTTTTCTTCAATTTGCACACTAAGTTCTTCTTACCTTTGACCTCAAAACCCTGTGGCTGAGCCATATATATTTCTTCATCCAAATCACCATGAAGAAAGGCTATTTTAACATCCATCTACTCTAAATGCAAATCTTTAGTAGCCACAAGACTTAAAACAGTACGAATAGAAGTCATTTTAACAACAGGAGAAAATATCTCATCAAAATCAATTCCCTTTTTCTGTGCAAATCCTTTTACAACTAACCTGGCCTTAAATTTTTTCTTACCTCCTTCCTCTTCTTTCAACCTGTAAACCCATTTATTCTGTAAAGCCTTTTTACCTGCATGCAACTTGCACAAATCCCATGTCTTATTTTTCAGCAAAGAGTCCATTTCATCTTTCATTGCAGACTCCCACTGAATCTTAGTATCCACCTGCACAGCTTCATCATAACTTTCAGGTTCACCAGCATCAGTAAGTAAAATAGAATACAAAGAGGGAGAAAACCTTTGTGGAGGTCTAATTGGCCTTGTTGACCATCTAACATTCACTGGTGTGTGTGGTATTTGTTGTTGCAATTGTTGCACATCATGAGGAATGGCTGGAACATCAGCTTTTGGAGTATCATCCAGCACTACATAATCATCTTCTTTCTTCTCATGTTGCTGCAACAGATCTTTGTACAACACTTTTTCATTGAATATGACATCCCAACTTCTTATAATTTTATGATTTTCAAAATCTCAAAGCCTATAGCCAAATTCATTAATGCCATATCCAACAAAGACACATTTCTTTGATTTAGCTTCTAGCTTGGTTCTATTTTCAGAGTCTATATGAGCAAAAGCTTCACAACCGAAGGTCTTGAGAAAAGAATAACTCACCTTCTTACCAGTCCATGCTTCCTCTGGAATACCATAGCCCAAAGGAGTAGAGGGACCTCTATTAATCAAATATATTGCAGTATTGACAGCCTCCGCCCACATGTGTAAGGGCAACCCAGCATGCAACCTCATGCTCCTTGCGCGCTCCATTATAGTCCTGTTCATGCGTTCAGCCACTCCATTTTCCTGTGGAGTCCTTGGAATAGTTTTTTGTCTATGAATACCATTAGTGGAGCAATAATATTCAAATTCATGACTACAATACTCACCACCATTATCAGATCTGAGACATTTTAATTTCTTACCATTCTCATTTTCAACCAAGCATTTCCATTTCTTAAAAGTTTGAAATACATCAGATTTCTGTCTAAGGAAATAAACCCATACTTTTCTAGTTGCGTCATCAATAAATGTAACATAATAATGAGAGCCACCAAGGGAAGATACCTGAGCCGGTCCCCATACATCTGTATGCACGAGCTCTAATTTCTCCTTTTTGTTTTCCTTCCCTGTCTTTACAAAACTCACTCTCTTTTGTTTTCCATACACACAACTTTCACAAAAATCCATATTCACACATTTTAGACCTGGTAAAACTTTCCTTGAATGAAGTACTTTCATACCTTTCTCACTCATGTGCCCAAGTCTATTGTGCCATAGCGCTGTATCAGAATCTACAGCAGCTATTTGTTCTCCCTGCTCAACTGCAGTAATTGTTCATGAATATTCATTTTTCTCTGAAACAATCAAAGTAGAAGGAACAATATGACCTGTACAAAGATATAAGGTGCCTACTTTCACACCTTTTTCTACTACAAGGGAACCTTTTGAAACCTTCCAATTTTTATCATTAAAAGTAACTACACAACCCTCATCACCGAGTTGCCCTGCTGAAATTAAATTTCTACTTAGTTTTGGAACATGTCTTACCTCATGTAGTAGCCAATGATTCCCATTCTGCAACTTAATCTTAATTTTTCCCTTTCCAACAATCTGACAGGGTTCATTATCCCCCAAATAAACAAGCCCAAAATCCCCTTGGACATAATCAATGAAATAACCTCTATGAGGTGTAGCATGAAAAGAAGCACCAGAATCTAAAACCCATGAATCATCAACACTCTCTAAAGACAGAAGCAAAGCATCCTCTTCGGATTTGTTACTTACCACATTTGCCTCTTTGTCTCCATTTGATTTATCTCCTTCATTTTTCTTTCGAGTCCAACAATCTTTCTTTTTGTGCCCTGGTTTCCCACAGTACCAGCAATCATTTGGTCCTCTCGATTGAGACCTCCTCCCCTTTGACTTTCCTCTTGATTTCCCACGATTTCCAGAGTTACTTCCTCTTTCAGTCGTTCTGCCCCTGCTTTGTGCATTTAAAGCACTTCCTGATGTAGATCCACCTGAGGATTTTCTATGAGTTTCCTCACTTAAAATAACACCGATCACATCATCATATTTTAGGGTACTAGATCCAGGAACAGAATTACTCAACGCCATTACCAAGCCATTCCAGCTTTCAGGCAAAGAACACAAAATCAAGAGAGCCCTAATTTCTTCATCAAAATTGATACCCACAGAAGATAATTGACTAGTAATAGTATTAAACTCATTTAAATGATCTGCAACAGATCCACCTTCTGCCATTTTCATATTAAATAAACGCTTCATGAGAAATACCTTATTTGAAGCGGAGGGCTTTTCATACAGTGTCGCTAGGGTTTTCATCAAATCTTCTGTTGTCTTTGCTTTTGTAATATTAAATGCCACTGATGGTGCCAAGCATAACCGAATGCTTCCGAGTGCCTTTCTGTCTAAAAGATCCCATTCAGCCTCTGACATAGTTCCCTGATTCTTGGCTTTTCCTTCCAACGGCTTCCATAAATCCTTCTGATATAAATAGTCTTCCATTTGCATCTTCCATAACTAGAAGTTCTGCCCATTAAACCTGTCAACCCTCAACTTACCCTCATCTGCCATCGCTCCCACTCAACTGTGAGACTCCCACTTAACCGTGAGACTTTCCTGCAGAGGATAACTAAAAGACAACCTTGCTCTGATACCACTTGTTAGGATAAACCATGGACAGAAATAAAAACTACATGCAAATATAACCAATAACAAAAAATAAT
This sequence comes from Cupressus sempervirens, assembly GCA_028749045.1. Taxonomy (NCBI): domain Eukaryota; kingdom Viridiplantae; phylum Streptophyta; class Pinopsida; order Cupressales; family Cupressaceae; genus Cupressus; species Cupressus sempervirens. The sequence goes on from CM053792.1 coordinate 10,491,530, forward strand.
AGAACACACAGAAATGAACACAAGGCACCAAGATTTAACGTGGTTCACCCAATCCTTGGGCTACGTCCACCAAACAGCAAGTCCGATCTTATTACAATCCAGTGATTACAACCTGATTACAATCTGTAATCCCTTACAGCTCAATACCGTCGCAAGAACCAATTTCGTATCACCACATATGAAAAATACCCAACCCTAAGCCCTTTTTATACAAGTATTAAACCACTTTAGGGTTATAACATGTCGGCCATATGTCGGCCATAATATGTCGGCTACTTCCCAAAAAAAATTTTTTCGGGCACCGAACCCCACTATTTATGAAGTATGTATAGTACTTTCCTGATCAGTCACCACAATCTAACAATGAAGAGCATGAGTGTTATCTCAAGAAGATTGATGAGGTGACCAACATCATGAAGAAACATAATGTTCCATTGCCTAATGCTTATAAAGATAAAGGGTCTTCTTTAGATTTAAAGGGAAAAGGGCAATCACTCATGGCTAATTCAAACTCTTCAAAGGAATGGATATTTGACTCAGGTGCCTCATATCACATGGGTTTTTCAAAGGAGGATTTCTCTTCATTGAAGCAATTAGGGGTACTACACATCTTCATGGAAAATTATAGCAAAATGGATGTTGAAGGGAAAGGAAATGTGGAGATGGAAAATAGAGAGTTTCAAAATGTTCTCTATGTTCCAAACCTAAGTTTGAATCTCCTATCAATCTACCAAATCACTCACCTCGAAGATGGACATAGAGTTGAGTTCCTTCCAAACTTAGTAAAGGTGAAAAGTCTTAAAAATGATTCCTTGGTTGCAATGGGGAAAGTGAATCATACAAAGAGGTTGTACTCTTTCTCCCATTTTGTGCCCAAGTCTCCTTCAAAGTCCTTTTTATCTCAATCAAATTTAAGCATGCAATTATGGCATGAGTGATATGGTCATCTTGACTTCTGTTATCTTCCACAACTTTGCACAAATAGAATGGTCAAAGATCTACCTCAAATCAACTTTTCCCATGGTGAATGTTCAATAGATTTAGTGGATATGCATCTAGAGGGGAAGTTATAGAGAGGGAAGTCTTCAAGAGCACTAGATTTTCTACAAATGGTTCACATGGTATTAATAGGTCCTTTTGCATTTAGCCAGGGTCGCTATATACTTATCTTTGTTGATGTCTTTTTAAGATACACTTGGGTTTATTTTCTTCATAATACGAATGAAGTATTGGATAGGTTTCTAGCCTTCAAGACTCATGTAGAGAAAAAATCCTAGAAAGCCATCAAAATACTCCAAATGGACAATGGAAGCATGTATATGAATAGAAGACTTATGGACTTTTACAAACATGAGGGCATTGATCTTCAAACTCTGCCAGCATTTAGTTTGCATAAGACAGATGTTGCAACTTTGAGGATCTGAACTATTAAGTCTATGAAAAGTTGCATGATACAGGCCAAGTCTCTAGATCCATCATTAGAAGTCAAAGCAATCTCTAGTGCCACTCACATTCTTAATCATTCTCTTCATCTAGCCTTAGATGGCAAGACTCCTTTTGAGGCATGGTGCGGTAAAAAACCTATTGTGACACATTTCAGAGTCTTCAGTTGTCCTGCATGGGTAAATATATCTTCTAGGGGATGTAAGGCATAGTCACCTCAGCCTTGTACCTTTATTGGTTATGAAGATGTTGTGAAGGCATATAGACTTCTAGATCCTGAGACACATCAAATTTTTTTGGAGAAGGATGTACACTTTGAGGAAAGTTCACCAAGCTTGTCCTCTACTCCTCTCCACATATTATATAGTGTGGAAATTGATAGTGACACTAGTGATAGTTCTTCAAAAAATTTAGACAAGTGAGGTTCTATCGTTAGTTGCAGCAAGAGGTCATTAGATCAGTTTAGTCTGCATACATACATAGCCACAATGATAGATCTAAAATAGTAGGGTACATCCAATCTTCTAGGTATAGGTTCAGTGATAGATTTGGGAGAAAGTATTGATGATCTACCTCTTCTTCTTGATGCATAAGCACTTTCTTCAGTTGTCATGAGGGCTCCATTTGATCCTCTTATTCATTCTCTACATGATCAATCCTCACAAGTCAAAGTGATTGTGGATACTTATGATTAGCAGTTGTTGCAAGGTTCTTCATTAGTTGTAGAGATAGATAGTTCTTTGAGACAAGTTCTTCAGCTAATTGAGCAGGTTTCAAAGACATCACTTATTCATGGGATTCTTTCCACACATAGTGGAAGTGTCTTATTTGTACCCTTGGCATTGTTTCTTCCTAAGGGGAGGAATGCCATTCTGCAGTCTTGGATCAGCTTCTTCATCGGAGTAGTCATTGTTTGACATTCTTCTTTGGGGGGGTGGGAACCTATCCTATCTCTCTTCCTCTTCTCATCATTCTCTTATGTATATACTAGATGTGTGTCATAATGGGGGGGTCTTGATTACTCCATCCATCCATTTATCTCTCTTTTTGGGGGAGAGTTTTTCCCATTAGGTTTTCCCTCTTTCTCCACTTTATGAGAGATTGCATTATGTACATGGGTACCTAACATGGCCTAATAGCTAGGACCCATCATGCATTGCATCCTAAATTTTGTAAGCTTAAGGGCATTCCCCTAAGTTGCACTTAAGGGGGTGTGTTGGTGTAAATAAGTATTTACTTATTACACTTACTTAAGTTTACTTAGGTTAATGCATTATTTAATTATTTTACATTATTTAATTATTTATTTAGGTGAGACACTTAGGAGTTTGTGTACTCTCATAGAAGTACATAACTCTAATTATGCACATGGTGTCTATGACATAGGATTTTGCATCATTTACTGAGTTTTCATGTTAACAACATAGTTATCTGCACTCCTAATTTAACACATGTTGTCCACACCACTGATTGGCATGCTACACCATTGTAGGCTTATCCTCACATCATCACACTTAATTTCATGCTTAATAGAGGATAACCCATATTTGGTGGACATGTGCCTGGTTGTATGCCATATCATGGTGTTGACTTCTATGCATTCTAGAAGCTCTCTAGAGGCCTTTATATATAGGTACTCCTAGTGTACTCTTAATGTGGCATATTGAATGAATATCGTCATTCTGATCATACTCTCTATCTTTGGTCTACTGTTGTGCTTGTGTTTGAGTTCCTTGGTCTTGGGTGAATTCTAGCCTAAGCCAAATTCTTACAGTTTCCTTGATCATCAAATTGAGGATATGTGAGGAGATACATAATGAGATTACACAATATAGCCTAGGTGTTGACACTTCCATTTCAACCATGATGAGTGATGTTGGGGCTACAATTGATTTTGAAGATATAAAAGAGGAGAATGTCAATGAGACAAAGTTTGGATCAAGTTTAGATGAGTTGGGGAAGGTTGCCATCAAGAAGAATAATTTGGGAACCCTTGCCTCCCTCAATGCCTTTATCAGATACAGGAAATAGTATGAGAAGGGTCATGGGAAGACACTGCAAGCAAAGATCAACATGATGAATTCAACTGAGCTCAAGATGAAGAACATGCTTTTCGCTCCCATGAAGAAAGTCAACGAAATGCTACCCAAGTTCATTGCCTTGGCTAAAAGGATGAAAGAAAAGGGTAGAATTATATTAGAAGATCATTTGATGTAGGCCCAAGTGGAAAATTCTCCTTTCTTCTTAGGTAGGATAGGTGTTTGATTCTAATTGGCTACCATTTTTGTGCCTTTTTATTGGTTGCCACTTTTCCTTTTTCTTCATTGGTCCATTGATGAGATGGTGTCTTCTCACTGGCTGATGGGGTGGAAATCCTAATTAGGGTTTTTGGGATTTGATCTAGATCATTGATTTTTTCTCTTAATCTCTATTGTTGGTTGTAATTTTGGCTCCTATATAAGGACATTTTCTCTCATTTGTAAAGGGTTGAAGAAAATTAGTTCTTAAGATAATACCAAAATTGCTTCTCTTTATCATTGTTGTGACTTGCATGGTGTTTAAGAACACTTGGTGTTATTGCATGGTTTCTACTTCCAATAGTTAGAGTTAAATTTAATTGAAGTTGTTAAAGTAGATTTTATTTCAAGGAAGTTGTTAAGAGTAAGAATAGATGGATAGTTATATGGTGATATTAGCATATGTTTGATAGGGATCTATAAAGTAGGCCACTAGCATCCTAGTGGCTAGTTAGGAAGCCTTGCATGGTAATCTAGTCTTTTTTCCCTTGAATCATTGCATATATGGAGGTAGAGTTGCTAGTAAGATTTCATCAAATTAGACCCCTATCCATTTGCTAATCTTTCCATTCATAGGAGTAGGAGCAAAGTAGCAAGTAGTTTATTAGTTGGAGTTTTGAAGAAGAAAGTTAAGAAGGCATAACTCATTTGAACATGCACCCTCCATCATTACCATCAACATTATGTGGTGCTCATATACTTTAAAAAGCCAGACATCATCATCATCATCATCATCACAATGAGAGTTTGACAATCCTTGAATGAACAATGTAAGGCTACCTATGTGATTAATCAACAAATCACATCAATATAACTAATTTAGTATCCACAAGTGTAAGGAACATTGGAGTTTTTCTCATGTCTTCATGAGTATTTACTTTTCAAGAGATGGATTGAATGTTTTATATTCCATATCAAGTATTCAATTTCTATATGTTATGTAGTGGTACAAAACTAACATCAACATTATTTGGCACTATAAGGAGGGCATGAATGATTTTCATTCTTGGATCAACTTGGAAATTCAAACTAGAGATTGATGAGGAATAAGCTTTCAAAGTTAGACTTGAGTTGAGAGATCTCTTTTAAAGTAAAAAAAAATTAAAAAATTAAAAAAGAAAAGAAAAAAGAAAAAAAGAAAGGTTTCTCAATGGATAGGCAAGTGATGTTCTTCCCATTTGGTTTGATTTGAACAAAAGGTTACCTCCATGGTATTTGTCTCAACTTGTAGCATCAAGGAAGTGTATGATACATGGTACTATAGATCACAAGGAGTTGAATTTTTTGGTGTTTCTCTTGAGATTTGACTTGGCATTAAGAGAAAAATTTTCTTTTTCACAAGTACATGAGCTTGCAGTGCTTGCCAATTGAAAGGAAGGTTTTCTTGTTCTTAAAGAAGATATCAAAAAGGAACCAAAAAATGTATATGGAAGAAGTTCTTGGTGCAGTGTACATAGTTTCTCACATTCAAAATCTACTTGCCCATATTTCCAAGACACCATTGGCTTGGTCAAGTTTCACTTTGTTTGGTATGAGGAAATATCAATGGGGGGTGGTAAGGATTTATTTCATCTTATAAGATGGACACCAAAGAATGAAGAGAGTAAGATATATCAAGATGATATGGTTGATTCTAATGCTCAATATAACCAAATGGATGAACCTTCACACATTATGAGATGGGGAGGTTGACAAGAAAATCAAGGAAACAATTGAATTTATCCAAGAGAGAGAAAGGATGGTAGGAAAAGGTCAACATGTGAGGGCACATGAACATCTATGAATGAAACATCGAAAGGTGGATGAAAAGGAAATCTTTGGTGAGCCTTCATGCATAATCCAAGGGGTGACTCTTGAGGATGGGTTGCAAGAAGTTTCAAATATCCTTAAAGAGGACGATAATCAAGTGGGTGAGTTGAACATGGAATTACAAGATATCACAAGAGAGTTAAAATATGAGGAAAATTTTGATAAATCAATACAAGACACTATCTCCACTACATTCTTTGGGGGAAGTTTGAAGATCCTATGGAAGAAATACAAAAGGAGTCATTTCCCAAAGCCTTTCAAGGTGATCAAGTTGTTGTAAGTGGCATGATTCACCATCAACCTCGACCTCCAAAACTTTTTTCACTTGAAATGGAAGTTGATGGGAAACTCAAAAAGATGTATGATGGTTCTCCTGTCAATCTTGAAGGTGCTATGTTTGGTGAGAGCATATATAAAGAATTTCAAGATGTTATTAAAGAGAGTTCAAATGGAAATTACATGCTATATGATGAAGCTCCTATTGGTGAGGATATGCAAGGATTGTTAAGTGGTGACGAAGTCACTCCCATAGAAAGGGGAAAAAAAAAAGAAAGTTTGGGTTGATGTTTCATAAGGATAAACCCCCTAGAAAGATATTTGAATGCCTTGACATGAAGATTGACCTTGTTTTGATCACTCATGGGTTTGGTATTGATGGTATTGTGATGGTTCACCACCAACTTTGACCTCCCAAGGTCATGGAGGATTTTCAGGTTCCATTTGAATTTGAGTCATGCTAGGTTGTTTCTTTTCCTATTTTTAATGTTCAAAGTTGTAGAAGTTTTTAGTTTGATTATGGAAATTTTGGAGAGAAAACTTGTTTGTAGTTTGATCATTTTCCTAATGAATTTCCTCAATTGTTGATCTTGCATGATTATTTTCTTGAGGTTGAGTTTGAAGTGACCAAATTTTTTTAGAGTATAAGGATGAGTTTATGAGATTGAGAACTATCACCCAAACCTTGTTACTTTTGAACATCCTGAGAAAACATGTTAGATCTATGGTATATATTAGATTGGTTTGTGTTGTGTCATGTTCCCTTTTCAAATAATTAAAAATAATAATCTTTGCTAAGGCAGGCAGGCTCAAAAAGGTGAAGTTTCAGAAAAAGGGGATAATCTTTGGAAGCGAATGGACTAATAAATAAAAATTATTATTAAAATATGTTTTATTAACCCCTCTTGGATGTGAGTTAGGGTTATGCCCTCTTTTAAGGGGTTTGGAGGCATTTTGGGCTCATTCCAGAACTTGATTTTTGCGCATTGCTTTGTTATTCTTCAGAGGCTGCCAAATCTATGGAGAAGGAGACCCAAGAACGGGAGTTTGTAGGTTTTTAGGAAGGCTAAGGATGGGATTTTGAAGCCAATCCATGTGCATGCTCATGCAGAGTTTTTCTTTGTGCTGAATAGTGCAGATTTGTTGTTTTTCGGGTGTGTTTTTTGTAAGAGTTTGGTATTTCCGGTTGAGTATTTCATATCAGTTTGGGTTGCTGCTGTATTTCAGACTTTTAGATGTTAAAATAGAGCTGAATATATGTATTTTGTCATGATTATACTTCTCTGATAGATTATTAGTGTTTTTGTGGTGTTTTCGGACTATTCTATGTTGTTTTCGGGAGCCCGATGAACATTGTTTGAAAGTAAAAGTATAAAATCCAAGGAAGGAAAAAGTATGGCTAATCTAGATGATATGGCAAAGAAATTCTTCCAATACATCCAAAATACTCAGAAGCAAACAGTGGATAGTTTGGCAGAAACTAGAGAGGCTTTGAGAATATTGACAGAAAAATTGCAAGGAGTTGCATCTATTAATGAGAAAGGGAGCACTTCAAAGGAGTCAAGAAATCTGAAACTCACACCCTCTCAATCAACAAAAACTATTTTTCTATATGCAGATGAGCCACCAGTGCCAAATCCAGCCCTTAATCCCATGGAAGAGGTTACAGGTAACTTGATTGCATTAAGAGCTACTTACAATGGTTTAGATGATGACTTTCACAGTTTAGTTCCTTTTAGAGAATATGTGGATATGATGAACACTTTGATGCCCAAGAAAGAGTACATAAGGGAGCATGACATAAGTGGAAGAGAGCTAAAAAATAAAATAAGCAAGTTTATAGCACCTACTTTTGATGGAACAAATAAAATTTCAGCTAAAGCATGGCTACAAAAATTACAGACCTTCTTCACACTTAACCCCATGAAGGAGAGTGATGTTGTTCAAATTGCAAGTCTACACTTGGAAGATGCAGCCTATGATTGGTGGTATCATGGAATGACTACTCAAGGTCATGATCAGGTAACTACATTTGATGATTTTAGTCGAAGGGTGGTAGATAGATTTGACCTCAAGGATGATGATTATGAGGATGTTGTTGTGCATGATGGTGAGATACATGGTAGAGATGATCAGACATTGAGCATTCATGACTTTTCTAAGAGAGAGTATCAGGCACAGTTAGATGCTTCGACACATGAGGTTGAGACTGGTAGTACTTCACATGATTTGTCCAGCCAGCTAAAAGTGAACAAAGACAGTATTTTGACTTCATTATCTCATCATGACAGGTATGTGGAGTTAGTTGGTATTGGTCATATTACTCAGGTGAGGAGTTTTCTTGAGTTACCAGCTGATTCTAGTTTACAGATATGGACTCGAGATTATTATATTAGCATTTGGGATTCAGTTGATTGGAGATCTTTAACACTTTTTGGTAGCAGTGTTTGTTTGGGTGCTATCATGGATTTGATTAGAAGATTGCATAGTGTTGTCTTTTCTTGTGCCAACAACTTGTTCGATGCTGGTATTAGTTTTTATACACCTGTGTTGGGCTTTGTTCATATATCCAGTCAACCATACTTGTTGGAATGTGTTGATGATCTTTCATATTTGGCAGTGTGTACCAATGAGTCCCAGAATCATATTGGCATTGATGACATCCAGGAGGATGCAATGGGTAGTTTTGAAGACTTAGTTTCTTTGGCAATTTCTTTTGGTACAAAGGAGTTAGACATTAGTGCTACAGTTTTTGATACTCCATATGTTGATATGAGCTTTGGAGTTGATTCACAGGATATGGATGGTAATACTCTAGAGACTAGTAACTTTGAGGATACTCCTTTAGATAGTGCATCAGAGGAGGTTTGTAGGAGATAGTCTAGCCAATGCCATCATGTGTCTAATCAGTTGAGAGTTAGTGAGCAAGACATTGCTATCGCTTGCCAGCATTTTGATGTTGCTTGTCAGCTGTTAGCCGTTTATGGATGGGGTTCTCCTACTAGTGATGAGCAGGGAGGCAGTTATCTTTCCTTGATAGAGTTCCACTCTTTATGGGAGGCTATCCAGATTCTAAGACAAGATTATATGCAATTAGTAGCCGATAGAGATTATCTTATGGAGTGGGGCAGTACAACATACGATGCATTGTTGGCCAAGGAAGATGAGGTGAGTGAGCTTACTCAGCAGCTTGAGGTGACTTTTGAGATTCTTGAGAGTACACAGTTGGCTTTCAAGGAGTCATAGTTTCATTTGGCTAAGGTGACCATGGAGTTAGAGCGACTACAGTCTTTACCTGATTCTATACAGTCACAAGTTGTGGTGTTTGGTGATCCGAGGATGTCCATGGCCGAGATTTTCAGAGACAGTGGAGATGGGGATGCATCCATCCTTGATACTAACATTGGCATATCGAGTTCATCCCCACTAGAGTCAGGTTCAGTTGAGTTGGGTGCTGCAGTAGATTGTTGTGGTATGCCTGACATGGTGGTGACCTCTAGCACTAATGGCATGAAGACTAGAGATGCTGTATCAAAGACCATGTGTGATGTTGGTGAGCCAATAATTGGCATGGTTCCTGCTAGTAATACTACTCCCTTGGCGATGTTAGAGGTAGTAGTCAGTTCCAACTTGGTTAGTGATCAATTGCAGTTAGTTACATCTGGATTGCAGTCTGAGCCACTGACTGAGATTGGCACATTCTATCAGCATTACATTGTGAGGTATGCTCATCAATTTACCTTTGATGACCATGTTGATGAGATGATGATACAAAGATGTACTTTGGTTCCTAGTACTTGTCATCAGTTATGGGATAGTTTGACGCCTCAGGATGAGAGTTGTGATGGGCATGACATGGTGATAGGTTCTATAGTTGACAGCTTGATAATACATGACTTAGAGCAGGAGTTTGGGAGTGATGCTTCAGTAGTTGTTGTTACTGATTCTACTCCTTTGGCTATGACATCTCCTAACTTAGCTGGTAGTCAGTCACAATGGGCTATATCACTTGTTCATGGAAAATTTGGTTTGGGTTCCATTTCTTACTCTTTATCTTGTAATATCTTTTCACCATCAGCAGTGCATGGGAGTTATGGTTATGAGATAGTGGCTAGTGATTTGCAGAGTTGTGTTGACTGCAGGAGTTGTAAAGTGTGTGATTCTCCATACTTGGTACAATTTCATTCGAGATCATTCACCATTGTTGCAGAGTTGGATTGTACATTCCGTATAGGCCAGTGGGATGCGTTGATGGTATTTACTATGTTGGTAGTTTGATTTGTCCACTTTACTTGGGTTTTGATGTTCTGAGAGTTTGTGTCTCATGGGTTTCTGACTTTGGCAGTGGTGATTTTGGAGTTTGGTTGAGCTGTAATTGTCAGTTTGATTATGGATTCCTCTTGGTCATATTGCAGAGGATATTGCAGGAGCCTGTGTTAATTGGTAGTAGTATAGTTCATGACTACATTTGGGATCCAGGTGGATTGATTGGTTTATTTTTCAGCCATTTCTTGAGGACAAGAAATATTTGGGAGGGGAGGACTTGTCATGTCCCCTTTTCAAATAATTAAAAATAATAATCTTTGCTAAGGCAGGCAGGCCCAAAAAGGTGAAGTTTCAGCAAAAGAGGATAATGATTGGAAGCGAATGGACTAATAAATGAAAATTATTATTAAAATATGTTTTATTAACCCCTCTTGGACGTGAGTTAGGGTTATGCCCTCTTTTAAGGGGTTTGGAGGCATTTTGGGCTCATTCCAGAACTTGATTTTTGCGCATTGCTTTGTTATTCTTCAGAGGCTGCCAAACCTGTGGAGAAGGAGGCCCAAGAATGGGAGTTTGTAGGTTTCCAGAAAGGCTAAGGATGGGAGTTTGAAGCAATTCCATGTGCATGCTCATGCAGAGTTTGCCTTTGTGCTAAATAGTGCAGATTTGTGGTTTTTCGGGTGTGTTTTTTGTAAGAGTTTGGTATTTCCAGTTGAGTATTGTCAGTTTGGGTTGCTGCTGTATTTCAGACTTTTAGATGTTAAAATAGAGCTGAATATATGTATTTGGTCATGATTATACTTTTGTGATAAATTATTAGTGTTTTTGTGGTGTTTCCGAGCTATTCTATGTTGTTTTCGGGAGCCCGATGAGCATTGTTTTTATCCTCTGTTTGGGAGCTGTTGTGTAAATGTTATATAGATCTGAAAATTTCATTTTGTAGGCTGTTATGCTGCTGAAATTTCTATAAAAATCTCCACTTTCAGATTTACTAATAATATGTGAAGCTGTGAAGTTTTTGGCACTATTTTCGGCACCCAATTTGGGGTTTATTAAGAAATTAGTGGATCTTTGAAAGATTGGTTGTTTGATCTTAAAGATCTGATTAGAGGCTTGAAATATCATATAAAATAAAAAAAGGGACATTTCATGTTGTCCCTCTAGAGTCTTGTACATAGTTAGGGTAGGTTTTTCTTGTACCTTTCGGTTCATGAGATTAGTTTAGTTTTCTTTCATGTGTGGCTTAGATTAGGTTTCCTTTTAGTTGTTTATAGTAGGTTTCTTTCCAATGGGTTAGAGTAGTTTCCTTTCAGTCCTTCAGTTTAGGTGTTTTGAGAGAGCTCAATTTTAATTTTCATAAAGTCTTTTGACTTGGGATCTTTTAGCTTCCCCCAGTCAAAAAAAAGTTTTGGTTTTGGGGCTTTGCAAGTGCAAAGGAGGTCCATGTTATCACTCATGGGTGAGGTGTATAGATTTTACATTTTTGGTGACAAAACAAAGTCCGTCTTATTCATTTCTTGAATGCATTTGAAAATTTTCAAAGATTAAAGGGTGTGCTTAGTTGTTAGTTTATGGTAGGACTTGTACTAAATTTGGGTCAAACTTGATAGAGGTTCTTAAGTTACCTTTGACATGGTTACAAAATTCTAATCACACTTAATTGCTTCGAGTTCTTGATGTTTTCAAGTGAAGTTGGACTTAGTAAGAATCATACACCTTCTTAAGTGCCAATCTGGTCTTCCAAACCCTCTACAAAATTCATTGCCTGCACGCCAAACAAAATATTGAGAAAAAAAGAAATATCATGAGAAAAATAAAAAATGACAATTTATGCAAAAGGAAAGGCAATATCAAAGTGAAAATAAAGATGAAATTTGGTTCAAGGGTGTGCAATAATCTCTACTAGTACTATAAAAAGTAATTACTAAAGGTAGAACCATTATTATGGTGCCACAATGATAACTTTGTCAAGGCTATAGAAACCTGGCTAGTAGCTAGGCTCTACCCAAGTTTCTTTTGAAGTAAGGAACATTGTAGTTTTTTCTCATATCTTCATGATTATTTACTTTTCAAGTGAGGGATTGAGTGTTTGATATTCCATATTGAATATTCAATTGCTACATGTTATGTAGTTGTACAAAATTGACATCAATGTTATTTGGAAATAGAATAAATTGCAAAGCCAGATGTCATCATCATTGCAACGAGAGTTCAACAATCCTTGAATAAACAACGTAAGGCCACCTACGCGATTAACCAAAAAATCACATTAATATAATTGAGTTATTATCCACAAGTGTAAGAAACATTGAATTTTTTCTCATGTCTTCATGATTATTTACTTTTCTAGAGAGGGATTGAGTGTTTGATATTCCATATCGAGTATTCAATTGCTTTATATTATGTAGTTGTACAAAACTAACATCAATAAAGAGGATGAGTGAGTGTGTGAGGAAGACCCCATCATCCCCATCATCTTCATCTATGCAACAACCAAAGACCTCTAGAGATTTGTTTCCTTCCCCTCGTGGGAAGGAGAAGATATAGGGATGGACACATGGATAGGAATTAGTGGACATATATCTTGGATTTTATGTTAGTGGACATATTCAACATACATTTGATGTATATATGACATTTTATATTTGATGTATGACATATATTTAATGCATGACATTATTAGACTTAAAACTTTGATGCATCAGTTTGTTCATGTATGACATTATTTGTTATCATAATATATACCTTATTTTTCTTGTTTACGTTTTAAGCATTTCATGTATTTTATTTTAATGTAATTTGCAACCAAAATAAGGGTAGGAATCATTATAATAAGATTTATTTTGACATGTAAATAAGGCTATGATATTAATTTGTATTTAAATTGTACAAGTTATGAGTAACTTATTTGGAGTTTTTTTTGGGATGAGAACAATGAAACTTGAATTTTTATTAATATTATATAATTAACATTGAAGTTTGACTCTTGAGTTGGCTGCATTATGTAAATGTCTAAGCTTGAATCTTAGTGTCATCATAAACATGTCAAGAGTTTATATATGCTCTATCTTCAGAATATGAGAAGACTTGAAATACCTTTTTTAATTTATTCATGGAATTTGATATCAATATTTCTTTCTTATCCATCTCTTCAAGAGCTTTATTCATGGAAACACACTATATATGCTCTTCTTATGATTCCTATAGTTACAGTTGTTGCATTATTTCTTGGATATCATTTGTCTTTCATTATCCAGATGTAGGGCACCTAACAATCCTTATTTTGGCTTTATTTGTGTTATTTTTTCTTTGAGGCTTGTTGTGGCTCTAGCCAAGTTAGGATGGTGTGTTGGTGTGCTTAGATTAATTTGGTTTGACTAAGCCTTTTTTAGATATGTGCAAGCTAATAAACACTAGGGGGGACACTAGGTGGTCAAAGTGGTTCAAAGTCTATACAAGTCATTGGTAATTGGGATATAACCCAACTAGGTCCTAAATAGTGATTTTTCATCTTGTTCAAGTTTTTGGAACTCATAAAATTAAATGTTAATTGATTAGGATCCAAAATGCCAAAAGTTGCTAAGTTGTCAAGCAGTTGCTCAAATGGGTCTAGGGGAAAAAAGAGGAATATCAGTTACCAGGGGGCCACATTATGTCTAAAAACCTTTATTGAACCCTCTCCCATCCCCTACTCTCTCTCTCTCTCTCTCTCTCTCTCTCTCTCTCTCTCTCCCATGCCCTACTCTCTTTCTCTCTCACACACACACTCTTCCATCTCCTACTCTCTCCCCATCCTCTTCTCTCTATCACTCTCTATCCTCTCTCCCTCTCTCCTTTCTTCTCTATTAAAATTCAGGCTTACAAAGTGTGCGTTCACTTTGTAAGCCTGGATTTAAAAATGCTTTAAATAGCACACACGTGCTATAGCATGAACACACTATTTTAAAGCTTTGGATTCTACCAATCTTAAGGCTTGGATTTTCCTTGGGGATTCAACCTCAAGGTTTGGTGTCTCTAAACTGGTCTGAGATGTGTTTTGCAACAAGCATACAAAATATAATTGATTTTTCTTATGTGCTCTCCTTCAAGTTTCCTCATGGTTGAGCATCAATAAAATCAAGTTACATGATATTGTAGATCTCTATGTTAGCTATATAAACATATAATTTATTTTAAATTTTGAGTTTTTCAATCCTTTCAACAATAGTTCCTATTGAATGTATGCCCATTTTCTCTCAAGAACAAAAATGTACTAATTGGGGTGTATATTTTAGCTTGTTCATCAAATTTCAAAACAACTTAGTTTTTTAGAAACTAGACTCCATTCTACACACTTTGAAAAAAAAAAGTTTTGATTTTAGATTAGTTTTTAATCATTTCTAGGTGGAGCACACAGATATTTCACATTTTTGGGATGTGTCTAATTACAAAATTCTTTATTAAAAAATACACATTATAAAATTACCTAAAAAATTTGGGATAAACTACATGTTATTAGACAAATTTTGAGCGGAGCGATTAAAGAATTTTTTGAAAAAAAGTTAAAATTTTAGGGTGGACACACTTTGCACTATGTTATGTTTTTTTCAAAAAAATAGTACCACTTTCAAGTTGGCCCCTTTTTTGAGGACCTAAAAATAATCCATTTTGAAAAAAATATTAGTAGTTTAGAAACTAGATTCAAAGGACTACTATTTTTTTTCACATCTTAAAATTTTGAGCGTAACTATCTTCAAATTCTTGTCGAAGTTCATAAATTGTTGATTTCAGAAAAAAAGAAAAGAAAAGAAAAGTGGCCACTTATACCCCCATTTTGGCACCACAACTTGGTGCACTTACCCTTAAATAGAGTTATAAAATTATGTACATACATTATATCATGTATATATCATATATTTATAAATTGTAACATACCTATAACTCACATCATGTGGGATCTGTCAACGTCTGAAGATCACCAAAATGCAACATACTATCACTAAGACTGTATAACACACATGTATACATTACACAAGTTAGATTGAATCAAGAATAGATGCATGTCTCTAGGAACATGTATTTAACCTCAAGTATGTGTAAACTTATAAGTCTAAATTATGTTAAAAAATAAATTTAAACATAGATATATTTACTATAGTATGATGTAATACTCTGTTGATCTGTTTGATATTCGAATAATGTGTAGTGATAAATAGGGTTAGTTTCTAAGTCGGTCATCGCATATGAAAACATAGTGCTAAATAGACATTGTCATACTCTGGGGGCTTGAGTGGCAGGGGGGGACGGGGGGTGGGGGGGGGTGTTGTACAAGGTGTTGTATGGTCCTGAGTAGGTAGGAGGGGTGTTGTAGGGGTCTCTGTAGGAGAAAGTGTTGTAGAAGGTGCAGGAATATCCTCTTGTCTTTGTGAACCCTATGATATTGTTGTGTGTGAGAGAATATGGCTAATGTGTCCACCAATGTCACTAAGAGGAATACTCAAGAGTGCTGATAATGCCTGATATGAACCAAGAAGATTAGCTGCTAAATAAGATGCCATACAATGCAATGCATCCACACTTGATATAGAAGAAACACCTAGTGGAGAAGGTATGTCTGCTATCCCATTAACATCATCAACTCATGTGCTAGAGGATGTGGCTTTCAGAATGGTACTGTGAGACAATAACATATATATGCCACATTGATAAGAAGACATCACCTACAACTATGAGGAACTGTGGCAATGCTATAATAGATCTAATTCTTGACTATATCATCTGGAATAGTCATACCTGCAACAACCATCTCTAGAGCTCTTGGTATGGATATTAAAAGGTTTGGACCCACCATTTCCTATTTATTAATGAGCACAAGGGTGTCTGAAGGTCTAAATCTATGATAGTCTACTGAGGCCTTGCCTAGCATGACCTAGAAAATTTGTATAATCTACATCGTACTATAAATAAAATTATGCAAATAGTTGTTTACAAAAATAGAGAGAAAACTCATCCTTCTGTGACCATCTCTAATGTGTAGCTAACCAGCGAGGATACATAAATGGTGCAACAAGCTCATTTATACACTTTATTGTCAAATAACCTCTACCCTAAACTTGTTTATATAAAATTGAAACATGGTCTTCACCATAGTGGTGGAGACCTCTGTATCAATCCATTTATAGTCCACAGTGCCAGTGACATTGTGAGAAAGACAATAATAAAAAGTCTCAATACTAATATAGTCATATGGGTTACATGACTCAATTGTTTGAATCATAGGAAACAACTCATCTCTCATAATATCTATCTTCTCCCTATTAGGGAGAGTGGAAGAAGTCAAAAACATAGAATCTAGGAACTTGATATAATGAGATAGCATAGCAACTGTATCTCTAAATAAATGCTCTCTCTCCCTAGTAGATGATGTTGATCTTCATGTTGTACCAGACTCAACACTCTGATCCCCTCCCTAAACACTAGCCTCCTCTAAGGATCTAGGTGCACCCCTGATACCAGATTCCATAATCTATGATGTAAAAAGATCATATGTCTATAAATGGAGAGCTAAGATACAAGTATATATGCTAAAAATCTAGATCGACACATGCATATATACACATAAACATACTTGTGTAAATAAATATAATTGAAAGTTAAATTTAACTTAAGGGACATATATGTAAAACATTATGTATAAATGTACTATTCAATTATCTAAGTTGAACAACTAAAGAATATAGACCATTTTATTTAACACACATGTTATATATCAACAATGTATCTAGCTCATGTATGTGAACAAAGAATATGCACATTTATGTGTGATACAATACTAATTCAATTAATTTGAAACCAAATGTGAAAATAACTTAGGTTATTTACTAAATTAGAATGTAACTATTTAGCTATAGGTTTGAACAAGTTTTTTGAGTTTGACATGGATGTACCTATTTTATGTATAACTTTTGAAATTGGTTAAGTTTTTGTTCCATGTTTGAACAACTAAGTTATTTGAGTTTAGTTCCACCTAATCTTTGACTACATGTTAGTTTTATATAGATTAAACGTTTGATATGTTAAACTATAGGTTTACTATGTTAATGTTTTCTAAAATTTAATTAACTAAATCTAATCTATGACTATAATTAAGTCTAATCTACTCTATCTAGCATATGATATAACTATATATAAAAAAATTAACTAATCTAAATAACTAACTAATAAAACACTTAAAATATAATTAATTTAATTAATACTAACATGTAATAACTAAAAACAACTTTATATATATGTATGTATGCATGTATGTATGTATGTAACCACGTCCTATTTTAGTTGAATTGGTTTCGGTTGAACTAGTTTTGGTTGTAACCCTTCTTGCCACATCTATATAGAAATGCACCACATACATATAGACAATAGGGTTATGGCTGAAACACTTTCAATCATAACCCTCCAAGATATCCCAAATGGTGACATCGATTTTTTCTTTTACCCAAGGAGATCTTGACAAAGAAGCATGAGCAAAGACAAAGAGGTAGAGGTAGAAGATTCCATAGAAGTAGAGGTTGATCTTATGGATAAAATGGAAGGTCTAAAAATTATGTACATGATAAAGGCAAATTTGAATGGAAAAGTGAGGATAAAGGAAAGATTGAGTGGAAAGATAGTAATTCTTACCAAGGAGGTACTAGTTTGTACTGAGGAAGAGGTAATTCTTATTCTAGAGTTGGTTTTTGTGGTAATTATTTCAAATGTGGTTATCTATGCCCATCTTTACCACATCTAAAATAATTACCACAAAAACTAACAATCTGGTAACCTTCAAGATCTCCTTGAATCACAACATTTATGTTACCATTTTTATTCTTACTAGGATCACAACATTTCAGGTACACACACGCGTGTGTGGGCACACACACACACATACATACATATATGAAAAGTAAAAGGTCATGAGGCCCAAGATTGTATTTAGAATTTAAAAACCATCTCAATTAGGCACCAAAGGGTAGAATGAATATGTATCTTTAGTGTATCTCTTACATAAATATCTAAGAGTGATTTATCCAATTTTAGCATCTGTTTTTCAATTTTTAAATTCATAACTTTATCTATATTTCCTTATGAATACAATCTGAAATTAAACTTCCCTACCATCAAGTTGTTAGAATGAAAATAAGTATGTTTCATAATCAAGAATGAAATTTCTCTCATATTAACTTTAATTTTAAAATCAAATAATATATAAGGATTTTTTTTGAATAACAAAAAAAATGTCATTTATTACCATTAAACTTTCATAATATCAGCTAAATTTTAACATATTTATTTAGATAGTTAAAAGTATAAATCAATTTCTCTTCAAGAAATCAATTTCTCTTCAAGAACAAGTATCTAACTTATACTTATAATATTAGTTTTTCTTATTGTAATCTCTTCTCCATCTTCTCATTTGTTAGAAATATTATCTTCTTTATTAGCTTCCTATAGATGTGTTTTGTGGTTGTTTCTTTGAATTGATCAATTATGGCTAGGGTATATTCAAGTTTAGAATTAAAGATCTAGTTTGAGGTTTCTCTTTGTCTTAATGCAATTAGGATAATTTGTGAATCTCCTTCAATAACTAATTTTCTAATACTTATATCTCTACTTACAATTAACCCTTCTATTAGTGCCTCTAATTCAACTAAGTTATTAGAGAATAATCTTAAAAGTTTGGTGTGTTCAATTGGCATGATTTATTATCTAAAAAAATATAATACATCCTAACCATATTGGTCTTGGATTATGTCTAAAGGCCCCATCAAAATTTAACATAGACCATCATGTAGGAGGAAGTTCCCATTTACATACTTTCCTAGCAATCTTGATGGATTTAATGTATATCATGTGTGGATTAATTAGTTTAAACTAATTTTTATGCATATTTGCATCCTAGTTTGAAAAGGAACTTTCTTCCTTATATGATCTTTTGAGATTATTGTTAGCTACCTCAGTAATATAAGCCTCCAATTTCTTTAAAAAAAGATGTTAGGTCCATTTTTTCATTATAGAAAATCCTTCTATTCTTTTCTTTCCATAATTTCCATAAGAGTATGGAAGGAGATAATTTCCATAAATTATATATACCTTAAAACAATCATGTTTCAGCTAAATTTTTATAAAAATTATTAGGTTATCAGGGATAATAGGAAATTTCTTAGCAAATGGACAATCATAAAGAATATGTTCAAGTGTTTTAGGTTCTTTTCTGCAAAGTGGGCATCTAGATGGTCCTTCAAAACCCATCTTGACAAAACTATCTAATGTTAGAATTCTCTTTTGAAGAGTGACCCAAATGAAGATATCTTCTTTAGAGGGATTCCAATTTTATCCCAATTTTGATAGTTTATTATCTTTCCATACCCTAGATTGGCTTTATATTTTTCTCTTTTGAAGCTTTCAAAATTAATTTATCTTTCCTATTTTTATGATTTGTCTGCTTACTGTTTAAAAATTGATTAAAAAAATATTTTTCATGTGATGAAAGTGGATTTTATCTAGGGTTTTCCATTGCCATCCTCCATACTGATTATTGTTAACTTAGTGTAATAATAACTACTAAATCTTCTATTTATTATCTTGAGAGATGGATTCTTGTAAATCACTACTCATTAAACATGCGTCAATGAGTTTGATTCAAAAACTACGTAGTTAAACCCTAGTAACAATATCACAATTTAACCTGTGAAAAAATATCCTACTTATTAATTTATAGTATATTAACTTAAATATATGAATAAAATCATTTAAAAATAATAATAATTTAAAATCTATCACCTTAAAGCTATGAAAAAGCTAATCATTTAAAAATAAATTTTGTAAATTTTTTATTTATCAAAAAATAGTATAAGAAATATTTAAAAAAAGTAACTCCCACAAATATCATATTATATTGCTTGAACAAAAAATCAATATTTCAATGAAAAACTATACTAATTAAAAAATAAATTTAAACAATTTAAAAACTAAAACTTTAATCACACAAATATCCTATTCACTAAACTCAAAATCAACATTTAAAGTGAAAAACTAAACTAATTTAAAAAATAAATAAATAACTAAAATTTTAAAAAATAATTATAAAAACTATCTAAACTAATCTAAAGTCCATTGGCTTAAATATATGAATAAAATAAAATCATTTAAAAAAATCTCAAAATGACTAATTTAAAATCTACCAACTTAAATATATGAATTTCTTTTTAAAACAGTCTTCATAATTTTTTTTTATGAAAAATTAATATGAAAAATATTTAAAAATAACAACTCCCACAAATATCATATCATATTGGCTAAACTAATAATCAACATTCAAATGAAAAAATATACTAATTTAAAAAAAAATTTAAACAATTTAAAAACTAAAACTTCAATCATACAAATATCCTAATGGCTAAACTCAAAATCAATATTTAAAGTGAAAAACTAAACTAATTTTTAAAAAATAATAAAAACTAAAACTTAAAAAATTAATTATAAAAAACTAAAAACTAAACTAATTTAGAATCTATTGGCTTAAATATATGAATAAAATAATTATTTCAAAAAATTAATATGAGAAATATTAAAAACACAGTAAAAGAATATGATCTTATTATTAGTAGTATTATAGTGCTTGATTTCTTCATGTTAATGAGATATTAAATGAGTTCTTATTAGTATTTGTCAAAAGACGACATATTAACGAGTTTCTCTTAATTTGGTATTAAAAAATTTTATTTTCCACCAATTACTATTTTGAATTTTTCTTTTGTATTTATTTTATTTTCTTTCTAAAGTTAACATATTGATCAAAATAATTTATCTAGCAATGATTGGCTAATATATTTAACATCTTATACACGAATTACGCACTAACTCATTTTTAGAACATATCATTTTTCAAAATTTATTAAGATTAAGAATACAAAAACACATTTTATATTTTTTTAAATAATTTAAAATATATAATGTATTTGTATTTTTCTCTTTTAATTCTTTTGCTTAGTCTAAAATTATTATGAACATTTTAAATTATATTAAAACAATACTAAAATTAACTTTAAACTTAATATATTTTTACTTTGACATTCAATTATTTTAATAAATAATTATTTCACTATATTATAAATAAAATAATATGGACAAATATATAATTTTAATTTTAATCTTTGGTAAGTTTACATTATAATAATATATATTATGTTCAATAAGTATTATTTATAAAATATAATATGTTTTAAAATAAATATATAAATTAATTACTTTAATTTAAATTATTATTTGTAAATATATTCTATTATTTTTTACTTAATTTAATTTGCATTATGTTACCCAAACATTTTAGAGGGAGAATTAATTACATTAACTCCACAAAGAGAGTGATTACTTCTCACCTATACTAATATTTTCTCTCTCCCTGTACTAAGAATCATCTCTCATTACGTACTCAAACTTCTTGCCCTAATTTTAACCCGAACTTTCCAACCAAAACTCCAACTTTAAAACAACCACCGACTGGAATAAAGTTCACTGATATAATCTAAAAGAAAAGTTTTATTTGTAGGGAAGGCCATCCTTACAAATTATATAGGTATCATTTGGCACTCGCAAGTCAGTCAAGGTGAGTTTGAAGGTGACGTGACTTCCATTCCTTATCAATGTGTATTTCCACCAATGCTTGGAATTTCACAGCGGATTGACAGGAAAGTGAAAGCATTCAAAATGTTTGTCGGAAGGTCTTTTGAAATTTCACAAGCATGGAAGCATAGATAGTGTTCCAATTGTTTGATCAAATGCCTTGTTGGGGAGCAACACTTTATATTCTGAACAAGAGCACGCTTGATAGAATGTTCTAGTTCCCAACCCATAGCACATTAAAAACCAGTAAAGGGAAAGTTGGAACGCTTGCTTGTTATCACCTCACCGCGTGAAAGAAGTGCAGATGTGACCAAAAATTAGCATGTTAAAGTTTGAAATGTTTGAAAAATTGAGATGTCATATCTTCCTTCTAGCTCCCAGATCTAGAAGCCTCTCTACTGATCTTATCTTCAAACATCAAGAATAATCCCTCAGAAAATTGTGTTGCTCAGTCGTCCCAAGCTAA
The DNA here is from genome assembly GCA_028749045.1 of Cupressus sempervirens. Taxonomy (NCBI): domain Eukaryota; kingdom Viridiplantae; phylum Streptophyta; class Pinopsida; order Cupressales; family Cupressaceae; genus Cupressus; species Cupressus sempervirens. Next base: position 10,513,730 of record CM053792.1, read on the forward strand.
ACAAGACATGAGAAATGTTTAAAAAAGGGGCCTCAATTTACCCGCGAGCATCCTAAAGTATGGAGATTGAAGCTTAATGGTTTTACATGACATCCCAAAGAAGTGGCATCTCATAGCACATGATGGTGAGAGGTTCTACATAAAGAGAGTTTTTCTAAATTCTAAAGAGAAGTGATCGATGAAGCTGCTCAAGTATCATGCCACTTCCATAAAAGAATGATTTTGAGTCAATTACATTACAGAGCCCACCACGTTCCCAAGTGAATGCAATTTGTGAATAGGCAATGTAAAAAAATGTAAAGATCTTTGATGAGGCATCATCACTAACGGTGCCAAATGAAATCTTTAGGGAAGGAACATGATTTATTACCATTGGCTGTCACCTCATGGAGCTCAATTCCTGTATAGATGTGCATAGATGTGCATAAAGAACATGAAATCCTTATGTGAACCCAACTATTAAATAAAATGACATATTCCTACCATGAATCTATAGTGAATGAACTTGGCTAGACCTGTGGTTATATGTTTGACAAAATGAGCACAATGGATTTTGAATATGCAATCATTGAGCATCCAACAAAGTCTAGTAGATCAAAGATATTTAAGCAAGCAATATAGACTTAAAATGAAATGGGTATCATTGTAAAGCTAAGCTTGATGGAACCATTACGCAGCTTCAATAGTATGAACATCTGTCAAGAAGATGATGCGCAATGTGCATGATTTATTCTATTCACACCATCCAATATGTGATATACCATTTTCCTACAACTGCTATGTGGTAAAGGGATGCTTATTTTTCTCACTCAATAAGAATAAAGAAATGACAATGTATGGTGTTCCTTTTTTGATGCCTTTGCATGAATAGGGTCTTCACTAAATTCATGAAACTATGAATCTTTCTATAGCTACTTTGAGCTCGATATTCCAAGTGTATGATAATTTCTTTGAACATTGACAAAGCATTGACAATTTCTACGAGTTGTTTGACAAAATGCCTCAAGGATTATCACCGTAAAAAGGAATTGGTGTGCTTTGAAGCCAGTAGTCTAAAAATACAAAGACAAAGGAACATCAATCAAGGGATTCGGTAAGCAATACTATAAGTTACAAATTCCAAGGCAAAGAGCCTCCTAAAATATTAACAAGCACACTTCCTCAAATATTAGATACAAAGATGGGACATATGGAAATTGTTGAGTTTTGGAAGATGGTGAGCATAGAAGGTAGATCACCTCTAGCACAACGAATGTTGGAAAGTGGTCTAGCCCATGCAGGAGGACACCCACTTGTAGTTCAATGTGTGGAACTAGTTTTGGAATGTGTTAAGGCATATGATCAGAATTCCAGGGACATCAAGACCTCAGGAGGCAATATAATGGCAAGGCTAGATCCAATGTCTATCTCCATCACATTCAAATTGCTAGTAAGAGAAGAATTCATAGAAATCTCTAAAGAAGATGCCCAAAGATACTTATATCAAAATAAGAAAACATTTTTGAATGTCATTGCTAGGAGTTGGCTGGATCAACCTAGAAGAGGACAGTCACAGTTACCAAGAGTGTTACGCAGAAATATCTTTAATGAAGACATTCTTGATATGATAATTCTTCTTAATAGGGTAGTGGGAAATCAGACTGCTAAACATTTTCAAGATTGGATGTTTTTGTACATTAATACCATCACCACTAGAAAAAAAAAAAAAAAAAAGATTGGGGAGAAATGATTAGTGATGCCCTTCATCACCAGTTAACTAGATTCAATGTGAGTTAGGGGTTTTACATGTCCTTGTACCTAATGTATGCAATTGCTAGTATGAAGTCATGACCTGGTCTTAATCCTTATGGGGAGTGTAACTTAACCATGCAAATTTATAATTATTACCCCCAGTTGTAAAAACAAAGAAATATACACTTCCATAGGGTGAACAATGTTTTTTCTGTACTCACAACTAGGGAGCTACAAGGAGATATAGGACTCCAAATTTCTCCTAAAGCAGCCAGCCTCACCAGTACTTATGGTAGCTTCTTCATATAGTACCCCCGATTCACTTACATCCACTTTGGAGGTTTTTAAGATTGTCCTCTCATGTTGCCTCGCTTCATAGATGACAGGTTGGTGCTTTCAGAAGTTTGCAAGCAAGTTGGTCATGTAAACAAAATGTGCAAGGACAAAAGATCAATTCGTTTCCCAATTAGTATTGGTCACAATAGTTTCCTTTCTTCTTCAAATGCTCAAGATATCGAAAGATCCATGGTGAACATAGCTTTACACTCTTTCTATGGTTGTTTCCCATTTGATGGTAGTAGGTATGTTAAAAAAAACTTGGCACTAGGACCTGGCTATCTCCATTTCCTTAAAATGGAAGATTATTAGGCGAACTATGAAAACAACTTTTTTGGACTTGGAGACAGGGAATAGTTATGTTTTGATAACAAGGCAATTTTCAGAAAATTCGTACAATTGTATTTCTTGTAATCAGTCATTTCTATGTTCTTGGTGCTAAGAAATAAAAGAAAGTACATTTTACATTCTCTCTTCTACTAAATTTGAATTGTTGAAGTGTTGATTTACCAGTCTATGTATTTTCATGGTATGGTGTAAATATTCATAGATTATTGAGTTAGCATTGTGTTGATGATAGCTTTCAAGCATAGTTCTTGCTTGTTTATATTAGCAACCTACATCACTTTATGGAAACCTTGAAGTCATATGGTGCATTCATCATCAATAGTTTCCTTTATACATTCTAAGTTGTAATCATCTTTATTGAAAAATCAAAAAAATTATTGTACTAGGGAGTTTCCCCTCTAAACACAAAAGAAGGCTGGATATCAAGGGCCTATCCAACTATTGGAGAAATCAATTTGCCACACACTCCATTAGGCTAAATCACGTATTTTCTAAGTTCCAAATTTGTTTACCAATATATTTTTTACGATTCTACTAGTGAGATTGAACGAGAAAATATTGACAATCACATGTGATGAAGCACGATGGCACTACCAGATGAGAACATTTTTCCAGTTCTCCAACCAAACCTTGGCTTCCAAGACACCCAAGAAGATATTATTATAGACTTGAATACTCTAGCCTAGAGGTGCAGACGAAGTTCTCAGCAATATCATAAAGTAAATCAAGTTCTTGAAGAAGAAGAAGAATTTGAGGAAATCTTGTAAAGAGCTCCTATTGGTCAAAACATCATATTTAGTCAAAGAATAGTTGTTATCCCAAGAAGAAACAGGCAGAATCTTGGTCACATCCAAGGGCAAGTAAATAATAACCAACAAGCTAGTTGGAAAACCATACACCCAAGTCGATAGACTAAAGGGTCTGGTAGATGAAGATTTTGAAGCCCTTTGGAAGTTAGATTTCAAGCTGATTACTCCTAAGAAGAAGAAGAAGATTATGTTTATTAGTAGGCCATCTTCACCACCCAAGGCTACTATTTCTCATACAACCTTTCAAGCTTTGTGTATATGAGCAATGTTAGTATGCTAATAGAAACCAAATTCAAACAAAGCTTCTACAAACCAAACAAAATTCTTAAACTTCAAGATAGACTAAGATGAGCTCTTAATTGAGAATATGAGCCATTAATGGGATCTCTCAATGAGAAGCTCTCTTGTTGAGTAGCTTTGTCTAAATAGATAGGATGTATGCTCAAGCTTTATGCTTCAAAAAGGGCTTCAAATGGAGTTGGAATTTGGGTGTGAGTGTATGGTTTTGATGTAAAATGGCTTCTTAAAATGGCATTATGACTTTACTTCATGGATTGTGTTTTTTTGCAAAGGGGAAGGATCCAATTTATAGGCAAGAGGCTTGAGGGATTGAGGTCTAAGACGCAAGGATGGAAAAAAGCTCAGGGAGGGCTCAGATTGCATGAGAGGAGAGCACATGGATTGTGCTTCCTTACAGCCAATCAGGGAGTGACACATGTCACAGGGTGAGAGGATGGAGGAAAGGGGAAGGATGAGTCAAAAAAGGAGGCTCAAGGGATAAAATATTCATAAAGACCCTCATAATGGCTTGTAAGAGCAATAAAAGGGCTTTGGAAGAGTCATTTATGGCCTAGTGGGCTTCATAAAGTTTTATGGTTGGGATATTTTGAGGGAGATGAGAGGAATTTTGACTTGGGCTTGATTAGGAAGATTTTAAGCTTGCTTAGGCTTGTGCAAATGATTAGAGGATGGATTAGGATGGTTTAGGATTAGCTTAGGGATAGGCAAGTGGATGGCATTTAATGAGGGTGGGTGAAGGAGGAGATATTTGTTAACTTTGGCTTGGGTTAGTAAGTCTTAACCCATGTTTAGAGAATGTTACAAAGTTAGGAGGGGATTAGGATTAGGTTTAAAGACATCTTCTAGAAGAGTCTAGACTTTGGATGAGGATAAAGACTTTCTAGAATAGTCTAGAATTTCTTAGGATGAGGATGAAGACTTTCTAGAAGAGTCTAGAACTTCTTAGGATGAGGATAAATTAGATTTTTAGAAAATAAATAAAGTTTTATTTATTTCAAGGGTTTGGGTTGAGGAGATATTTATTAAAACTTTTTTAATAAACATGAGGATTAATATTTAATCTTAATTAAATATTTTGAGTTGGGATTAGGGATAGGAAATGATGGGATTAGCCTTTAATCAAAATTAAAGAAGGATTAGAAGATTTTGGAAGAAGTTAGTGGTCTTAAGGAAATTGGCCAAGTTTTGGGCAAAAAATAAATTTTTTATTTATTTTGGGTTTTTTGGTCAATTTATTAATTAAATAATTAATAAATAAGGAAATAATGTTTAAATAAGATTTAAACATTTTTGGGAGGGATTCTTTAATTAAATATTTTAATTAAGATAAAAGGATTTAATGGCATAAAAATAAATTAATTAATTAAATAATTAATTAATTAATAAATGATGATGTCATCAAGAATTTTTCAAAAAATAAAAATACTTTATTTTCTAAAGGTTTTTAGGTGTCTACATTTTGCCCCTCTTTGATGTGATGCCGCAAGTGGCATGGCATCAAAGATAAGAAAATAAGATGCCCAAGGCTAGAGTAGAAGAGGAGAGAATGGACTGTGAGATGCCCCCTCAAGAAGGCAGCGGGGAGAGAAAGCGAGGTTCAACGACTTCTTGAAAAGTACAAGAATTCGAGATGAGAAAGAAGACTCAGATTGGCTTAAGAGAAGAGGTTTAGTTAGCTCAAACTCTCACTACAGGAGAATGATAAAGGGAGAATTAGAGGCACAAGAGGAAGCAAGCTTAAGATCTCAGGGATTGCAGAGGATGAAGGAGTGGAGCGCTATAAAAGGAATCCAGGATGGGGAGATGGATGAGGGGATTAAAAAGATGATGCAATAGGATTTCAAAGAGTCAGATTGGCAGAAGATGGGTTTTGGAGATCCCTAGGACTAGGATTGTGGATCTCGAAAGATGAGGCTTGGTGGATTGATTGGATTGGTGGATCCCTAAGACTAGGATTGTGGATCCCTACAGCTAAAGGTGAGGAGTGATTCAAAGAGATACTGATGCATAAGATGGGGTAGGAGAGATGGATACTGGAGATGGATGTGGGATAATGGAGATGAAGGGAATCCATTGAAGCCTTTTGATTAGGGGGATACTTCAAAGAGAAGTACCACCATGTAGTTGAGCACTGGATTTGCTATAGGACTGTTGGTTAATTGCCAAGGTTACCAAGAACATCAAGGCATTTTAACCAACTATCCAGAGGACTGGCGGACTGACTCAAAACAAACACGCAAGGATTGCCCCAGCATCACACATGAATCCCAGAGGAAGCAGCGTGGAAACGACACTGGGTAACCCACAAGCAGAAAAGAAAACAAGCAAAAGACATGATCAAGACCTTATGCTTAGATTTCCCCATTCGCAACATACCATGATATGGAAGATCATGGCAACCTTGAGGAGGGAACAAAAAGATTTCTTGGAAAAGATACTTCAAGACCCAAAAGGGAAGATTCCAAATCAAAAGAAAGTGAAAATCCAAAAGAGAACCGTTTGCCAATGAGATGGGTAGGACAAGGTACTAACGGACCAAGATCAGACATGAGGAAAGCTATATCCTGCAAGGATCTATCAGAGAGCACCTAAGTTGGTGGATTTGGATGAGTGATGCGTTTGGCAAGCTGAACTAAGAAGGATAACACTTTGGTGACAAGAGATCTAGCTAAAGGATGCATTGGAATAGCTAACCAAGATGTGCGATGGGTGCAAGATGCTGATCAAGGACGAACTGACATGAACGCTGGATAGATACAATGGTACTAAGCTAAAGAGGATGTACAAGCTGATGGACCAAGATATGGTACAAATATACAAGTTGTTTTGGACAAGATTGGATATACAAGCTATGATACAAGGTATGATACAAGTGTTGGATACAAGATTATTTACAAGTTGTACAGGAGCTCTGGATGATAAGATAGCGGGATGGCTCAAGTTGGTGCAAGATGCAAAAGCTAAGGATGAGGTGATAGCAGAAGATATGGATTTGGCAGGATGAATCCAATGATGATGATAGATGTGCAACCAAGGATGGGGACAATGCTAAGGTTGGTGGTAGCTGAGCTGATAGATGGCGCTAGAGTGAATGGCTAATGAGAGGATGACATTGTATTTGCATGAGGATAGCCTAAAGTGAGATACCAATAACAAGGGAGGATGGATAAGACAAGATCTCCAAGGAACACATTGCCCCCAGTCAGAAGATGACATGTGGAAGGAGGTCTTACAATGGATGTGATAGGATTGAAGCTAGGATGGAAAAACTAAAGGAGCTAGGGAGATGGATGATAGCTGGGATGATAGGGTGAGGTTGCAGAAGATAAGTGGATAGTGATAGATAAAAGCTGGAGGATGAAAGATAGGTGGATAAATTGGAAGATGGACCTAGATGGCAAGATGTGACCAAAAGCATGAGGATGATAGGCTAAGCTGGGGATGGCTCGATTACGCATGATGCTTTTTTGCCAAGTTTTCATCATGGCACTTGTCCAAGGCGCTTGAATTGCCAAGTTTTCACCAGTGGACGCTTTATTTTTCTTTACTTTTTGACTTTGGACTTTGCTGGAATGATTTTGGCTTTCTTCAGCTATTTTTGGCTCATAGATGTTGGTAGGATGGATGAAAAAGGATTGGATTGAACAAGTGGAATGGTGGGTGGGAGTTTGACAGATAATGGATGCGAAGACATAAGGCTTGTGGGTAAATGGATGAGGAAAATGGAAAGATCATCATTGGCACACACCTTGAGAGGTGATAAAGTAGTGGGAAAGATGGTTTTGAGCGAGGTTGAGGAGAAAATGGAGGAAGAGAAAGATAAGGACTAAAAGTAGAGTTGGAAGATGGAGGATAGGAAATTTAGGATAAGAAGCATATGGACTAAAAGTGGATTGGGGGGATGAAGGATGCTTATATGGGGATTTGGATGAAGGATGGATGGATGAGGCTTTTTGAGTAGCATGAATGGATGCCAATTGAGATTTTTCTTTGAGATGCATTTCTTTTATAAGCATCTTGGGTATCCACATGATTTTTGACTTTTTTATCTTGGGCTTTTGTGGCCTCTTGACTTTTTCTTTGATTGGGATTAAATGTTTCTTGTTTTGAACATGTATTTTAGAAGGGACATGTTGAGACTTGGATTTTTGTGGATTTTTGGATTTATGCTTTTGTATTTTGGCATCCAATATGCTTCTATTAGCCATGGGATGGGAACAAGAGCATGGAGGAGATGGAGGGATAATTGATGGAGTGATAGGGTTTAAAGGTTGGAAGGGATTCAAGGGTGAGTGCCTTTGATGATCTAGCTGGTGGATTTGAGGGGATGGAAGGATAGATTGGAACATAGGATATGGATGGATATAATTGCCCAAAATGGATGGAGGGAAGGAAGGATATGGGCCCAAAATAGATGGAAACGGGGAAGGTGTAGGTCCCAAAATAGATGGAGGGGATAAAGGATTCATATTAGGTATGTAAGGACCCAAAATGGATGGAAAGGGTGTGGGATTTAGATAAGGGATATATGGACCCAAAATGGAGGGTTGGAGATAAGGAGTAGGATGAGGGCCCAAAATAGATGCAAAATAAGATGGATGGGAACTTTGGGGTGGAGATGGAAGGACTTGGGACCATGCAGGAATAGCGGGGATACCAACATCTAGAAATACATTTTCATTTCTTTTTTCAATATGATGTTCATTAGTTGGAACACAAGATGTGAGTCTATTACTAGCTGAAGGAGTTGGAGCTTTGGATATGATAATTAGTTCTTTTTTGATGGATCTATCATCATGGATTATGGGAGATGTATGATCATGAAGCAGAGGAGATGGGAGGATAGGATCTTGAGTTGGGTGGGCTGAGGGAAAGGGATCTTGAGATGGAGTAAGTAAGATGGTAGGATTTAGATATGGAGGGGATGGTAAAAGTGGATCATGTAGGGGAATAAGTGGGATGGCAAGATCTGTTGTTCTATCAGAGGATATTTCAACATGCTTTTGGATAAGATCTTGACAGGAATGGATGGGAGTGGATGCATGAGGTTCATTATATGGGATTTGGATAATGCTTGGAGGAGGAGATGTGGATGGGATTTGGAGCGATTCGATGGGTGATGGGAATTTGATGCTTGTGGGAAGTGGAAGGATTTTAAGAAATTTGATGGATGGTATAGGGATGATAGCTATGGGAGATGGGGGTGATATTATAGATGGGGAAGCTTCATCACATATTACTTCACATGGTTGGATTAGATGACATGGCTTATCGACTGTTGGAGGCAACTTTTCTTGTATTTCCTCTAGTAGATTCCTTGGAGACTCGTGTGTCGAAGGTGGAGGTGGTGGATTGATAGGAATAGATGGTGTGATGAGGGTGAAAGATTGGAAGCTTGGTTGATTGGGTGATGGAGGAGAAGCTGGGATATTAGATGGCATGACTAGATAGTTTGGAATAACTCTTGGATTTTGGGGGATGCTTGGTGGAAGGCCTCTAAGGCTCTCAAGATACTTGTCATAGTCAACAAGATTTTCATCATCATTGGAATAGGATGTAGCAGGAGAAAGGACAATATGACCAAACACATCATGATAGGTTTGGGATTTCATGTTTTGATGATGAGTTGGAAGGGGATGGGGTCTTGCATATGGATGAACACAGAAGCTCATGGTTGGATTTGGATTAAGTGTAGATTTTGGATTGGCTGATGAAGGATTTCCTAGGGAGAGTCAAAGCTGTATGACATACCTAAGGAGGATTGGCTAGAGATTTTTGGCTTTCCTGTGGATGGAAGACTTCAAGGGCATGCTGTCAAAAAGTGAGTTTTTCTTTCCTATGCACTGGATTGGTGGAGATTGTGTCAACTTAAGGATAAACTAATGATCCTATGGGCATGACACGAGATTGACCACTTGTGGATACCAACCTTTAGCTCAAGGTGATGAGGTATAACAAGTGACAAAGCTAGATTACCCTAGACAAAGCTCTGTCAAAGGGATAACCTTGGTGAGGCTGGTGGATTGGTCGGATTGATTGGATAGCAAATTCTAGCAGAATGACAACAACTCTCTAAAGGCTTGGGTGTGATTTTGGATTGGGTTTCTAGCTGGCTGGGGGGGATGATTTGGAGAGACTTTGGATTTGGGATTGTTCTAAAGCAAGGAACTAGATAGATTCGGTTGTAGTGGGGGAGCTTGGATGATTTTTTGATGAGGCAGTTACTACGCTAAGTATGCCTTGAGCTGGGAGATTTTTTCTTTTTTGAGATTTGGACCAAAGTTGGCAAACATTCATTCAAAAGCTATGAACAAACAAGCAGACAAAATTTTGGAGCAAGCACGTCAAACACACCAACATCCTAGGAAGCTTTCTACAAGGATGAATTTTTTTATAGCTAGGGAGTCCTCGATATACACAAGGTATGTGAGGCCCAAATCAGTAGATGAAACCAAAAAGATGTCACACAGCCGAGAGGAGCGGTAACCCACTTCTCCTCTTTCACTTCTCAAGGGTATAAAGTTCCTTGAGGCTTAGCCCGAGTGAAAAAATCTTGATTCCAAGAGAGGTGTCTTTGGATTCACCTCCCAATTTTTATACTCCGTCGGAACGCTGGAGTTGAGGTCGTCCAAGGGGTGATGAAATCCCCAAGCAAGCCTCCTAAAAAGAAACAAGGTTTTGGATCCTAATCTTATGCACCCAAGATGGCCTCTAAAGACGACAAGGGGAGAGAAGACTTGGATGACCTTGGGCTAAAAAACACGCTTGTTATTTTTACCAAATGACTCTTATGTGTGCTGATCTAGACTTTGAAAGCACTCATGTTTAAGAGACAATGTTCAATTCCAACTTTGAAATGCGCCAACAAAGCAAAATTGAGCAAAGAATGAATACAAGAAGAAGAGTTAGGGTCAACAAAAAAGTAAACCCGTGCACCCAAAGGCCCTCCACATCAAAAATCAATTAATTTTTTTTAAGGCATTCAAGAGTTGGTGTGATTTTGTTTTTAAGCCCAAAACAAAGATGTGTGAGATTCGATTTCAAGCGCACGCCCGGAGTCCCTCCACGTCAATAGTTGTTCAATTTTAGTGCCCAAACTTGAAGTGTGATCGATTTAATCTAGAGTTTTGGTCACTTAAGAATTTTGATAAAATTAAAGCAAACGTTCAAAGACCAAGTGAGTGGGTTAGATTGTGGAACATTTAACACCTTTTTCAAGTAGACCCATCCCCATAGATGGCGCTGAGATTGCAACCAATGGTTGAATTGATGGGTGATTAGAAAAGAGATGAGTCCAAGGAACTACTCAAATTGATTTTTGCAAATTTTTATTTAACTTAACAAAGTTTCTTAAATGTCCAAAAATCAAACTTTACCTAAATTGCATGTGGAAAAGAGATTTGTTTTGTTCAATTTTAGAAGCTCCAAATGAAGTTTTTGATATTGCAATGGTTAATTGATCCTTGGCATTCAAGATTGGATTTGTTGTTTTAATCATACATTCAAGAAAAATTTGATTTTAATCCATGGCATTCAAGAGTGTGTTTAGCAACATGCGTTCAAAGACAAGTGATTAAACATTCAAGTTTTTTCCTTTGAGCATTCAAGATTGAGATTTTGTGTGTTGTTTTAAGAACTTTGAAGTGTTTTGTTTTAACCTTAGATCATTCAAGATTTTTTTGGACTCAAAAGTGAAAATGACTCTTTGGAATTTGGTTTTCATTCAAGATTTTGTGTTCTAGTGTGCATATTTTAAGCCCAAAAATGATATTCCTAGATTGTTTTGATGCATGAAAAACCTAAGAAACATTCAAGATTTTGCAACAAGACATTTGTTTGGAACAAATAACAAAGCTTTTAGGACAATTTTTGGCAACCATTTAGGACTCTTAGTTTTCATGAGATTTTTAAAAGAACTTTAAAATATTTGCAAATGAGGTTCATTTTATCCTTGATTGATACTTTGAGTTTGATTTAGATTTTAGTGTGCACTTAGTGTTGATTTTGAACCTTTTGAAATGGAAACTTGAAGTTCTTTTTAAATTTCCAAAAATGAAGTGTTCCTAATTTGCATGAATGCATCTAAAACCTTGATGTTGCAAGGATGAAAATGATTGAATTGGTTTAGTTTCACTTGTTAAAAGGCTTTTTTTTTTTATACAAATTTTTAGTTTTTAATGGATTTAAGTATGATTTAGGGGTTCATTTTAAGCACTAAAAAAAACTGTGTATGATTTTGCTTCTTTCAAAAAAAATGGCCAAGATCTCCCACAAGAAGAAGAAGAAGAAGTAGATGGAATAAGAAGAATATAGACAAGAAGAGGAAGAAGAATTCCAAGTGCTTTGTCCACCTATAAGCTTGAAAAATCTGCAAACACTATGAGATAGATTATGAGTTCCTTTTTCTTTTTCATGCTCATGTGGACCTACAAAACCAATTTATACAATCCTACCAATCACAAAAACAAACAAAATTAGCCAAAATTAGCAAATTACATACAAAATTTGACTAAAAAAGCTAATGAAGATGACCCATGCGGGGTCCCACCAGGCGTGCTAAAATGTATATGAGCAATGTTAGTATGCTAATAGAAACCAAATTTAAATAAAGCTTTTACAAACTAAAAAAAAAATTATAAACTTCAAGATAGACTAAGATGAGCTCTTAATTGAGAATATGAGCCATTAATGGGCTCTCTCAATGAGAAGCTCTCTTGTTGAGTAGCTTTGTCTAAATAGATAGGATGTATGCTCAAGCTTTATGCTTCAAAAAGGGCTTCAAATGGAGCTGGAATTTGGGTGTGAGTGTATGGTTTTGATGTAAAATGGCTTCTTAAAATGGCATTATGACTTTACTTCATGGATTCTGTTCTTCTTCAAAAGGGAAGGATCCAATTTATAGGCAAGAGGCTTGAGGGATTGAGGGCTAAGATGCAAGGATGGAAAAAAGCTCATGGAGGGCTCAGATTGCATGAGAGGAGAGCACATGGATTGTGCTTCCTTACAGCCAATTAGAGAGTGACACATGTCACAGGGTGAGAGGATGGAAGAAAGGGGAAGGATGAGTCAAAAAAGGAGGATCAAGGGATAAAATCTTCATAAAGACCCTCATAATGGCTTGTAAGAGCAATAAAAGGGCTTTGGAAGAGTCATTTATGGCCTAGTGGGCTTCATAAAGTTTTATGGTTGGGATATTTTGAGGGAGATGAGAGGAATTTCGACTTGGGCTTGATTAGGAAGGTTTTAAGCTTGCTTAGGCTTGTGCAAATGATTAGAGGATGGATTAGGATGGTTTAGGATTAGCTTAGGGATAGGCAAGTGGATGGAATTTAATGAGGGTGGGTGAAGGAGGAGGTATTTGTTAACTTTGGCTTGGGTTAGTAAGTCTTAACCCATGTTTAGAGAATGTGACAAGGTTAGGAGGGGATTAGGATTAGGTTTAAAGACATCTTCTAGAAGAGTCTAGACTTTGGATGAGGATAAAGACTTTCTAGAATAGTCTAGAATTTCTTAGGATGAGGATGAAGACTTTCTAGAAGAGTCTAGAACTTCTTAAGATGAGGATAAATTAGATTTTTAGGATATAAATAAAGTTTTATTTATTTCAAGGGTTTGGGTTGAGGAGATATTTATTAAAACTTTTTTAATAAACATGAGGATTAATATTTAATCTTAATTAAATATTTTGAGTTGGGATTAGGGGTAGGAAATGATGGGATTAGCCTTTAATCAAAATTAAAGAAGGATTAGAAGATTTTGGAAGAGGTTAGTGGTCTTAAGGAAATTGGCCAAGTTTTGGGCAAAAAATAATTTTTTTATTTTTTTTGGGTTTTTTGGTCAATTTATTAATTAAATAATTAATAAATAAGGAAATAATGTTTAAATAAGATTTAAACATTTTTGGGAGGGATTCCTTAATTAAATATTTTTAATTAAGATAAAGGGATTTAATGGCATAAAAATTAATTAATTAATTAATTAATTAATGATGATGTCATCAAGAATTTTTCAAAAAATAAAAATACTTTATTTTCTAAAGGTTTTTAGGTGTCTACACTTTGATCCTACCAGGCACCCTTTTACCCCTAGCCATAAATTTGTAACCTTTGAACATCATTCTCCTAGCCATGGTACATCAAGCACCATAGCCACTGGTCCCATGGGGAGTCACTATTGGTCCTTTAGCTTTAGGGAACCAATTACATGACATGCCCATTGGCTCTTGAAAAATTCTTCCTAAGTTTTTTAGAGATGAAAAAGTCACCACTGATCAAATAATTAATACCTTCTTTGGCAAGTGGGGTTCTTGCAATTAAACATAAAGATGTTTCTGTTCATCTCTTTCTTGAAACACTCACAGAAGCTGCGACTGAATGATTTGGTTAGCTGCCAATTGGATCGATGACTTCATGTGCAAACTTGATTCAAGATTTTGAGAGGAGATTTAAAACTACTGAAGATGAACATTTGCTTCTCTCCTAGTTAACTCAAATGAAGGAGGAAATTCATGAGCCAATGCAAGAATTCGTTGCTCGTTTTAACCAGACAATGAACCAAATTATTGTCAACAAAAGACCCGCTAAAGAAAATCAAATGACTTTCTTTATCAAAGCTCAAGCTTTTGATGTAAGCTTCCAAATACGAAGAGTGAAAGCTGCTAATCTAGCAAACGCACAAAATTTAGCCATCAAGATGGAGGATGACTTGCTTAGTTTAGGTAAATGGAGTCGTGATTTGCAAAAATGGAAGGGTTAACAAATTCTTGTTATTGCCATTGACCCTTTATATCAAAAATTGGCTAATGATGTGTTACAATTGTATCAAGATATTCCAAGGAGGAATTATATGGCATATCAACAAAACAAAAAATCTAAATGGCTACCCTAGCAAACACCAAGATTAGCCATCGATTGAGCATCCCACATCATCCAGTAATCAAGCTGCTATGTGTGATTTCAACATGACGATAGATCATGATGGTGTTGACATTTGGCTAATTGTGATATGTAATTGTTTTCATTAAAGGAAACACATGATGTACATGTTGATAGGAAACCTCAGAAATAAAGATACTTATTGTTTGATTATCATAAAATTGTCTAAGTATAGAATTTGGTTTACAGCTGTGTATTGTTGTGTTTATAACATGTTGTAGATGTCATATTAAATGGCAAGTGAAGTTACATGGAGATAGTATACATGTTGATGATGACGTGTATAACCTTGGAAGTTTGTATGGACTGTACAAAATAGAGTTAATCATGCTTTGATGAAGTAGGACAATGAAATTGAAGGAAATCTTCTCACCAATTTCACTCGCCATTGTTTTTCTCTGCTAATGCACACGAAATCAAGCCAAAAAAAACAAACACGAGTTTATATAAGTGTTAATGATAGCTTTTATTGAGAAACAATAAAATAGCTTATAGTCTTTCTAAAATTAGCAATTTTTTTTTATAATAATAATAGCGTTGAGTTTTTCTTACAAAGACATTCAGTCTTAAAATTGATTAAAATTATTTGAAGCTATTAATAATTTGATATATTTCCCGCAGAGCGGAAGGGGAAGCATGCCCAAAAATAGAAGTAATGTTTGCCACTATAATTCCAACATGCAGGGGATGTGCATGTAATGCTATGCAGTTATTTGTAACCATCTTGCTCGTAAATGTGAATATAATTTTCAGAATTGATTAAAACCGTCGGCCTTAACTATCACACTAAGCATTGACTATGGGTCGATGATATTTTAAACTATATTTTCCCATGTTGTACCCAATTATTCTATGATTTATAATTAATATTTTGATTGTTAGTGTCTCTTTCTTTTTGGATTAGATATTATTATATTTAAATTTTATTTTATTTATATAAATTTATAAAGTTAATATATAACTGATATAACATTTATCTAGATAGATTGTAATAGTAGAAAAGGTATTGTGTAAATTCAAGGGGAATGTTTCAACTTTCAATAAAGTGAAATAGACGTTAGTAAAAGTAATATGGATATTAAAAATATTCATAATTAAAAATATATAATTAGCAAAATCTTATTATTAGTAGTATTATAGTGTTTGGATTTCTCATGTTAATGAGATATTAAATGAGTTATTAGTATTTGTCGAAAGACTACATACTAATGAGTTTCTCTTAATTTGATATTTAAAAACTTTATTTCCACCAATTACTATTCAAAATTTTCCTTTTCTATTTTTTTAAATTTTCTTTCTAAAGTTAATATGTTAACTTTTTAAGTTATTAAATGATCAAAATAATTTATTCTACCAATGATTGGCTAATATATTTAACATCTTATACACGAATTAGGCACTACCTCATTTTTAAAACATATCATTTTTCAAAATTTATTAAGATTAAGAATACAAAAACACATTTTATATTTTCTTAAATAATTTAAAATATATAATGTATTTTTATTTTTCTCTTTTAATTCTTTTGCTTAGTCTAAAATTATTATGATCATTTTAAATTATATTAAAACAATACTAAAATTAACTTTAAACTTAATATAATTTCACTTTGACATTCAATTATTTTAATAAATAATTATTTCACTATATTATAAATAAAATAATATGGATAAATATATAATTTTAATTTTAATCTTTGGTAAGTTTACATTATAATTATATATATTATGTTAAATAATTATTATTTATAAAATTTAATATGTTTTAAAATAAATATATAAATTAATTACTTTAATTTAAATTATTATTTGTAAATATATTCTATTTTTTTTTACTTAGTTTAATTTGCATTATGTTACCCGGACATTTTAGAGGGAGAATTAATTACATTAATTCCATAAAGAGAGAGATTACTTCTCACCTATACTAAAATTTTCTCTTTCTTCGTACTACCTCTCTCCATGTAATTTTCTCTCTCCACGTACTCAAATCTCCTTGCCCTAATCTTAACCTGAACTTTCCAACCCAAACTCCAACTTTAAAACAACCACCGACTTGGAATAAAGTTCACTGATATAATCTAAAAGATAGGTTTTATTTGTAGGGAAGGCCATCCTTACAAATTATATAGGTATCATTTGGCACTCACAGGTCAGTCAATTTGAGTTTGAAGGTGACGTGACTTCCATTCCTTATCAATGTGTATTTCCACCAATGCTTGGAATTTCATAGTGGATTGATAGGAAAGTGAAAGCATTCAAAATGTTTGTTGGAAGGTCTTCTGAAATTTCATAAGCATGGAAGCATAGATAGTGTTCCAATTGTTTGATCGAATGCCTTGTTGGGGAGCAACACTTCATATTCTGAACAAGACCATGCTTGTGAGATTGTTTGATAGAATGTTCTAGTTCCCAACCCATAGCACATTAAAAACTAGTCAAGGGAAAGTTGGAACGCTTGCTTGTTATCACCTCACTGCGTGAAAAAAGTGCAAATGTGACCAACAATTAGCATGTTAAAGTTTGAAATGTTTGACAAATTGAGATGTCATATCTTCCTCCTAGCTCCTAGATCTAGAAGCCTCTCTGGTGATCTTATCTTCAAACATCAAGAATAATCCCTCAGAAAATTGTGTTGCTTAGCCATCCCAAGCTAAACAAGACATGAAAAATGTTTGAAAAAAGGGCCTCAATTTACCTGCGAGCATCCTGAAGTATGGATATTGAAGCTTAATCATTTTACATGACATCCCAAAGAAGTGGCATCTCATATCACATGATGGTGAGAGGTTCTACATAAAGAGAGTTTTTCTAAATTCCAATGAGAAGTGATCAGTGAAGCTACTCAAGTGTCATGCCACTTCCATAAAAGAATGATTTTGAGTCAGTTTCATTACAAAGCCAACCATGTTCCCAAGTGAATGCAATTAATGAATATGCAATGTAAAAAAAAGTGAAGATCTTTGATGAGGCATCATCACTAATGGTGCCAAATAAAATCTTTAGGGAAGGAACATGATTTATTACCATTGGTTGTCACCTCTTGGAGCTCAATTCCCATATAGATGTGTATAGACGTGCATAAAGAACATGAAATCCTTATGTGAACCCAACTATTGAATAAAATGATATATTCCTACCATGAATCTATAGTGAATGGACTCAGCTAGACCTGTGGTTATATGTTTGACAAAATGAGCGTAGTGGATTTTGAATATGCACTCATTGAGCATCCAACAAAGTCTAGTAGATCAAAGATATTCAAGCAAGCAATATTGACTTAAAATGAAATGGGTATCATTGTAAAGTTGAGCTCGATGGAACCATTATTCCACTTCAATAGTATGAACATGTGTTAAGAAGATGAGGCACAATCTGCATGATTTGTTCTATTCACAACATCCAATATGTGATATACCATTTTCCTACAACCGCTATGTGGTAAAGGGATGCCTATTTTTCTCACTCAATAAGAATAAAGAAATGGCAATGTATGGTGTGCTTTTCTTGATGCCTTTGCATGAATAGGGTCTTCACTAAATTCATGAAACTATGAATCTTTCTATAGCTACTTCAAGCTCGACATTCTAGATGTACGATAATTTCAATAAAACATTGACAAAGAATAGACAATTTCTATGAGTTGTTTGACAAAATGCCTCAAGGATTATCACCATAAAAAGGAATTGGTGTCCTTTGAAGCCAATAGTCTAAAAATAGAAAGACAAAGGAACATCAATCAAGGGATTCAGTAAGCAATACTATGAGTTGCAAATTTCAAGGCAAGGACCCTCTTGAATTATTAACAAGCACACTTCCTGAGATATTAGATACAAAGATGGGACATATGGAAATTGCTAAGTTTTGGAAGATGGTGAGCAAAGAAGGTAGATCACCTCTAGCACAACGAATGTTGGAAAGTGGTCTAGCCCATGCAGGAGGACACCCACTTGTAGTTCAATGTGTGGAACTAGTTTAGGAATGTGTTAAGGCATATGATCAAAATTCTAGGGACATTAAGACCTCAAGAGGTAATATCGTGGCAAGGCTAGATCTAGTGTCTATCTCCATCACATTCAAATTGCTAGTAAGAGAAGAATTCATAGAAATCTCTAAAGAAGATGCCCAAAGATACTTACATCAAAATAAGAAAACATGTTTGAATGTCATTGCTAGGAGTTAGCTGGATCAACCTAGAAGAGGATAGTCACAGTTACCAAGAGTGTTACATAGAAATATCTTTAATGAAGATATTCTTGATATGATAATTCTTCTCAATAGGGTAGTGGGAAATCAAATTGCTGAACATTTTTAGGACTAGATGTTTTTGTACATTAATACAATCACCAATAGAAAAAAAATTATAGATTGGGGAGAAATGATTAGTGATGCCCTTCATCACTAGTTAACCGGAGTCAATGTGAGTCAGGGGTTTTACATGTCCTTGTACCTAATGTATGCAATTGCTAGTATGAAGTCATGGCCTAGTTTTAATCGTTATGGGGAGTATAAATTAACCATGGAAATTTATAATTATTACCCCCAGTTGTAGTTAAAACAAAGAATTGCACACTTCCATAGGGTGAACAATGTTTTTTTTGTGCTCACAACTAGGGAGGTACAGGGAGATATAGGACTCCAAATTTCTCCTAAAGCAGCTAGCCTCATCAATAATTATGGTAGCTTCTTCATACAGTACCCCTGATTCACTTACATCCACTTTGGAGGTTTTCAAGATTGTCCTCTCATGTTTCCTCTCTTCATAGATGAGAGGTTGGTGCTTTCAGAAGTTTGCAAGCAAGTTGGTCATGTAAACAAAATGTGCAGGAACAAAAGATCAATTCCTTTCCCAATTAGTATTGGTCATTATAGTTGCCTTTCTTCTTTAAATTCTCAAGATATTGAAAGATTCATGGTGAACATAGCTTTACACTCTTTCCACAGTCGTTTCCCATTTGATGGCAGTAGGTATGTTAAAAACAACTTGGCACTAGGACCTAGCTATCTCCATTTTCTTGAAATAGAAGATTATTAGGTGAACTGTAAAAATAATGTTTTTGGACTTGGAGATAGGGAACAATTATGTTTTGATAACAAGGCAATTTTTAGAAAGTGCATACAAGTGTTGTTCTTGTAATTAATCATTTCTTATGTTCTTGGTGCTAAGAAATAAAAGAAAGTACATTTTACATTCTCTCTTCTATTAAATTTGAATTGTTGAAGTGTTGATTTACTAGTCTATGTATTTTCATGGTATGGTGTAAATATTCATAGATTATTGAGTTAGCATTGTGTTGATGATAGCTTTCAAGCATAGTTCTTGCTTGTTTACATTAGCAATCTATATCACTTTATGGAAACATTGAAGTCATATGGTGCATTCATCATCAATAGTTTCCTTTATACTGTAGACACCTAAAAAACCTTTAGAAAATAAAGTATTTTTATTTTCTAAAAAATTCCTGATGACATCATCATTAATTAATTAATTAATTATTTAATTAATTTATTTATTTTTATACCATTAAATCCCTTTATCTTAATTAAAAATATTTAATTAAGAAATCCCTCCCATTTTAAACATTATTTCCTTATTTATTAATTATTTAATTAATAAATTGACCAAAAATCCCACAATAAATAATTAATTTATTTTTTTCCCAAAAGTTGGCCAGTTTCCTTAAGACCAATAACCTCTTCCAAAATCTTCTAATCCTTCTTTAATTTCGATTAAAGGCTAATATCATCATTTCCTACCCCTAATCCCAACTCAAAATATTTAATCAAGATTAAATATTAATCCTCATGTTTATTAAAAATATTTTAATAAATATCTCCTCAACCCAAACCCTTGAAATAAATAAAACTTTATTTATTTCCTAAAAAGCTAATTTATCCTCATCCTAAGAAGTTCTAGACTCTTCTAGAAAGTCTTCATCCTCATCCTAGGAAATTCTAGACTATTCTAGAAAGTCTTTATCCTCATCCAAAGTCTAGACTCTTCTAGAAGATGTCTTTAAATCTAATCCTAATCCCCTCCTAACCTTGTCACATTCCCTAAACATGGGTTAAGACTTGCTAACTCAAGCCAA
Source organism: Cupressus sempervirens (assembly GCA_028749045.1). NCBI lineage: Eukaryota > Viridiplantae > Streptophyta > Pinopsida > Cupressales > Cupressaceae > Cupressus > Cupressus sempervirens. The sequence continues at coordinate 10,534,279 of CM053792.1, forward strand.
AGTTAACAAATATCTCCTCCTTCACCCACCCTCATTAATTGCAATCCACTTGCCATCCACTTGCCTAGTCCTAAGCCATCTCTAACCCTTCCTCTAATCATTTTTACAACCCTAAGCAAGCTTAAAACCTCCCTAAACCCTCAAATTCGAATTTCATGGTATCTCTCACAAATATCTTCAACCACAAAACTTTATAAAGCCCACAAAGTCATAAATGTTCTTACAAAGCACTTATGAAGGGTCTTTATGAAGATTTTATCCCTTGAGCCTCCTTTTTTGACTCATCCTTCCCCTTTCCTCCATCCTCTCACCATGTGACATGTGTCACTCCTTGATTGGTTATAAGGAAGCACAATCCATGTGCTCTCCTCTCATGCAATCTAAGCCCTCCATGAGCTTTTTCCCATCCTTGCATCTTAGCCCTCAATCCCTCAAGCCTCTTGCCTATAAATTGGATCCTTCCCCTTTGCAAAATAACACAATCCATGAAGTAAAGTCATAATGCCATTTTGAGAAGCCATTTTACATCAAAACCATACACTCACACCCAAATTCCAACTCCATTTGAAGCCCTTTTTGAAGAATAAGCTTGAGCATACATCCTATCTATTTAGACAAAGCTACTCAACAAGAGAGCTTCTCATTGAGAGAGCCCATTAATGGCTCATATTCTCAATTGAGAGTTCATCTTAGTCTATCTTGAAGTTTATGAATTTCGTTTAGTTTGTAGAAGCTTTATTTAAATTTGGTTTCTATTAGCATGCTAACATTGCTCATATACATATACATTCTAAGTTGTAATCATCTTTATTGAAAAATCAAAAAAATTATTGTACTAGGGAGTTTCCCCTCTAAACACAAAGGAAGGCTGGATATCAAGGGCCTATCCAACTATTGGAGAAATCAATTTGCCACACACTCTATTGGGCTAAATCACACATTTTCTAAGTTCCAAATTTTTTTACCAATATATTTTTGATGATTCTACTGGTGAGACTGAACGAGAAAATATTGACAGTCACATGTGATGAAGCACAATGGCGCTACCAGATGAGAACATTTTTCTAGTTCTCCAACCAAACCTTGGCTTCCAAGACACCCAAGAAGATATTATTATAGACTTGAATACTCTAGCTTGGAGGTGTAGACGAAGTGCTTAGCAACATCATCAATTAAATCAAGTTCTTAAAGAAGAAGAATAATTTGAGGAAATCTTGTGAAAAGCTCCTATTGGTCAAAACATTGTAGTTAGTGAAAGAATAGTTGTTATCCCAAGAAGAAACAGGCAGAATCTTGGTCACATCCAAGGGCAAGTAAATAATAACCAACAAGCTAGTTGAAAAACCATACACCCAAGTGGATAGACAAAAGGGTCTAGTAGACAAAGATTTTGAAGCCCTTTGGAAGTTAGATTTCAATTTGATTACTCCTAAGAAGAAGAAGAAGATCATGTCTGTTAGTAAGCCATCTTCACCACCCAAGGCTCCTATTTCTCCTACAACCTTTTAAGCTTTGATCCAACCAGGCACCCTTTTACCCCTACCCATAAATTTTTAACCTTTGAACATCATTCTCCTAGCCATGGTACATCAAGCACCATAGCCACTGGTCCCACATAGAGCCACTATTGGTCCTTTGGCTTTAGGAAACCAATTACATGACATGCCCATTGGCTCCTAAAAAATTCTTCCTAAGTTTTTCTAAGATGAAAAAATCACCACTGATCAATAATTAGTACCTTCTTTGGCAAGTGGGGTTCTTGCAATTAAAAATAAAGAGGTTTATGTTCATCTCTTTGTTGAAACACTCATAGAAGCCATGACTGAATGGTTTGGTCAGCTGCTAGTTGGATCAATGACTTCATGTGCAAACTTGATTCAATATTTTGAGAAGAGATTTAAAACTATCGAAGATGAACATTTTCTTCTCTCCCAGTTAACTCAAATGAAGAAGGAAATTCATGAGCCAATGCGATAATTCATTGCTCATTTTAACTAGATAGTGAATCAAATTCTTGTCAACAAAAGACCCATTGAAGAAAATCAAATGACCTTCTTTATCATTGCTCAACCTTCTGATGTAAGCTTCCAAATATGAAGAGAAAGAGCTACTAATCTAGCAAATGCACAAACTTTAGCCATCGAGATGGAGGATGACTTGCTTAGTTTAGGTAAATGGAATCGTGATCTGCAAAAAGGGAAGGGTCAACAAACTCTTGTTACTACCATTGACCCTTTATATTAGACATTGGCTAATGATGTGTTACAAATTAAGAAGCAGTTGCCCCACAATCCACTACGTTTGTATCAAGATATTCCAAGGAGGAATTATATTCCATGTCAATAGAACAAAAAATCTAAATGGCTACCCCAACAAACACCAAGATTAGCCATTGATTGAGCATCCCACATCATCCAGTAATCATGTTGCTATTGGTGATTTCCACATGATGATAGATCATGATGGTGTTGACAATTGGCTAATTGTGATATGTAATTGTTTTCATTAATGGCAACACATGATGTACATGTTGATAGGAAACCTCAGAAATAAAGATACTTAGTGTTTGATTATCATAAAATTGTCTAAGTATAGAATTTGGTTTACAACTGTGTATTGTTGTGCTTATAACATGTTGCAAATGTCATATTATGGAAAGTAAAGTTACATGGAGATAGTATACATTTTGATGATGACGTCTATAACCTTGGAAGTTTGTATGGACTATGCAAAATAGAGTTAATCATGCTTTGATGAAGCAAGACAATGAAATTGAAGGAAATAATTATTTTGGTTGCAAAACAATTACTTGTCCAATTAGGGCCGACATCCTAGATGTTTACTCTAACTTGGAAAATTAAATTGTGGTCTTAGCCAACCTAGCAATATTTTATGTAAAGGCATGGTATTTATGTAAAGGACTTCTTGTGATAAGAAGTGTGAGGAAGAAGTTATTTTATTGAAGTGGTATCAACTAAGATTGCGAAGTGAGAAAAATTTTGTTTAATAGATATATATACAAAATTTTATATGAACTATCTAGTGATCCAAGATCAAGCTAAAGATCAAAGATCAAACAAGGAAGGAAAATAATAGTAAATTACTTGTTTGAGAAATGAGCTCTTCCTATAGTTAAAATTGCATGTTTGGGCAGTGGGATCATCTTGCATACATTACATTACAACTCCTAACAGGGTTGGAATCTCCTAACAGGGATTCAAAAACTCCTAACAAGGACTGTTATATTGAATTTTCTCATTAACTCCTAATAGGGTCCATCCTCTAGCAAGGAACATATATATTAGTATATTATCTAGTGGGTATCATCCCCATTAGGGTTTTCCCTTAGTCAGGGTTTCCCTCGTTAACAAAATATGGTGTCATGAGTTATCTCTATGCATTTTTATTGTTACTATTCAACATTACTTTATTTCTTTGTTATGCATGGTTTAAAATAAGTAATAATATCTAGTTGGTGACTAAAGTTTGTAGATTACTAATTCACCCCCTCACCCCCACTGCTTAGTAATCCCTATTTCTAATAATTGGTATTAGAACCTAGTTACTTTGAAGAGGCTTAATAGCTTAAGTAAGATCCCTATGGTGAACAATTGAAAAAAAATTTGAAGAAGCTCTTGAAAAAATTGATCTCCTTAATGAAGAAAGAGATAAGCTAAAGGACTAATATGAAGACTCCAAAGTGTATATTGGTCAGTTGAAGGAAAAGACTGAACATCTAAAATCCAAGCCTGAATCTACTGAATCTAGAAACACTGATGATGACTATTCAAAGTTGAAGAAAAATACAAGATCTTGAAGCATGAATTGAAGATTACAAATCTAAATTTAACTTTGAGAAATGATCCTAGCAAAATTAAATCTGATTTAGAGACCAAAAATGTAGATATGAGAGCAAATCTGTCAGAGAAAAAATCTAAACTTGAAACATTGAAATAAGATCATGAAGAACTCTATAAGTACAATACTATTATGAAAGGTGAATTGACACAATGCAAGTAGCAACTTGAGAAGCTTTATTCTAGCAGAGAAAATCTTGATGGTTCTATGTCTATACAAAGACCTTCTTATGATAAGACTGATCTTGGTTATTTGATTAATTTATGTCTACAAAGAAACCTGAGATTAGATTAAATCTGAAAAGAAAAAGACAAATCTAATGATAAGATTGAATCCAGTCAATCTTTTTAGAAACCTGAAGAAGTTGAGCAAATCAATGAAGTTGAAATCTTGGATGAACCAAAGCAAGTGGAGACTCCCAAGACAACTAGGTATGAATTTAGAGGTAAGTGTTTTTTATGTAATGAAATAGGTCATATGAAGAGAGATTGTAATAATAAGTCATTTAATCATGTTAAGGACTTTTATTTTCATAATTTTCATGGTATGGGTCATAATGCAATTGATTGTAGGAAACCTAAGTATGATAATGATAGAAGAAATAATAGAATGTCTAGAAATACTAACCCTATAGATAGAAGAAGATCTATTGAGAGGACATCGAGAGAAAGAAGATCTTATGATGACAAAAGATAGATTGTGTGCTATAAGTGTAACAACTTAGGACACATTGCTCAAAATTGTCATGCACCTGATGATCAGTAGAATCCTAGAAGAAGAGAACTTGTATTTCAGTTATGCAAAAACTTTAGACACATAGCGAAGTACTATAGAATGGATAGAAACTTCAGAGACAGAAGGAACAATGGAAGAAATTTCAGAAATAGAAGGAATAATAGAAGGAACTATGGATCTAACAATGAAGAACAAAGAAACATTGTAAGCAAACTTCAAGAAGAACTTAATGAAGCATTCATGAAAGGAAATAATATCTCAAAGGAAAAGTTAAATTATGATGAGACATAAAGATTGAAGTCACTTGTTGAGTTTGGTTCAATTAAGTTGAATTAAGCCTTTTCATAGCATCAGAATTTCAGAACTTCATGCAGAGATTGAAGTAGATGTAGCGAAGTTGGGAAAAGGTATATACAGTTGTGCTTAGATGGTACCTAAGATCTCTTGTGAGTTGGAGCTCATCGAAACAAGTTATGATGAATTTTAGAGTTACTAGTATTACAGTAAGAGTTGATTCTGTAATGAAAGATGAAAAGTACATTTTTGCAGAGAATTTTGTGATGCAAAGTTTTGAAGATGATTTTCATGATGGAAGGAGGTTTTAGTAAACCTCGTGTGACATCTGAAGTTTGGATAGATTAGTTTGTGCAGTTATCTGATTACAAAATGTAATAAGCAACTTTTTCATATTTGTGAAGTATGCAATTAATGTAGTTTCAAGTTGATGCATAAGTGGAGTACAAAATTTATTTTACTTCATTGTGAACACATTCAAAGTGAAGTGCATTCCAAAGTGACTTGTCAAAGTGATTTTGAAGCAAACTCTATTTTTGGAAAGAGGTATTTTATCATTTTTTTGACATATTTGTTTGGTAAAGAATATTACTGATAAGAATTATGGATATGTCAATTTTTCACAATGTTAAGAACAAGGATAGATCTAAGTTTAAGGTAGTTTTTATAAAACCTAGTGATGGAAACCCTAATTTTGCATTGTCTATCACCCCGTACAATGTAGTCTATTTGGAAGATGTAGAAAACTATTTGAATTGCAAGTTCAAGTCTATTGGTAGTGAATATATGAATAAGGATATGGAAATAGTATTCAACCACGACATGATAGTGAAGGAAAAAGCATCTATACAAGCCCTGGTAACCTTAGTAGCATCTAACATTCCTTCCACTCAAACTCTTCAGAAGCTGAGCATGTAGGATTTGAGCAAAAATGCATAACAAATCCATGAAGCCCAAGAAAACCTGCATTCAAAAAACTTGTCACAGAGAAGAAAAGTCAAGAGGCAAGGGTTTGATGTGAAAAACTTAGACGAAGAAGAAAATTATTATTCAATGGATTCTTAATAAAAAATACAAAGAGATCAATCCTTATAAAAGGAGATCAAAACCCAAAAAGGGTAACCTAAAAGCCTAAAAAAGCTAGGGTTGCACATTATAATTAATAAAATATTAATTATATGCACCTATGAGATAGCTTAAGCTAACTAGAGTAATAGGAAACTTATTTAATTAAATCAAAGTGATTTAATTAATAAGTGTGAACAAATAATTACTCTAACACCCCCCATTAAGCGAAGCTCAAGAGTAAGCTAACCTAGCATAGCTATGAAAGCAAAGAGATGGGTACTGGCAACAAGGTTTGATCAGGTACCCAATACAAGGAAATCTATGTAAATTGGAGAAATAGAGAAAATCACATGGGAAAAACCCTACTCCAAAAAGAGATAGCAAAGAATGTTCCAGAAGATAGGAAAAAAGAGAGATCATGAAGAGAACCACTAAAGCATGAAAAGCTACAAAACTCTGTCAAAAGGTGCTAATCTGAAGAACCTCCATGAAAATAGAAGGCACAAACTGAGCGTGTCTCTATGGTAGATGATCCATCTCACCAAAATGCATAGGTAGCCAACCACTACAATTGCCTAGTATGTAGGATTAGGTACTAAATACATAGCTCACACTAATGAACCATTGAACCAAGGAAGCATAAGAAACAACAATATAACCCTCTCTTAATGCAGATAGGGTGAGGTGATAGGCAACTGAAAAGATGGGCCAAAAATCTCCTACAACATAGAACCAAACACATCGAGAGTGAGGTATAGACACCTATAAAGGCATGTGTCATCAACACTGCATGAGGCAAAAGAGGAAGAGGGCACAAAATTGGCAAACAACTATCCCCCCCATGGCACTTTATAAAATAGTTTTAGTACAATGAATCACAATGATGAAAAGGATCCCGAAATGCAAGAGTGGCACTTTATCTCAGTGCATTTGCCTAAAGATGCTTACAATGAATATAAAAAATGATCGAAAAAAAATAAGGCTGATACAACAGAAGGTACAATCCAAAACAAAGCATTTGAAGCAACAAAATCAATCCCTAGACCTGAAATAGCCAGGATATCCACCAGCATGCAAACACACAGAAGGCTAAATAAAATGTGCCTATAGAAAAATCTAGAACAACAACTAGCATCACTAAAAAGAGCATAGAAAGAGCTTTCCAGCGATATAAAGAAGTCCAAAAATGGAGATCAGATGCTCAAGATACGCCTCCCAGAGTGCAAAGTAGAACATCTAGCTTTGACTATCAAAATGGGCAACCAAATTGCATCAAAACACAAAAACACCTATATCAGCATCTCTGTCTTGGAACCAGCTTTTTGACACTTTTTTGGATCAAAAAAATACCGTATGCTCAAGTTACGAAAGAAAAACTGACAGGCTCTCTGAAAATGCATGAAAAATTATTTTTTTAATTAAAAAAATAATAAAAATATTACCAAGAGGGTGGAGGGCCATCGGTGGAGCCGCTGTAGGCCACTGGCGGACCACTAGCGATAACCGCTCACGGTTTCCACCAGCGGTGATCGTAGCGATTAACCACTAGCGGTTCCATTGCAGCTAACTAACCGTCTTGAGCTAAAAAAATGCTTGCACTTTTCTTTTGCAATTTTTTTGATTTTTTGTGCCTCAGATTGTGTGCTAAGGCCATATGGCCCTATACGACAAAAATATTTTGCCTCCCAAATCAACGTTGTCCAAATCAAAAAATTTTTATATCAAAATGGGGGTTTTGATGCTTTCTGAATCCATTAGTGATGTCTATTTGGCCTCAAATTGCTCCAAAAATTGGTGAACCCCTATTTTCTTAGAAAAAACTCAAAAAAACACCAGATCTGATCTGCCAAACCCTTGTTATCCCTTTTTCTTGAAACACTGAACAAGCTACAGGAAATCTGGCTTTGATACCATGTAGGATTTGAGCAAAAATGCATAACAAATCCATGAAGCCCAAGAAAACTTGCATGCAAAAAACCTATCACGAAGAAGAAAAAGACAAGAAGAGGTAAGGGTTTGATTTGAAAAGCTCAAACAAAGAAGAAAAATATTATTCAATGGATTCTTAATAAAAAATACAAAGAGGTCAATCCTTATAAAAGGAGATCGAAATCCAAAAAGGGTAACCTAAAAGCCTAAAAAAGCTAGGGTTGCACATTATAATTAATAAAATATTAATTATATGCACCTACGAGGTAGCTTAAGCTAACTAGAGTAATAGGAAACTTATTTAATTAAATCAAAGTGATTTAATTAATAAGTGCAAACAAATAATTACTCTAACATATCATAGATTCAACTCCATTACAGATCTCAGTGCCGAGCCCAGGTACATCAAAGGAAGAGGAAGTAATCCAATATCAAGATATGATCGATGATGAAGAAATTGTTCTACCAAAGTATGATTATGATACAATGACTATAAAAAAAATGTGCATACTCCAATAAGCCCTAGCAAGGAAGAAGCATCAAGAAATTCTTAGAAGGGAGCATAGGCAGAAGCAGGCACTGTAGGATATTAAAGACATCTTTTTAGATGTATTTAGTCTGTTGACTCCAGATGAGACCAAGCCACTCATTGAACAATTGACAAACATAGTGGAAAAGGTGAGTGATGTTGACCTAGACATAAATGCAAAATTATTAGAATGGTCAGAAAAGAAATTTTAGAACAAAGTAAATGAAAATATATTAGGTGATATAGCACTAACACAAGTTGAATTGGTGATAAAAGAAAAAAGTCTGAAGAAGGTACTTGAGTATATCTTCTCATTGTACACAAAATTGTGCAATCCAACACTCTTCAAACAAGAGACTAGAAGTCACATTTTGAGCTTGGAAAGTTAGATAAGTTCATTAGGTGCACAATTGCCAATGACACTAGCTCAGAGCGAAAAGCACTTCGGAACACTGCTACAAACCCAAAGTCAATTAGCTGCATTGATAGTAGATGAGGCCAACATAAGGACCAAATTGATTAGCATTCAGATAACTTTGACCCCCATATGGAAATTTTGCACAAGGAACTAGGTTATGCTAAAACTCTATTGAAGAAAGACCTCGATCTTTCAACACTAGACAACCTAGTCCACCTTGTTGTCAAGCTTTCTATTCAAGTCAAGTCTTTGGATGTAGCATGTGAAAATTGGGATGCAGCTTTCAAGATAATCTTAGGTGTCCATAAGTCTTTTCTAGAATAATACACTATAAGTGTATAACCCATTGACATAAGCATCAAAAAGGAGGAGAAATAATATAAAGGGGGAGAACAAGCAAAAAGGGAGAGAAAAACAAGAGAATTTTGGGGGAGATATAAGGAGAATGAGAAATGAGAGAGTAAGCAAAGAAAGAGGAATAAAGATAAGAGAAACAAGAGGGAGAGTAAGAAAAATGGACAAAGACAAGATAGATTAAGCTAAGATAGAGCAAGCACAAAGCAAGATAGAGTCAAAGAGTATCAGCTGAGACATATTTACGTAGTAGGAGTACAAAATTCTTGGATACAGTTTTAGACCTATCAACTCAGGGAGAGTTATCAAATTTTTGAGGTATCTAAGTTGTTACAAAATTTTGAAATTTTGAAATTATGTATATAGGTCAAGTTAGAAATATGTTATGCTCTTGAGATTAAGGATATTAATGTAAACTCAAGTGTTTTTGACACTCATGTCAAAGGGGGAGATTGTTGATCTCAGGTTAGTTTTGACGAGTGTCAAGACACTTAAGTCATTTACTTGTTTCATGTCGAACAAGTAGTACATGCCGAGCACAACACACACACACACACACACACACACACACACACACACACACACAGATATATATATATATATAATATAAAGTATGTTGAGTCAATAGTGAGTGCCAGTCATTCATGTGTCGAGTAGATAGTGTATGATGAGTAACACAAGAGCCAAATAAATAGTGGATTTCAAGTGATACAGATGCTAAATCACAACATAGAGAATAGTATATGTCGAGCATAAGAGACTTCAGATGCTGAGTGACACAGTTTTGACATATTTCTTTGTTAAGGCATAGACAACTATGTAAACCATTTTTTAGCTGACTTAAAGATGAATTACAATATTTTTGGAGATAAGGACAAATCTTAAGTTGGATTCCCAATGTAATTACATGCATCCAATCAAAAAAAGGGAAGGTTTAAGTGGAAAAATGGATGAGTCATAGCTGTGGGTTCATACCTAACCCTAATTCACCAAAGTCTTTTAAAGGAGGATAAAGCCTAAACTATCTATGATATGAAGAGTGCATGTAAGGTGTATAAAGGAGTGAAGAGAGTAGTTTGCATGTGAAGAAAGAGCATTCATGGTGGCTAAGGATTTATGAAGTGAGATTGCATTGCTCAATTAGTTAGATCAGAACAAAGGAAAGGAAAATGATACAACAAAGAGACATTTGATCAAGGAGGATCAAGGATACATCAGTTTAGAGGTGATAAGTCATAAAGCAACCAAGTGCTAACCTCAAGATCAATGCTAAGACATTCTAAAAATGATTTTAATCAAAATATATTAATAGAGTAGTCCTAATAGGCTATATTAAAATCCTTTGACAAGGTACTTACTTAATTGTGAGTTGAAGTCCTTTAACCAGACACACTTCTAATAGGGTGTTTAAATCTTTAACAAGGTAAGACCTAACAGTCTTTGTAAGCCTTTAATAGGGAAGATCTTTTACAGGGTAGATCATTTCTCATGGTCAAAATATTGTAACCTTCATTGGATACACTTTATTACTAGAGTAGTGAAAAATTCTTGGTGTCATCCCCACCCTAGTTTTACCTTCTCATTAGAGGGTTTCTGGGTAATCATATTTGGTGTTAAAAGTGTGAATGTTTACTTTCTTACTCGCTTTAGGTGTACATGCTTTACATGCTATTCTAGTTTACTTAGTAAATGCATGAGATGGATGTGTGGTGAATTTTTTATGGGTCCAAGTTTAAACTACTAATTCACCCCCTCCCTAGAAGTTCACCTTTCCTATTGTAATTCCAACATTTTAGATGGTTAGATGTAGTTTCCATCTTGCAGTTATTGTGTTTGAGTATCCAAGCCTCGATTTGTGGATCTACTATTCCCTAGTGTGGAGGAATTATTTGACCTTTCTTTTCATCTTTAGTTTTCCTTGCTTACTATTGTGATTCCTTGTGCAAGAGTGCAAATTTTTTCATGACTTTCTATATTTCTTCACATGGCTTTCTACATTTACTCATGTGGTTGTCTATGTTTCCTTGTGTGGCTCTTTGTACTTCCTTATGCAAGCCTTGGCACCAGTTCTATGAGTTTGGTGGCTAGGCTAGGTATTCATTCTTGCAAGAGGGTAGTTTCTCATGTGGTATGGTACACTTCCTCACATAAAACTATTGTTTATATTTTCTCACAGAAAAAATGGGGGTATCTTCGCTATTTTTTGAAGAATACAATTTGGTGATCTAAATACCCTATTGGATTGCTTAATTTTCCATGCCTGATAGATCTAAGATTTTATGTTTTGTTGTCATCTATGGATTTTGTCTTCCATTTGAGCATGTCAGTTTGGTAGTGGCATTTGGAGATTTGTGGAATGCAAGGATTGTTAGTTAAGTATTCCATTATGATCTTATTGATCCTTATATGTTTTTTATCATGCATCCATACTTGTTTTAAAAAAAAATATTGACTTTTATTTATACTTGTCCTAAGGATCTTTGGGCAGGGCATTACATTTGGTATCAGAGCCCATGTTGTAACATTGGGATCTCTATGTTATGCTTCCACTATTTTATAGTTTTTAGTGTGTATGATTAGTATGTTATGGTTGTTATTTTGAGATCTTATAGTGGTTCATGCTTGTGACTCTTATTTTTTGATGTGTGATTCTGACCTTATCTTGTTGCTTCCATACTAATGCCTCCTGCATGTAGACCTGGTGGTCAAGGTGGTAACCAAAGTTATTAATGAAGAAGAGCACCAAGAGGAAGAATGTCAGGTTGGTGGGGGAGAACAGGATAACAATAATCAAGGTGGCATTAGAGCATTGATGCTAGTGCTACAAGAATTTCTTGCTTAGTTGGGGCCTCATCTAGAGGAGAACCAATGCGACCATGGCTGGGAAGAGGGATCTCATCATGGAGATTCCCATATGTCTGAACATATAGAGGAGGAGAGTGAACATTCTCGTGCACCACTGGATGGTTGAAGGTACCATTGGGGTGGTAGGAATCACAATGATGAGGATTCCATCCATTTGGAAACTATAAAGACTCTTCAGCAATCCAAATTTCCATTTTATGATGGCAAAGGAGGTGGCCTTAGGGTAGAGACTTGGTTATTACACATGGAGCATTGCTTTATCATGTATCCATATGCAACCAATCAGAAGCCTCATTCTACAATTATGCAACTCAGGGACCACACATCCATTTGGTGGAATATAGAGGGGCAAAAGCTCTAGACCAACATCACAGATCTCACCTAGGAGATCTTTAAGGAGAGGTTCTAAGAGATATTCCTATATCCTTAGTTCAGGGAGGCTTGTGCTAATGAGTTTCACAAGATCAGAAAAGGAAACATGTTAGTGGACTAGTACGAGATCAAATTCTTCAAGCTTAGGCTTTACTCATGCTATAATCATGATGAGACACTCCTTGCTCAACATTTTGTCTGAGGTCTGAAGGACTTCCTTATTGGAGAGGTTTGCATGCACCAACCTAGAACTCTTATCCTTACTACAGAAAAGGCATAGATTGCAAAGAGTAGTTTGGATAGAGATTTTAGTGGTGAATCAAGTTCACAGAACTAGAGTGCATGAACTTAAGGGCAAGATGCTTAGTTTACTTAGTCCTCTAGAAAGGGCCAAGCCCAATCAACATCCACACAAGGTGGTGGTAATCATTGTGGTTATTGACAAAAGGGAAATTGGTCTAAAGGTAGATACAATTTAGGTGCCTCAAGAAGGAAAGGAGATTACCAAAGCTATGGTCAGAAGCCACAACAAAATCACCCTTCTTAGAGTGACCATAAAAACTCTAGCAAGGGTAGTGCACTATATTCTAGTGCTGCTCAAGGTGGTTGTGGAACTATTTATAGCTTTGTAGGAAACTATTATTCTTATGGCTAGCCCCATCATAAGGCATTTGGATGTCTTATTAAACCTTCTTTAGGACCTAGTAGAGGTGTAGCTAGATTAGAGCCTATTGTGGGAGATGTTGGTTGAAACCATCAAGTATTTGTGGCTATTGATAATCATCAAGTTGAGCACCTAGGTATTGTAGTCGAGGCTAAAAGTACATTACATGGTATTTCATCTTTAGTATTATTTGACTCAAGTTCTTTATATTCTTTTATTTCACCATCTCTTGTTCAGTGATGTGGGCTAGTGGAATCACATCAGGTCGATAGGTGGTAGGTTGTGTTAGCCACAAGATCCAAAGTGATTGTAGACTCCTTGGTTAGTGGTTGTAGATTGAACTTTGGTAACTTCACCACCACAGTGGATCTTCGTATCCTACCTCTAGAATCATACAACATTGTGTTGGGCATGGATTGGTTAGCCACCAATCAAGAAAATATAGATTTCTACCTTAAGTTGGTACAATGTGTTGATGGCACAGTTGGTTAGGTGGAACTTTTAGGAGTCCATAGACCAATCTCACTTTATATGATCTCAACTAATCAGATGAAGTAGAGTGTACAGAAGGGATGCCAGATGTTTTTTGTTTATGTCCATGATCTTGAGGAATTTGAGAGCCATCTGGTGAAACTAGATGATCACCCAATATTATTTTGTGAGTATGCATATGTATTTCCTAATGAGATTCTAGGTATGCCACTAGAGCTTGACATTGATTTTTCAGATTGATACCATACTAGGAGTGGAGCTGATTTCACAAGCTTCTTACTGCATGACTACTTAGGAGTTGAGTGAGCTTAGATTGTTGGTGGAGGAATTGTTGGCCAAGGGTCATATTTGTCCTAGTGTATCCCCATGGGGTGTAGCAATTAGATTTGTGAAGAAGAAAGATGGATCATTGCATTTATGCATTGACTATTGATAGTTGAAAAAGGTGATAGTGAAGATTGATCTTAAGTCAGGATACCATCAACTCTGTATCTAGGAGGCTTAAATTCATTGGACAAATTTTCATACATGATACGGGCATTATGAGTGTTGAGATAATGGGCATTGCACATATTTCATAATATTGTTATATTGTTTAATTTTATATTATTATGTAATGTTCCACCTAGATGGACGTGTAACATGTAAAGATTCCCATGGGATATACTTGATGACTTGTATTGTAACATTGTGATAATATTTCATGTAGTTATTTAATATTGGGGAAAAGAATTAAATTCTAATATTAAATGTGGGATCAATGGGTTAGGTAGCACATGGTTTATGTAATACCATTTGGTGGTTTTCTAGGACTTGCTATTATATAACCAACTACAAGGGTAGTTGTTGATGAGAAGAGGAGAATATTGAAGGTAAAAGGGAAAGAGTTGAGTGGGACAAGGCTTGACAGGTTAGCCAAGGGAGCATTTGTGAAGGTTAGAAGCATGGCATGTGATGTGTGGATTCATGCTTGTTTACATAGATTTCTCAGTTTTGGCTATGGCTTTGAAGGCTTCCATGGTTGTATTGCAATGATATTTTTTGTTGAATAATACATGGTGATGGATGCTTTTGGAGTTTGGTTTTTTTTTTTTCCCTCAATGAGGGTTTCCCAAGGTATATCTTATGTCACTATTTTTGTGGGTATGTTGTCTATTCTCTTGCATGTGGATTTTAATTCTATGTTTATTTCAAATCTATTATGGGTTATGTGGAAATGATTTTATTATTTATTGCAATTTTCCTTACAAGTGGTATCAGAGTTATGGTTTTATTATTGTTAACCTAGATTGAATCCATGGGAATGCATGAGAGGATTAAAGAATGTGTAAGATATATGAGTTGTTCATTGCAAATTTGAGGGTTTTAGATTTGATGTTATGATGAGATGTTGGTAGATTTTGGGTATTTGAAATTGTTGGTCAAATGGATTCATTTTGGATGTTTCATTTAAATGAGGGTTTGGGTGAACCACATTAAATCTTGTGCCTTATGTTTTTTCTGTGTGATCTTACATTTTCCTCTTAATAGGAGTCAAGGCCTTTGATGATGAGGAGAAAGGATTTCCCAGTGGAGGGAAATGAATTTTGGAGTTTCAGGCACCTTTTATGCTTTAGATGTTTTCTTTATTGCTTCATCCTACTCTATAGATTCACTTTCACTGCTCCTGCCTTCTCCAAATCAACCACTTGTATTTGGAGGCTACTTGGTAGGGGTAGTAATGCAATTATAGATTGAATTGGACTACTACAAGATGGCAAAGCCACTATGACTATAGAGTCCTTAAGCTCTTCTACTTTCTTCTTGTCAACCTCTTCTTCTGTCTCAATCATTGGCATTGAACTATCCTAACAAGTTTTATCTAGCAGGATGGTCTTTTTAGGACATTGATCACATCCTCTAGCTAGTTGAGTGGATCCTTGAATGTGAGGAAAATATGTTCCTAAAGCTTCATTATGAGAAGATGAAGTCGCTGCTACATTTTAGGAGGGTTAAGCATATGCACCTTTGCTTCTACTTCACTATGTCATGGTCCATTTGACCGACTTCCCAGTCATCTTGTAAATTCTTGTCATCATCAAGTCTAGGTCTTCTATGGCATCTTCAAATGGCTTAGAGCTTATAGGAGTATTTCTTAACTTTTTCAAATAAGTAGTGCTATACATGTTTTGACCATCATCCTCAACTCTATCCATGTCTATATTTACCTTATACAACTTGACTTGATTTACTAACAATCTTGCAAAATCAAAATCACAGCTTTCAAATTCATTTTTGCATGCTAACATGCTTTATGACACTCCCAATTTGTAGGACATCCTTATTATATCCATTAGGGTCAAACATAGGTCTCAAGACCTCATACATGTCAAGTTTGTACTTCTCAAAACCTTTCATCATATTCTTGGCATTTGACTGAGTGTTACAGCTGAAAGCTCCAACCTTCATGGGAAACTCATATCCTTTCTTCTTTAGGCTTCCACTCAAGATGTTCACCTGTAGAGCTTATTAATTAATCTCTACCAAGATTATCATATCATCTAGATATCTTGGTAGCTTCAGAGGAAACCCATCGTAAGTTGCAAGACACAAGTAAGAAAAAGATGAGAATTAAATGAAATAACAACCAATTTGATTGATGAAAGTCATGGCTTTAGGGGAGAATCTCCTTTCTGGGCATCCTTGTAGTTTCCTACAAATTCTCATAGTAAACGTTGTTGCCCCACTTTTCACCCTATAACCATTTTGAAAAAGTGGAAGATTTTGTGTCTTAGTTAAGCCTAGGTATGTCTAGGTCTAGTTTTAATTCCCCTTAGGTGAAAAGAGTCTCCATCAGATTTTCCATCTTTCCCTTCTCCCACATTTCATGGCTAGGTGGTTTTCCTTGATGTTGTGAGTTTATGGCTAGCTTAGTACCTAATTCAATGGGGATTCTTGCAACTTGCAAAAGTTATTCACAAAGTTGGGCTTGTTCATGGCTTATCATGTTTTCCATTAGAGAAGGAAGCTTGCAAAAAATTGAGCATCACCTTCTCCTCGGAGGGTTTTCAACCCATGAAGTCAATTTCTCACAAAGATTAATAAATGAGGCTCACAGATCGATGTAAGAAGATAATGAGTTATTTTACAGAAAATCTCTATTTTTCATTATAGTATTCTACCTTGGGAAACATTTAGGATTCATCACGATGCTCAAAATCATCTTAAGTGAAAAACTCAAAAATGACTTCTCCTCGGCAGGTTTCCCACCCATGAAGTCTATTTTATACCAAAGCCAATTATAAAGGAAAGAAACAAGGAAGTGGGCCCCTCTTTGACTTTCACAATCCTTTTAAGATTTTCTAAATCCAACAGAAATATTAACTCAAAGGATAAAGTTTAAAGGAAAGCCTAGGTGGAAAAATGAGAATCATCTTCTCCTTGGCAAGTTTTCAACCCATGAGGACAATTTTCTGCAATCAGGAGGAAATCAATTTTGTAAGTAGATTGGGCCCATGAATTACACACAAAACATCTTATGATGATAATGGAAACAATCTAACCATTGTGGGAAAGGTATACTAAGTAGAAATCAATTAGGCAGATATTTCCTTATGGAGTACTTTGTGTATAATTCTTCGAAACTTGATGGAAAATGGAAAAGTATGTATGAAAGAAAGGAATGTTACCATTAGGCCAACAAAAATAATGAAAAAACACTGAAATATCCATTAGAAGCTCCCACATTTACTATTTAGATGAATTTATCCTTTAATGCATTTTTGTGGTGCATATCCTAAAGATTAATGGATGAATTGAGACTCCTATATAGATGGAAACATAACAGTTATTCAAACTACCACTTTTTCTTGAACTGTTATGTTGTTAAATTGCACAACACTTTCAAATATTTTGTATTTACAAATTCAATATCCAATTCCTCATCTAAATTTGGAATTTCAATTTACTTCATTTTTAGATAGAATGACAACTAGATTTGTGGGGTTTGATAAACTAAATGGAATCAAGTCCACATTACAGAATTTCATAGATACTTCACTCCATTTTTATGATATGCAAGATTTCCAAAGGAGGTTGAAGTCAAAACTAATTTGTCCTATAACTGAGAGGCTTTGAGGAAGTGGACTAGTAGAGGCAGTTGTTTTCTCGATGGCAGTCCAAGCTCTAGAATTGATTTATGAATGCATAAATCACTACAATCTAGATACTAGAAAAATTGTGCTACCTAATCATATAGTATTAATCTTGATTGATAGGAAAACTATGGTGAATTACCTCCAAGTTCTAGAACAGGAGCAATTTTCAAACTTGACACTAGGAGGAGCAATCTCTGAGTTCTCCATGAAGAAGTTGGTGTGGAGGAAGGAAATTATGCAATCCTAGTTTCAAAAGCCATGGAGTGCTAAGAGTAAGGTCCCCAAAACTCTATTTGGTACTGACCTCAAACTTGAGATTGTAGACATTTTGGTTCTCCTGCACAGAGTGAAAGGTGAGGCAGAGGCTCTAAATTTTGTTGAATAGTGTTTCTTTTTGGTACAAGTTATTTGTTCAGATATGCAATATATTGATTGGGCCCATGAGGTAAGTGAAAATATTTCTAGGGCTCTCAACACCACAAAGTTTTACAACACTTTCTATACATCTTCCTTTTTTATTTATGTGCTAGTATCTCTACAGTTATGGCCAGGACTTCCAAGAATAGAAAACTTTCTTGATGATGTGAAGTGTTATGAGTTCTATCCATGTTAGCAATTGCAAAGTAGTTATGCAGAGTATGTCAAAGTTAATGAAGCATTCACAATGAGAATTTGCAGGGAACTCCAAGGATGCCCAAAGAGGAGATTTAGTCCAAAGGAAATGATGGCTATTAGTCAGTTCAAAAGCCATTTTATCTAGTTTTCATCTTTCTCATATTTGTGTCTTATAGCTTTCGATGGATTCCCCTTGAAGCTACCCAAGTATCTGAGCGACATGATTGTGCTAATAAAGATCATGAGGTAGGCGGTCCAGGTGAATGTGCTAAGTAGAAGCTTGAAGAATAAAGGATATGAGTTCCCTATGAAAGTAGGAGCTTATAGTTGCGAGTCCTACTCTAATGCAAAGAATATGCTCAAAGTGTTCAAGATGAAATACAAATTGGAGATGTATGAGGTTGTGAGACCTATTTTTGATCTAAATGGATATGATAGGGATGTGTTGCAGATTAGGAGTGTGATCAAACACATTACCACTATTGAAGACTATTGGGTTGATTGTAAAGATGAATTTAAAAGTCGAGATCGTGCTTTCGCTAGGCTCACAGTGGAGCAAATAAAAACATATAATATCAATTTTAATGTTGAAGGATTGGAGGATGATGGAAAAAATATGTATAGTAATACATATTTGACTAAGTTAAGGAACACTCCTATCAGTTCAGAGCCTTATGAGAATGTTGAAAAAGATTTAAATGTTATGATGGCCTGAATTAGCAAAAGAATTGGGAAGTGGGTCGAATGGACAGCCAAAAGAAGTCAGAGTAAAAGCACAGCTACTCAAGCTTCTCTAGTAGCTACAACTCTGTCTTCCTCCAAGAGTGCCACCCTAGGTGTAGCACCAGCTACCACTCAAGGACCAGCTCAAACTTTAAGAGGAGGTGACCAACCTCCAGACAAGAGCATTCCCATAGCTAAGAATTATCATGATGGCTCCCTCCCAATTATTGGAACCCAACTGGTGTTGAAGAGAAGAAGATGGAGGAGCCAAAGCATAGTGCTATTAAACTAGTTCCTTCTCCTCATGTTACACCAATTTATTCTCCTCATGTTACACCAGTTCCCTCTCCTTATCATAGCCTAGTTCTACCAATAAGTGCAACACTTCTGTAACCAAGTGGCTCCCCAATACAGATAGTAGATTTGGGAGATGGAAAGAGTAGTAGGAATGAATCTACTAAATCTGATGAGGCAACAAAGAAAACCTCAGAGGTGGAGAAAGGCCAAAGCTCTTCCAACCTCATTTCTTAGGGCCTGAAAAATCCCTTCTCTCCAACTGCAATGAAAATAACTCTAGTTAAGAAGAAGATGTTCAGTATAGAATCACTTGGCATGGCCTCCAAAGTGATAGAAACTTATTCCTAGTTAGAGGATACTATGGAGAGAAAGAGAAAAAGGAAGGATGAAAGCACCCCTGCCAAGGATACCATATCCCTTGCCGTTCATTTTGGATCTGCATTAACTAAGGTAAAGAAGCAAAAAAAATTGTCTATACTTGGGAAAGATCCTAAAATAAGGCACCTAACAATGGAGATAGCCAAGCCCAAAAAAGGAGGAACAATTGAAGATATGACTACTAATGATTTTACTCTACACTCAGTGGACCTTGGAGAGGCCAGACATGACACCAAGGTTGGCTTGTAGAAGTCAACCAATGAAGTAATTGAGGGACAATTAGAAAGCTTGATATTGTCAAAAACTAGGATGAAGGCTGAGATAGAAGAGTTGAATAGATTCATCAGATAGTTGGTCACTCCATTGGCAACTATCTCCAAAGAATCAGTGACAAAAAAATCCTACTGTTGTCGAAGTTCAAGCCCTCATCTCTCAACTTCAGGAAGAT
This sequence comes from Cupressus sempervirens, assembly GCA_028749045.1. Classification (NCBI taxonomy): domain Eukaryota; kingdom Viridiplantae; phylum Streptophyta; class Pinopsida; order Cupressales; family Cupressaceae; genus Cupressus; species Cupressus sempervirens. Next base: position 10,554,454 of record CM053792.1, read on the forward strand.
AAGAACTTTGGCTAAATTGGTAAAGACTGGATTGGGAAGCTCAAATTAGAGGGAGCTACTATTATAGAACAAATTGGCAATGTTATCTTAAGATTAGAAATAGAGAAGGATAACATCTTATCAAATAGGAATACTCTGGCCAAAGAAAGAATGAAGTATAATGAGTGTATCTCTCTTCTAAAGATGATCATTCAAATAAAGGCAAAGGAAGTCATTGAAGCAAAAATCTTTCTAAATGGAGACAAACCTCTATTTGAATGGATTTAGAGCATACAGTTCAAGTCAAAAATGATCCTATTAGTAGAAAAGGGACTTAAGGAAATAGATGATAAAGAAAAGGATTTGAACTACATGAAGGGGCTACATATAGATTCACAGACTAGTGGCCAAGGAAAAGCACTCATTGGGATAAACATCATGAAGGAGAATTTCTCCAAATTATTATATAGTCTGACTGATGTGTCTTCCAGTAATCAAAATAGTGTTGCAAAACTCCAAAAACTAAGCGGATACATACACATGGCCTAGAAACTCAGCGGATACAGAAGACTTAAGGCAGAGGATTTGAACTCATGAAGGGGCTACATACAGATTCACAGACTAGTGGCCAAGGAAAAGCACTCATTGGGATAAACATCATGAAGAATAATTTCTCCAAATTATTAGATAGTCTAACTGATGTGTCTTCTGGTTATCAAAATAGAGTTGTAGAACTCTAGAAACTCAGTGGATACATACACATCGCCACTGAGGAATTGCCAAATCAATTGAATATTATGAAGGAGTTGGCTAGGGGACATTCCAAGTGGCTCTTGAGATACACCAACATACACATGCCTAAGGATGAAGAGCTAATACCAATCATAGTTGCTACTAAGGCCTATAGAAAAAAACAAAAAAAAGGGGAAGAAGATGAGGTGTTTCACATTTTGTCCCCTTTTCACTTTCTTATGTAATTATTGCAATACGACAAACTAGTTTCTTGCCATTTATCATTTTTTTAGGAGATGAACCAATTGAACTTTTATTGTAACATTCATCTCAAAATCTTATATGTATGAAATTGAAAGAAAGGTTGGAAAATTTTTGGTGTGAAGTGCTTGATGTTACAGAGTCAATTGAATGGTATTTTGTATCAACTATTTTCTATTCCATTTCTATTGTAGTTATATGTTTTCTCATTTACTGGATTGAAGGGAGGAAAGAACCGAGTTTCATTCCCCTATTTCAAGGCAATGAACAGATGTGATAAGTAGTGTTATTGCATGTTCAAAGAGAAATCCCTTAACATTTTTCCCTTTAGTTAACTTCTTCTTCTTTGTAGTTCAGATTCTAATTAATTCAATTCAATATTAGTTGTTATGCTATTAAGCTTTGTGAGTTTATAATATGTGTGGGTTCATAAATTTGATTAATTCTTTAGAAATCCTTTTTTTTGCTTGAGTTAGATCCTATCTAGGTCTAGCTTGGTTTTACCTCTTCTGTTCTTGGGTCAAGAACACACCCCCATACTATTTTTAGAAATAAAACATAATTCATTGCAAATCTACCATAGGGAGTTGTACCTATCAATTCAAAGAAAAGCCAATCTATCCATAGGTGGTTTTTCAACTGTTCATAATCAGATATTATTCCTAATTTGGGCATTCAAGACTCATAATCAAAGAAGAACAAATTTGTTTACCAACAAATTTTTGGTGACTCTGCTAGGAAATATGAATTTTTGCTTCACTAATAACCCTATATCATGAGGAAAAATGGTACTACCTCATGAAATTTTTTTTCTAATGCTCCAACCTAACCTTGGTTTTCAAGAATACCAAGAAGACATAATTTCATCCCTTAATACATTTTTTCAGAGACATGGGAGGAACATTGAACATTACAGGAATGCTAGCCAAGTATTGGAAGAAGAAGAAAGAAGGGTCAAATCTTTAGAAAGATTTGTTCAAAGGAGGGACATCTGAAGAGTAGAAACACAATTGAGACAAGAAGCTCAAAGAAAAAAATAACCTAGGACCCTAGAACAAGCAAGGTTCCTTAGAAGTACCAAGGAACAAGGTGAGCAAGACCCTATTTTTGATAAACTTATAGAGCTTGGTTTTCCTATCCTAGAAATTCCAAAATGGAAAGGTGAAAAGAAAATTCAAAGTAGACCACCTTCTCCTATTAGGAATCAAAGTGCTTCACATACTTGGCCATGCACAGAATTACTGTAAGGAAACTTGGCAACAAAGAATATAACCGTTTCCACATAACCCATAATAGATCTAAAATAAATACAAAATTAAAATCCACATGCAAGAGAATAGACAACATACCCACAAAATTTGTGACACAAGATATACCCTGGGAAACCCTCATTGAGGGAAAAACCCAGCCTCCAAAAGCATCCATCACCATGTATTATTCAGCAAAAAATACCATTGCCATACAACCATGGAAGCCTTCATGGCCATAGCCACAACCGAGAAAACTATGTGAACAAGCATGAATCCACACATCCCATGCCATGCTTTCAACCTTCACAAATGCTCCCTTGGCTAACCTGTCAAGCCTTGTCCTGCTCGACTCTTGCCTTTTGTCTTCTCCTTGTCACTCTTTTTTCTCTCTCACACTCTACAACAACTACCCTTGTGGCTACTTATATAGTAGCAAGTCCCACAAAACCACCAAGTGGTATTACATAAACCATGTGCTAAAACCATGTGCTACCTAACCCACTAACCCCACATTTAATATTGGGCATTTAATTGTTTTCCCCAATATTAAATAATTACATAAAATATTTTCACAATGTTACAATACAACTCATCAAGAATATTCCATGGGAATCTTTACATGTTGCACGTCCATCTAGGTACAACATTACATAATAAAATAAAATAATAAAATAACAATATTATGCAATGTGTGCAACACCCATTATCTCAACAATCTCCCACTTGTTGTATACATTGCATAGGGTCAATCCGTAGCCACATAAATGAACAAGGGAATAATCCCTCCCAACACATCCACCATCATGGATCAAAATACACCAAGTGCTCTATCCTGGTACCCACAACAAAATCAAAGTATCCAGCATCTCGAACATGAATGATCTCACCTCCTATTATGCCACTCCCACTGGACATACATAGAAGCCATCCAAAGAGAAAACCACCCAACCTATCACATTAGAAGATCATAAAATCCTGTACCAACTGAAATTCCAAGCACAAAAAACCTGATCCAAAGGTAATCACATGTATCGGTAGTTGTCAAAATATCCATAGTTGAAATAGCACCCACAGCAAAGTGCCAAACCCATACAACTATCCATATCTCAAAGGTATAACAAGTGAATCTCATATCACCGACATATCCAATCTATAACCTGCAATCACAAGCCTCAAGAGCAATACCTGCCACATATATACCAAGAAGCTCCCACTACAAAAGATAATGTCAAATCTATAACCAATCCACTCAACACATCTCAAAGAAGTGAATCCATGTAGTATCAAGGACATCCACAATATATAAACTAATATCCTGCAAGAACAACTCTCATAACAAGTCTCCAATGCTCTCCCAAGTTCACCACAACCAACAGAGGAAAGAGATAAAGGAATAACCATGTCATCTCTCACATGACATACATGAGCACAAACTAGTGATCACAATCTCCAACCAATCTCAAATCCAATGTAGGCAAAACTGAACATCCAGGAAGATAACCAAGACCAGAGAAACCATGCAAATCATAACCTGTATCATGTCCTTCTACACACACCTCTAGATGTAAACTGTGCAAGTATGATCTCCTCCATTAAACCCCAACAAGAAGCCTCAACAACACCCAACCCATACCATATAACTAATCATGGATGTAAGCCTCTCACAAGAAGATCAAACTCAATAAAACCATTCCTAAACCAAGGAATAACCATTCCTAATCCAAGGAAAATGCCCAATATAAAACCATCTCCCAAACTCAACCAGCATAACAACATATGCACATGGAGATAACCAATGCTAAACCATCTCTCAAATGAACCCTCCAGAACTAACTCATGTACCATAGCTCAAGATCCATATCCATGAAAGACAAGCATAAATATAATGCAACTGAGAAAAAAATTGGGCTATACCTCTCAAGTAGCAAACCGCCGAGTAGACCAAGAGTGGGGAATGAGAATGCTCATCAAGATACCCAAGTCTCCAACCAAGACTCATCTAAGAACAATCTCCTCTCAAGTCCATATCAGGTGACTGCCCCTCGGACTTCCTGCTGAAACCATCAATCGTCCCAACAAATACTTCTCTAATCCAAGAGAAATCAGCGTCACCACCATCTCGAAGTATCCATGAGCACCTGTAACCAATCAATCCATGCCAACTCCAAATGCAACATAGCAATATCATGAAGTATCCAGCTTATGATTAGTGTACTCAATACCAAGAAACTAAACCAAGATCAATGTCAAAGTTCCAACCATGGGCTCAAGAACATAAACATGACAACATGATCTTACCATCTCAACTAAAGAGATAACATGCTCCATATGAACACACCATAACATGTCACAACTCTAAACGCATATCAAGAGTATACCATGACATAATAATGAAACCATCCTCACACCAAGGATAACATGCCAAATAAAAGCATAAACCACACCTTTGCCAAGAACCCTATGAGTCCTCAAGATGCAACCATCTCCACACACCATGAAGAAAACCATCTCCACACACCATGAAGAAAATCATCTCCACATACCAGGAAGAACCATCTCCACACACCATGAAGATAACCAAGAACTCCATGAGTCCTCAAGATCTAACCATCTTCAAACACCATGAAGATACCAAGTGCACCATGCAAATGTCAAAGACGCTTCTGCAGCAACAGGATCTAAGACAAACCTCCAACATCTGCAAACACTCAATAAATATATCAATGCCAACAACTCTCACTCAACCGTGGTACCAAGTCACCTATGGCATCATAAAATCCATCCTCTCCAAACCAAGAAGATATAAACCAAACCAGGAACTAATCCTGTACTGTCACCCCATCACTGTCACAAGCTCCCACTAAACCGTGTATCTAAGCTATCCATGACATATGATGAAAAAATCCATCCTCTAACCATGAGAATCAACCAAGGCATCAAACCATCAAAGAACTCAAAGTGCACATCATGAACTCCTCAAAAGAAATTAAATAACCATGATCCTCAAACAAGAAGATATACCACCATAACTAAATCAGAAATCCAAGCTAATGAACATCAAGGATGTACCTATATAACCAATCATGTCATGCCAAAATCCATGGCACCATGATCACATCCATGAACCGAGCATTTGGCTCTCAAAGTGTCCAACCTGTCAGCATAAAATAGTCAACCACAATCCTCCACCATGACTATCCCTGGTAACAACATCTCATCCCTTCTACATGAAGATAAAATTATGTGACTTAGGGCATGGACAACCCAAATCCAAGACACCAATCTGAATATGCATCAATAATGAAAGATCAATGGGCAAAGACAACCCATAACCAAGCTATAAATGCAACTTGTAAGTATAGACCGCTTACAACATTGCACAACTTGTAGACCCAACAAGTCATCATGCATATCCAAACCAAACACTGATAACCATATCATCATGAGACCAAACTGAAATATGAACTGAGTATACAATGACATCAAATCTTAAATCTCCAATGCCATAAACTCACAATGTTACCATAGTCAAAATATACCTATAAACTATTCAGATCAATATATCAACAAATAAATCATGCCAAACCTGCACCAAATCTGAACCAATGTGTAGAGCTCTCCAAGAGCTTTTCGTTGACTACTCGAAGTCCAAAATCTGACTCCGTATGCTCAAGTTATGCCCCAATCTGTGCTTAAAATAAATAACATCTGGCTTTAGGGCTCTAAAAATTTGACAAAATTTTAAAATCACAGAACCAAACCTACACCATCTTGTAGTGCTTTGAATTAGCTTTCCAACGCCTATAAGAACTCTAAAATCCGATATTCTGAGAGAAAGTTGTGGCCATTTTACTAAGATAGTCTTTTTACCATTTCAGTACGATTTTTCATTTTTAATTTTTTTTTAGTGACGAAAATTCCGACGTGATTAAATTTGACAGCCATCATGAGCTGAAACCAAAAAACTCTTTTATTTTCTCTGAACATGGCCAAACTAGGGCATATTATATATCAAAATTTATGGAAACATCAACCCGGATCCAATGGTGAGGTCTGTTTTTACCCAGGAGGTCATTTTTGCAAGCTACCCCCCAAAACCCTCATTTAAATGAAACATCCGAAAAAACTCTTTTGTCCAACAATTTTCCATGCCCAAATATTTTAACATCCCATCATAACAGCAAATCCAAAAACCTCAGATCTGCAATAAATCATTCATATATCTTGCCCTTTCTTTTATCTACTCATGCATTCCTATGGATTCAATCTAGGGTTACAATAATAAAACCATAGCTCTGATACCACTTGTAAGGAAACTTGGCAACAAAGAATATAACCGTTTCCACATAACCCATAATAGATCTAAAATAAATACAAAATTAAAATCCACATGCAAGAGAATAGACAACATACCCACAAAATTTGTGACACAAGATATACCCTGGGAAACCCTCATTGAGGGAAAAACCCAGCCTCCAAAAGCATCCATCACCATGTATTATTCAGCAAAAAATACCATTGCCATACAACCATGAAAGCCTTCATGGCCATAGCCACAACCGAGCAAACTATGTGAACAAGCATGAATCCACACATCCCATGCCATGCTTTCAACCTTCACAAATGCTCCCTTGGCTAACCTGTCAAGCCTTGTCCTGCTCGACTCTTGCCTTTTGTCTTCTCCTTGTCACTCTTTTTTCTCTCTCATACTCTACAACAACTACCCTTGTGGCTGCTTATATAGTAGCAAGTCCCACAAAACCACCAAGTGGTATTACATAAACCATGTGCTAAAACCATGTGCTACCTAACCCACTGACCCCACATTTAATATTGGGCATTTAATTGTTTTCCCCAATATTAAATAATTACATGAAATATTTTCACAATGTTACAATACAACTCATCAAGAATATTCCATGGGAATCTTTACATGTTGCACGTCCATCTAGGTACAACATTACATAATAAAATAAAATAATAAAATAACAATATTATGCAATGTGTGCAACACCCATTATCTCAACAATTACTACTTCCTCAGTTGTCAATTTCCCTCCATACCTTGCCAGAACAATTATGGTTGCTCCATGGGCTACAACAATAGGACCATTAGCATTAATAGCTTATCATCCACTCCCTTGCTGGTTCAAAGAAGAATTTCCCTAAATTTTTAGGTAATGGGAAGGTTACCATAGATGAACACATTAATGCCTTCTTTGCAGCTACTCACATCTTAGGAGTAGGACATGAGGATGTTGTCATAAGATTATTTATGGAAATCTTGATAGAAAGTGTAGTAGAGTGGTTCTATCATCTAGATGATGGTTCAATCACTAATTGGTATACACTGAGAATGGCCTTTGAGACAAGATTTAAGACTACAGAAGATGAAAATTTCTTGTTAACATAGTTGACATCTATTAAAAAGAAACCTACCATGAGTATGAGAGATTTTGTTGCTAATTTCAATAAGATTGTTAGTAGAATTCCAACTGCTAACAGATCCACTACTGGTAATCTAAAAACATTCTTCATAAGTGTGATGCCCCTAGATATCAATTATGACTTGAGAAGGGCACATCCAATGGATATAGCAGATGCACAAAAGAAGACAATTGAATTTAAAGATGACTTGATTTCCACAGGAAAATAGAAGTGAGAACTTCAAACTAAAGGTGTTTATACTAATTTAGTATGCAATAAACACTTAACTTAATGAAACAAAATCATTAACATTAACTAAATTAACATAAACATCAAGATAGACAAAGAGAAGCCCTCAAATGAGAATATGAGCCATTAAGGGGCTCTCTTAATGAGATTATTCTCTTGATTTATAGATGTGTCTAATTTGGATATGGATTTAGGATGTATGCTCAAGGTACTCAAACTAGCTTCAATGGATTCTTGGAATTTGGATGTGGATGGATGGATTTTTGATGTAAAAACTTGATCTAAAAAATGGCATTATGGCTCTACTTCATGATCAAAATGGCATTACTTTGTTACTATGGGTGATTGTGTTAAAATTCCTTGGGAGAGGATTCCTTGAATAGGCAAAAGGGCTTGAGGGATCAAGGGCTAGGATGCAAGCATGGGAGAAAGTTTATGGAAGGTTTAGATTGAATGAGAGGAGAGCACATGGATTGTGCTTCCTTATAGCCAATCAGGGAGTGACACATGTCACAGGATCATTGGTTAGAGCAAGAGGGGTTGAGGGGTCAACAAAGGAGGCTCAAAGCTCATAAAGACCCTCATAATGGCTTGTAAGAGCAATAAATGGGCTTGTAAGAGTCATTTATGGCTTTGTGGGATTCATAAAGTTTTATGGTTGGGATATTTGTGAGAGAGTTGAGATATTTTGACTTGGGTTGGATTAAGAAATTCTTAAGCTTGACTTAGGAATGTGTAAATGATTAAGGCTTGGATTAGGCTTAGGTTAAGATTAGATTAGGCTTGTTAGAGATGGGCAATTAGATGGCATTTAATGAGGGTGGGTGAAGGAGGAGATATTTGTTGGCTTTGGCTTTAGTTAGCAAGTCTTAACCCATATTTAGGGAATGTGACAGGGTTAGGGGGGGGATTAGGATTAGGGTCAAAGATAAGGATTGACATCTTCTAGAAGAGTCTAGGCTTTGGATGAGGATGAAGACTTTCTAGAAGAGTCTAGAACTTCCTAGGATGAGGATAAATAAAGTTTTTAGGAAATAAATAAAGTTTTATTTATTTCAAGGGTTTGGGTTGAGGAGATATTTATTAAAATATTTTTAATAAACATGAGGATTAATATTTAATCTTAATTAAATATTTTAAGTTGGGATTAGGGTTAGGAAATGATGGGATTATCCTTTAATCAAAATTAAAGAAGGATTAGAAGATTTTGGAAGAGGTTAGTGGTCTTAAGGAAATTGGCCAAGTTTTGGGCAAAAAATAAATAAATAATTTATTTTGGGATTTTTGGTCAATTTATTAATTAAATAATTAATAAATAAGGAAATACCGTCTAAATAAGATTTAAACATTTTTCGAAGGGATTCCTTAATTAAATATTTTTAATTAAGATAAATGGATTTAATGGCATAAAAATAAATTAATTAATTAATGATGATGTCATCAGAGACTTTTTCAGAAAAAAAAAATACTTTATTTTCTAAAGGATTTTTAGGTGTCTACAAAAGGAAGTTTCAATAACACCACATTAGCTAATGAAATGATTCAGAAACTATCAAATGAGTTGGTAGCAATAAAAAGGCAATTACTTGGGTTTAACAATTCCTACCAATGAAATTATCACAATTTGCTAGGAAGGAATAATGATGGTAGATTTCTGTAGATCACATGCTCACAATCTAGGTTGCAAATTGAAGCGGTACCAAAGAAGGGAAATATGTGTGTCTTTCATTTGACAATGGATCATGATGGTGAGAGCTATCCAAAAATTTCTCATATGGTGCAGTTATTATCCACCAATGAGTTGAACGATGTAACTCCTTATTCAGAGTCAGATTCGTACTCAAATGACGACTCTAGAAATTTATTTTTGGAATATGAGTTAGATTCTGAACTAAAGGGAAAATTTTATGTGACCATTAATGGAACTTCATATATAGTTCTTACTCAAGGTCGAAGGCTAAAGAATCAATCCTCCAGTCATCCTCACAAGGACGATCCTAGTCCCTCAGCGAATAATATTCATGTTGATCAAGGAGCATCAACTTCTCAAATAGGTAAGGACAAAATGCCTTTTGATTTCATTCAATTCTATGAAGAATCAAAAATCCAAATTTCCCCTATAGATTATTTGAAGTTTCATGCCTCTAAGTTGAAAAGATTGGTGGATTGATGTAAAGGGAATACTTTAGATTTAAATCACAATGTGATTGTTGAACAAGGGGACTAAACCTCAATATCTAATCTATTTAATCAAGAGGATTCTACTCTTTTAGCAACCTCTCCTAGGCAAAAACCCGACCCATTTTATATTTCAATGTATATCAATGGATGCAAACTAAGCAATTTCATAATAGATTTAGGTGCGTCAGGCAACGTTATGCCTTATTCTGTAGCTTAGGCCCTGGGTCTCAACCTCACAAAGGTGCATGGAAAATGTTATTCTATGGATGCCAAACAAGTTCCTTTGCTCAAGAAAATTAAAGATGCTCAAGTAACCTTGGCTTCACACCAAGAAAAGAAACTCTTATTGACCATTCTAGTAGCAAATATTCCAGTGAGCTATGGAGTCCTCTTAAGTAGGAGTTTTTTTTGAGACTTAGGAGGAGAGATAAAACTAGACTAGTCCCAAGTAGTCATACCTATCAGGAATAAGAAATTCAAATTAGAACCTAAAGAAAAGGCAAAATTTACGATCTTAAAATTAGATGATCCTAAAGCTCAAATCCTCTATCAAGAGCTAGAGTTCAACAATTACATATTATTTATTGAAGAGGCTCTAGATGAACAAAGAAACAAAAATCTGAGTGAAGGAATTCTTAATGAGGAAAAAGATTTAATAGGCATATGGACACTAGAATTTGATGGAAGTTGTTCCTCTTCAAGATTTGGTGTAGGTGTAGTGTTAATACCCCTAAGGGAGAACCTATCCATGGCCTTTCAATTGGAATTTGGGAATATGAATAACACTGTAGAGTATGAGGCCTTATTAGTAGGGATAATGATAGCGAAAGAAAGAAGAATAAAGATCCTGAAAACTCAAGGTGATGCAAAGCTCATTGTAAGAAAAATTAAAGGGCAATATTCTGTAATGAATCACAAGTTGAAGAATCATAGAAACAGAGTTTGGGATGAAATAGAAGGCCTAGATGCCTTTTCTATTGAAGTAGTGTCAATGGAGATGAACACCAAAGCTGATTCCCTAGCAATTTCTGCTTCTCAACTACTACCCCATCTAGAATTCAAGGATAAGAAATACTAGATTGAAATTGTGTATCGAGCCTCTATTATAATAATATAGAATCATGGCAAGTCTTTGAAGATGGCAAGAGCTTGTAGTTGTTCCTAGAAAATGAAAAATCCAGTTTTGAACATAAATTCAATAATGATAATCATGAAAACTATGATGTCAAGAGGAAATAGAATCAATATGATGAAGTTCAACTACGAGGTAATATCATTCGCCCATACTTTGTGTCTTTGGAAAAATTGTTTAATAGACATGATGCCTACATAAAGCAAAAGAGGGCAGACAAAGGACCTACCACTGGTGAGTATGAAGGGGTGAATATTGGAGATACTCATAACCCCAAAATGATTAATATTGGGAAAATTTGTTTATCTAAAGAGAAAGAAGCTGCAAAATGAATCTTCATAGAATATCAAGATTTTTTTCCTAAAATTACAAAGACTTGAAAAGCTATTGAGGTGGGAAAGTAAAACATCAAATTCCCCTCAAACCTGATGCAATCCCTTTCCAATAGAAACAAAGGAATTATAATCCTAAGGTAGCAGATGCCATATTTTGGGAAGTAGATAAAATGTTGAAAGCAAGACTCTTCTATCCCATCCAATATTCCACCTCGACAACTAATATAGTACTAGTCAGAAATAAGAACAAAGAAATAAGGATCTGTATTAATTTTTGTAATTTGAACTAGGCATCTCTGAAGGATAATTTTGCTCTCCCCAATATGGATTACTTACTACATATAGTTGCTAGATCTAAAATGATGTCCATGCTTGACAAGTGCTCAGGTTACAATCAAGTTGAGGTAGAAGAGAAGGATCGACATAAAATAGCATTCACCACTCATTGGGGTATGTTTGCATATCATAGAATGCCATTTGGGCTCATCAATGTTGGAACCACATTCCAAAGGTGTATAAGAAAAACATTTTCTAATCTAAAGGACCAAATTATAGTTATATATTTGGATGATGTCACCGTGTTTTCAAAAGAGAGGAAAGATCACATAGAAGATTTGAAGAAAGTCTTACAAAGATGTCAAGAATGTGGAATCTCACTTAATCCATAAAAAAATCCATTTTTTGTGTGATAGAGGGAAAGCTCCTTGGTCATATAGTTTCTTAGGAGGGTATTAGAATTGATTCTAAATGAGTTGAAGCCATTCAAAGATTGAGCTTTCCTTCAAATAAAATAGGAGTTAAATCATTCTTCAAGCAGGTGAATTTCCTCAAAAGGTTTGTACTAGATTTTGTAGAAACCACTAAGCATATGGTGGATATGATGAAAGGAAATTCAAATTTCAAATGGAATGAGGCAAGAAAATAGACCTTTAGAATATAAAAACTACTACCACTAATGCTCCAGTATTATGTCACCTGAATTACAAGCGAGATTTCATCATTTACTACTTTGTCCTTGAATGATTTGTAATTTTTGAAATCCTTCTTGTCATTGCACTTGTGACTTTTCTTCTCATCCTTGCTTTCTTTGTTTGGGCACCTAGCAGCAATATGACCAATTTCTTCACATGAAAAACAGATTAAGGGAACTTTGCCTTTGTATTTTCCTCTGCCTCTAGAATATTTCCTTGCAAGTAAAGCTTCAACAACTTCAAGATCACTATCAAAAATTTCTTCTGATTCCTCTTCACTTTTTGACTAAATGTCCTTTATTTTCTTGCCTTTCTCTTTGAGTGAAAGTTTGGGTTCAAATCCAGATTCAATATTCTTGGAAGCTGGAACATAATTGTCATAGTTGTCTAGCTCAAAAGTTGTCAATCCTCCTACTAAGGTATCCAAAGTTATCTTGTGATTTGGCTCACACCTCTTTTCTTGAATATCATATACTCTAATTGCATAGATAGGAAGCAATGTTTTGAGAACTTTGCTTACAATAGTTTCATCCTTGATTTCTCCTCCATATGCTCTGATTGCACTAAAACTGGCTTTGATTCTTTCCACATATTTGGAAACATTTTCATCTTCTCTCATTCTCATTTGATCAAACTATCCTCTAAGGCTTTTTTCTTTGCTCTCCTCACATTGTCATCACCACCATAGATGTCCTTTAGCTTGTTCCACATACCAAACATAGTTTTTTAGTCCTTGATATCATCAAATTCATCATAGCTAAGAGTAGATGCAATATCAATCATCATGGTGTTATGGTTCTTTTTCTCAACAATATCCCCAATAGATAATGTACTAGTGGGAGTTGTGTATTCTTCATCCAAGTATTTCAAGCCTAAATCACTAATGGAGGCTAGATGAAGTCTCATGAGTCCCTGCCATGCTAAAAAAATTTCTCTATTTAGCTTTGGAATCTCTTCCTTGTAAGACATCCTAATCTTTAGCTCAGGTCCTTGAAACATTTCCGGCAAGCACCAAAAGCTCTAATACCAATTGTTGGAAATATAGAAGGAATAACTGAGAGGGGGGGTGAATCAGTTACCACTAAAATAAATCCCAGATCCCTTAGATGTCAACCATAAAAACCAGTTTCTATTGTTATTCAATAAATACACAAAATGGTGTAACTCAATAAATGTAGAGTGTGATTTACTTATAATTGATCTTAAAATATTCACAATAATTAATTTGCAAGCATAAGAGAAATAACATGAACATATGAGACACCAAGATTTAATGTGAAAACCCAATATGGGAAAAACCACCAATGTAACTAGTTATTGCTTTCACTCTTCTGAAGTGAGCCTTGTTAGGAGCCAACCTAGTTAAAGGTTACAAAATACACTATTAGGTGTGACCTTGTTAGAGGATTTAATCACCCTGTAAGAAGTGACCTTGAAAGAGGTCTTAAAAACAATTCAATTGAACTATCACCTTGTTAGAGGATTTACAACTGACTGTTAAACCAACTCTGTTAAGAGATTTAGATCACTGCTACAATGGTTAGAGAGTAACAATGAAATGACCCAATTGTGATGCAACTGAATTGCTGATTACATATCTCTATTCTACTTCGTACTTGATCCTTCTTGATCGAATAACACTTTTCTGCTCCACAAGGATACCTACTTATCCTTCCAATTCACTCTCACTCTTTCTTTCTCAATTCAATCAACACACTTCCACACACACTAAAAATCTCAACTTGACCTTTCATTTATACCATCCAGATTGTCAAGTCAGCTCAATTACAAAATTCAATAACCAATAATCATCACCACAATCAGCTAGAAATAATACTTGAAATAATTAAGCTTCTTATGCCAAAATAAAAAAATCCTTCATTAGTTGACCCTACTCAATAAACATTGGTTCTGAGACAATTTCTTGTGTTAACCAACAGAAGCTTGGTTAACACTACGAACTTCCAAAAATCCTTTGGCAATCGAGTGAACTCGGTGAACACTGAATCTGTCCAACTTTCGTTCGCTAACCATGAGAACTCGGTTAACACTATTTCTTGCTAGAATTCCTTCGATGCTCGAGTGAGCTTGGTAGATACTGTGTTCATAGAGTAATCTTCAAGAATGCTTGGTAGACAAGGAAAACTATCTTGTTGACCAAGTTATCTCAATAAGAACTGACTGACAACTGATATGACATTTTTGTAACATCAAAGACAACACACAATTAGGCAATTGTATCCAACACAACTCACTTTACAATTTTAGATCTCAGTTTGACTCACAAGTTGATTCACTATTTGGATTTCATTGTCATCTCAGTCTCTCATTCACTTGGGAACCCTTCAAGAGATCACTCTTTACCTCTTCTCAACTCTTCTAAACCTTTTGCATAATTTCATTAGTCAATAGCCTCAACAACTATTCCAACCTTTAACCCTTTTGAAAGTTAGCCCTTGTACCTCCGTAAATAGAAAGCTATGATCTTTTTCCACTAAATCATCACCACAAATCTCAGGTTTAGGTCAAATTAATTGAATCTTTTCACCATTTCATTTGTTCTTTCTATTCTAGAAACTTTTCCAAGCTTGTCCTTGAATCCTTTCATAGAAACATGCAAATAGAGTTTCCCTTGATTTAAATGGTCTAGGTCATCCATCCTTATCTTCAACATGCTTTCCATAGCCCAAGAAATCAACTCTGTTGGCTATAAATTATGATTTTTCATAAACTATTGAAATGTTGTCCCTCTATAATCACTATATTCTGACACTTAGTCATCATTGGATTACTCGATCACTACTAGATTTCTTTCTTGGTATATATACTGTCACTCAATCAATACTGATGCTTGATCAACACTATTCTTTCTTGACACTTATTACGGCTTGATCAACAATAGCATCACTCAACATGTATTGCAATTTCCTTGATCTCTTGCTCTATTTCTCGATCAAGCATGTGCATTTTTTCTATCTTTGATTGCTTCTTCAAGGATTCATTGTAACTATCTTTTTCTCTTCTAGTATGATTAAACAATCACTTTATCTTATCAAATTCTAACTAATCAAGTGTTCATTTCTAGTTTCCTCTTCATAACTCAACCTTTCCTCTGGGTTCTTTTGTTATGACCAAATTCTCAAATCCTCTATATTAATCAAATAGATATGACACTTAGATCAGATAGAATCAGATAGAAAACTATCTTACCAATAAGGTTTTACATCAATGACAACATAACAATTGTTCCAATTGTAGTTTCCAATAGGGTGCACTACACTCTTGATGCTCCATTTTGCCCCTAATTGTCTAGTTCACCCTTGACATATCTTTCAATAGTTTCTAGGCCTTTTTTCCACCTCACAAATTTCAACCTAGATCCCATATCATAATAGCTTCTAACATCATTTGACAACACATCTTCAATTTTGTATTCTATAAGGTATATCAATTTCCCTTTACTTTTCCATTACAAAATTACTTTATTTATCTTTTTGACTAAATCCTCTTAAGGTGGGGGTGAGAGGGAAATCCATTCGAGCCATTCATTTTTTTGTCCATTAGGTTTACATTAACACTTTCTCTTCTATCAATCAGATCTAATCAAAAGAGGTGAATCTTTATCTTCCCCCTTCTCATTCACATGTGGTTGGTCCACTTCCATTTTCCAACCATACACCAATTAAATTATTTTTTCTAACTATAAGGTTTCCTAATCATACCCTAGCTAATTATTATTATTCTTAAATTTCTATTGTATAAATTCAAATACAAAGGGTTTCTAAATGATAATTTCTTAAACGTTTCTACTGTACCTTGGTTCTATTACTTTTAATTCAAGTTTCCTTCATAGTAAGATCAATATGTTTACCATCTCAATTCTATCAAAGATATTCCTTGATTCAAATTAATACAATAAACCACATAATCCAAATTACAACAATCAAAGAAGATATAAGGTAAACAAATATTTTCAAATGAATATTCCACAATGAGTTTCAAGCCATACCTCTTATCAACTATTGAAATCTAAGACAACCGTGAATACATGTAAACTCCAAATCCTCTATGACTTTCAATAATTCTTTAGCTCCAATTCCCAAATTTGCTCCCTAAAACATGTCTGTGCGAAAATGAATTACCAACCCTCTAATAAAGAGGCCTAACCCTATCTGGGGTTTTGGCTCTCCCATTTCTAACTTAAAATATATATAATTCTTTTATTTGTTTAATCCTTTCATGTACACTCGAATCATTATTTAATTAAAATAATATTTTCTTTTCTTTTCACCATTTTATTAAATTGTGCAAGTGCTATAAAAAGAATAATTTATTTATTAATTATTTTTGTGATAGATAAAAGGCCATGAGGCCCTAGATTGTGCTTAGATTAAGAAAACCATCTCAATCAAGCACCAAAGATTAGAGATGGATATGTATCCTCAGTGCACCCCTTACATAAACATCTCAAATAAATTTGACCAATTAACACCTATTTTTTATTTCCAACTATATTTCTTTATCGTTGATAATTCCTTATGAATATAAGTTGAAAATTAAAGTTGGCTACAATAAAGTTGTTGGAATGAAAATGGAACTTATCTCCTCTTAACTAGATTTTAAAATTAAACAATATATAAGGATAAATTTAGAAATAACCAAAAATAAGTCACTTGTTAACATCAAACTTTCATGATATCAGTTAAATTGATCAATCATATAGATTAGCTTGTCTTATCAAAATTTCTTCTCAATCTACTCCTTTGTTAGAAAGATTATATGTTTCTCTATTACCTTCTCTATAGATATGTTTTATTAATGTTTCTTCAAATTTAACAACAACAGCTAAAGCATATTCAAGTTTCAATTTAAGGATCCAATTTGAGGTCTTTCTTTTTCTTAATGCATTTAGGATAATTTGTGAGTCTCCTTCGATAACTATTTTTCTAGTACCTATCTCTCTACTTAGAGTTAAGCCTTCTATCAGAGCCTCTAATTCGGCTAAGTTATTAGACATAACTCCTAAAGGTTTGACACGTTTAATTAGGGAAGGTTTGTTATCTAGACAAATAATACATCCTAATCCTATTGGACCTAGATTACCTTTAGAGGCCCCATCAAAATTTAACTTTGACCATCCTATAGGAGGAAGCTCTCATTTACATTCTTTCCTAGCTATCTTGTTGGATTTTGTGCATATTGTTGGAGAGTTAATTAGTTTAAACCAATTTTTATGCATATCTGCATCCTAGTCTAGAAATGAACTTTCCTCCTAAATATGAGTTTCTGATATTATTATTAGCTACCTCAATAATACAAGCTTCTAATTTATTAAAAAAATAATTTTAGATCTATCTTTTCATTACTAAAAATTCTTCTATTCCTTTCTCTCCATAATTCCCCTAGGAGTATGGAAGGGGATATTTTCCAGAAATTGCTATAAACCTCAGAACAACCATGTTTCTGCCAACTTTAAAAAAAAAAAAAAGGTTATTAGAGAAATATGTTTTCCAATTTAATTTCTTACATAACTAGTACCAGTAATTCTTAGCAAAGGGACAATCATAAAGCAAGTGTTCAAACATTTCAGATTCTTTTTTCCAAAGAGGACATCTAGATGGTCCTTCGAAACCCATCTTGGTGAACCTATCTGATGTTAGAATTCTCTTTTGAAGAGCAGCTCAAAGAAAGATACCTACTTTTGAAAGACATGCCATATCCCAACAAATATCTAGAGGGATGTCAATCTTATCCCATTGTTGAGAGTTAATTATAGTTTCATACCCTAGTTTGACTTTATAATTTATGTCTTTCGAGGCTCCCCAAATTAATTTATCTTTCCTTTCTTTATTATTTGCCTGCCTAATTCTTAAAATTTGATTTAAAAAGTATGTTTCCTGTGATGAAAGTGGAGTTTCAGCTAGGATTTTCCATTGCCATCCTTCATACTGATTATCATTAATTTTAATTTTATAATCACTCACATTCTTACCCCATATAGATTATATTATTTTTTATGTTTATAGTTAGATTTACACTATCTAGAGATGAGAGCCTATCCCAAGAATCTTCCCAAAAAAAAGCATCATGCCCTAAACCAATATCCCAAGTTAAGTTATTAGTAATTATCGGACAAAATTTCAACATAAAGTTCCAAATTATTGAGCATTTTGGAGGATTTTTAGTTCTAAACAAAGGAAGAG
Organism: Cupressus sempervirens; assembly: GCA_028749045.1. Lineage (NCBI taxonomy): Eukaryota > Viridiplantae > Streptophyta > Pinopsida > Cupressales > Cupressaceae > Cupressus > Cupressus sempervirens. Next base: position 10,573,174 of record CM053792.1, read on the forward strand.
GATTATTATTGTTTAAATATTTATGATATAAAATTTTGGCCCATTTACTATTATGTTCTTTAAACATTCTCTAAATAAGTATTTCCCTTAGTGCCTCATTTTGCCGGCTCAAAATTTTTATGCCTAGGCCTCCAAAATCTTTAGGTATACATATACTATCCCATTTTATGAAAGCTTGTTTTTCCTTATCTTTTGTGCCTTGTCGAAAGAAGTTTTTAAGTGTAGAATCTAATTTTCTTTTTACACTTTTCGGTAGGGGAAGACATGACATATGATATGTGGGGATAGCCAATAGTACTTCTTTTATCATAGTCATTCTACCAGATTTAGTTAACCATTTCCCTTTCCAACTTCCCACTTTTTTATAGATTTTTTCTAAAATCTGATCCCAAGCTTTGCTTTCTTTAATGCCTTTTTCAAGCTGAATACCAAGATATTTGCATGGGTTCCTTTTCTAAATTCCATTATTCTAAAAATTTCTCTCTCCACCTCCTCTTTGGTATTAATAATGAAAATTGTTAATTTTTTAGTACTTACTTTTTGACTAAATGCTTCCATATAATAATATATTATTTGGTAAAAAAATTTAGGTTCTTCCAAAGTGCTTTCTCTTGGTAGAATTGTATAATCTACAAATTGTTGGTGTATTATTTTAGGTAGCTCCTTAGTTATTATGATTCCTCTAATTTTCCTTTCCGTTTGAGTCTTTATTAAGTTGATAGGCTTTTCACTGTGGGTATCGCTCATTGACAGAAAGTTGTCCTCCACCAAAAAAATTGTCTTATTCTCAAAAAATAGAATTATATTAGATACTTAAAAGGTCTGTGCTACCAAGAAAATGGTGTTGCTAAAAATAATGGGAAATATAATAAAAGAACAAGAAACACTCTCATTTTTCTTAGGTTGCTTATAGGAGTGGCATGTGACCTGCCACAAAGTTGCTATGATGGGCTTGTTCCTTGCTTTAGAATGACACGTTGACATTATTTGATGCATAGCTAGAACACAATTTTGCCTACATGTAGTGCAACATCCTCTTGTTTTCTTCATCTCTGGAAAAGGATTTGCAACACAAGATTTCAATAATATTTGACAATGGAAGGAGAAAATTAGAAATTCTTTTGTGGGAAGCTATTGAAGAAAGGGATGTTAGACATAGGCACTACCATCACTAAAACCTTGGAGTATATCAAAGATTTGGATTCTTTACAGTATAAAAAAGCTTTATTCCTTACACAAGTGATTTGCATTGCTAATATCCAGGAAAATAGTAGGGGAATGAGTGTGCATGTAGAGGTGGGCTTCCCCTCTCTCTTGACCTACTCTCCCTATCCATTAGTCTACATACATAGATGGGGGCCGCTACTTGCACTAATGGATAGATCAAATCTATCTGCTTGAGGAGAGATTTGTATTACATAAAGAATCTAGATCCCCCTCCCCCCTCCTTCTATAGTGTAGTTTAGTCCCTGGGGGTGGATATGTAGGGGTCAGTATCCAATGTCCCTCTACACCACCGTGAGTATGCAGAGGGGCATTGGCCTTAAAATAATAGGCAAACAGTTCAGCCTAAATCAATCCACCCATCCCCCCTAGTGCTATTCTTTCAAATTTAATTTCATATTTTGTTTGATAATGTTGCAAGGGAAAGAGTTAGTAACCATAAATGATGAGGAACTAACTAAAGAAGATCTTCAAGCTCAAAGAATTAGCATGACCTCCAAACCCATTAATTCTTACGGTTTATGGTAGCACTATAATTATGATCTCTGCCATCAAGGGTTTCTTTCACCCAAATTCTTAGTGCATATTTTTTTGATTTGGGCTAGCTTAATAAATCATGGTAACATATAAATATTGTTACATTTTATTTTTGTGAAGATCTATAAGGCATATGAAAGGTTAATTCTCAAAGCTGAATAAGGGTTTTCAAGCTCTAAAAATTGAGTATCCCTGTTTAACTTTTAATACCAATTCTATGGAAAAAATAATTGAAATGAACACAATAACATTCAACTTCTATTGTTCATCTATAAAAGACTTTCATATTCTTTATGGGTTTGTATTATGATTAACTCCATTTGTTTTTATGGCATGATGCAAGCTTCTTATTAATTATGCTTAAATGCATTTACTTTTGGGTTATTTAGTCTCATTGAAGACATTTAGTTTGTAATGTTCTCAGTTAATACAATAAAAAAAAATTTACCTTCAAAGCAATTATGGAAGTAATTTTCCAATTTTTAGTTTCTGCACTATCAAATACTTCAATGGAAGTAATCTTTTCTATTTTGAAATGAAATAAAAATCTTAAAACCATCTTCTATTCATTGGGTAAAATCCATTTCCAATTTTTGTTCTGATTCATAATTTGGATGGAAAAGACGGATTAGCATTTAAGTATTCTCGCTTCAACACTCTACTAATAATGGAGCAAGAAATGTCTATGAATTTATTAAAAAAGTTGTGTATACCTTTTGAATCAATATTTTGTTTCCTATGAAAAACTATACATACATTTCCAATCAACATTTTGTATTCAAAATGTAAAATATATACACTAAATATATTTATGTCAGTTCCTCTTAGTTTATTGTAAACTAGGGAATTTTCAATTTACTTGCTCAAGTAAATTAGATATTTTGAATCGTCATTATATGCATCAAAATTAGCCAATACATTTTCTTTCATTTAGGCTACTAGTAGCACTCAATAATTTGTGCCAAGCACACTATACTTTGAGTACATTGATGTTTTCTTTTCTAGAATCAGGCATTAAGTAGAAGGTTTTAACGACTTGTTCACTCTAGCATTTAGTATACCATTGAAATGATTATTTTGTTATAGTTTTTGCTAAAATGTAGGAGAATGTACATTTTGGATGCAAATTAGAAAGTTTAGCATAATCTTTCAATTATATTGTTGTCTAATAAAATTCTAATAAGTATGAGATTTGAAGGGTAGGTTTGGTTTAAAACAAAATAGTCATGAAAGTGAAGACGTAAAAATAATCACTAATTGATAAAAATAAAAATAATTTAAAAAATTAAAGAGATAATGGGTTGTGTTTTTTTTCTATCAATTGAATTAGGGCTAGGAATAAACATAGATACGTCATTTTTAGCATGAAACTCTTCTAACAACTAGTAGCTTGTGACAACTCTTCTTTCCCATTGCTTTTAGGTAAATTGTACTTGTTGCTTTCTTCCAAAGAGCTAGATTCAATTGTTTATATATTATAGTGGGCACAGTATTCATCTGCAACGTTTAAATCTTATAGTAGGTATAGAATACTATTAATAATAATTAAATCAATCAATGACAAAGGAGACACATGTTTACATAGCCTCTTTTTTATCCCTTCATACTAAAAAGAAACTAACGACTAGTTATGATATGAAACCAAATCTCAATGAAAACATATTAAGAACTGAAATTCAACTTATCTTTTCTGGTCAATTTTGGCGGTATGTTAGTTGACCTTCTTGGTTGGCAGAACTATTCATTCAAATACATTTTGATTGAGACAATATTAATTTATGATTTCTCTTCATTGAGATATTTTAAAATTTGTGAGGAAAATCCCCTTCTCTAAGATATTTGTTTGAGTGTGAAACCCATCTGATTTAAATGTTTTATATTTTAAAAGAGGGTAGCAGTGCAACTGCAGTCTTTGTTCGTCATGTTAAGGGGTGAATGTCAAAATTGCACGTAAAAAGGTTTGTAGGGTCTCTTTCCAAAGAGTTTAAAAGGCTATGGTTAAAAAGAGTTTAAAATATGTGGTTACTCACTAGAAAATTGACATTGCATATGGGTAAGGAAGGTTGCAGTTGAATGACTCAGCTGGCAACAAACTATAACTCTTTTCTTGGAATGACAATTGTAGGTTTCTTAGCCTAGCAACTGTAGCTGCCTCTAATTTGGAAAACTATTTAATTTGGTCACATATTTATTTTAGACAATAAATTTGTGTAAGTAATAATTGAAAGTAAATTCAAAGTCAATAACTTTTAGGCTTGTAAAGAATAGTTAGATTTAGAATTCCTAGATTAACTATATCCTAAGAAAATATGTATGGTTACATGATTTAAATGTGAAGGGCACCTTGACCTGCTTGAGTGTCATAATCCATAAACAATAGATATTTAGCTATCGACTAACCCTTGGACCTATGAGGTACAAGTGCTATTTATAGCTCTGCCAAAATCTGCTTCTATAAGAATGAAGAGACAAGGTGATATAGGATTCCCTTGTTTGATACCTCTAGAAATGCGAAAAAGCCTTCAGGGGTGCCATTTATGAGAAGGGAAATTTTTGGTGTTGAAATGTTGTTAAATTTTAAGTTGATTGTTTTCCAAGAGAATCCAAAAGCTTCAAGTGTTTTACATAAGAATCTCCAATCCACTTAATCATTGGCTTTTTGGATATCTAGCTTCATTAGCATACAAGATTCCTTATTAATTTGAATAGAATGAATTACTTCTTAGATTATCATAATACCATAAAAAATTGACCTATTAGGAACAAAACCTATTTATTCCTCTATAATGAGCTTTGGTAGTACTTTTTAAAGTCTGTTAGCTAGTGCTTTTGAAAGTACTTTGTAGATTGTATTGTATAAGGCTATGGGTCTAAAATCACCTAGATCCATATGTTCAGTTTTCTTTGGAATTAAAGTTAGGAATGCATTATTAATTTCAATTAGAAGTGATCTAGAATTCCTACTTGCCTCAATAGCCTTCTAGAGGCCATCTCCTAGGATATCCCAACATTTTTGAAAGAAAAAGGTTTGAAAGCCATCAGGGTCTAGAGATTTATCAGGATTCATTGAAAGAGGGATTCTTTTATTTCTTCTTTAGTAAATTTCTTATTTAAGTTTTTATTATCTTTTGCAATTATTAATTTTGGGATAGATCCTAACATCATATTCTGAGCTATTAAATTTGATGATTTGAAGTTATTAATGATGTTTGTTTAATAATTGACAACATTTTCCACTATCTCATTTGGGTTTTATAAAAAGCATAATTTATTATTTAAATTAATAATAATAATTAAAGCTCATTTGTTAAATACAACTCTAATTTAACATTATTAAATAAATAATATTAAATCTTTAATATTTTAATTTCTTCATCTGATTTCCAATATTAGATTTTTAATTGAATCTTTTAAATCAAACTTCATATTTAATTGATTTACCAATTGATTATAAATCATCCAATCATCCTATTTTAATATTTTCCTTTTTTTATAAATTAAATAACATTTAATAACCTAAATATCATAAGATTAATCTAAGTATCAAAATTAAACCATTTACCAGGTAAACAACATAGCAAAACCCACATGGAAACAACATGAGAAAACTGACTAAAGCCAAAATCAAACTACACACACAAAGACAATGCATGGATTTCAAAGGATAAATAGTCAAATACGAGTCCTCCTTCTGAGGAAAAGTAATTAAGCTATGGTTGGGATTGGACTTGATCATTACCTCCACATTCTTACCACTAAGCTCTTGTAATAGGGACTGTCCATCGTAGCAATTCAGGGAAGTTGATGTCTGATACCTACAACTTGCATAAAAGATGAGCATGTATAAATGAATTTGTATATCTAAACTAAAAGGACAATGGCAGGGAGTGGTACATCATGTTGATCCCAACTAGGAGGTCACTACAATTCCCTCCCTTAACCATATCAGGCACATCAAATAGAAATACAAAAACATACATGTAGACCATACACATGCGAGCATAGGGTAAGTACCATAATTAAATACAAGTACAATTAACCTTAGATTCCAATATATATATAAGTAATAATCTTGAATATATAATAATCTTCATGAAATCAATTGCATTTAAAGCATCATCAAAAAATACATGCATGAAATAGGCCTAAAAGAGTTTGGCAATCAAAATAGAAAAATAAACTATAGGTGGACACTACACTAAACATTGTAAAAGGATGGATGGTGAATGGAAAATTGAAACGAGTTTCAAAATTTGTGTATTCCATCTATGTTCCTACATCTAGTTTCATTTTGAAGAATGTATTAAACTGTATATAGATACTTGGGTGCTTCATCCATGGTATGATCCTGAAACAAGCATTTTGAAAATGGGATTTAATTTAAATAAACTATACATCCATAAAGTAGACTCTACACACTACGATTTCTAGTACTTAAGTTTTTTGATATTCAATCCATAAGTGCCTTAAATTTTGACACTAAAAGGGTCTGTTTGGTACGTGGAAGATAATGGGAATTGGATTTTCCATAATCCAAATTTGAAATTTCTTGCGCTTGTTTCAAAATTGATAAAATAGAATTAGAATACTAGACTTCTAATTTTGTCTCAAAACTAGGTTATCAGACGTCCTGCTAACAACTAGGAATTGAAAATCAAAACTTGGTTATGCTTTATGAGTGTAAAAAAATTAGATTAGAGTATTTTTTGGAGTCTATCTACAACTTCAAGCTTACGCATAAAAATGTATCTTCTCACTCATCTTTCGAGTGAAACAAACGGTTCAAGTAAAATCCCAAAAATAGGAATGAAGATTTGTAGACCCTTGATTTGGCTAAATCAAGATTTGTAGAAATTTTAATTTTTACAATTCCACAAACCAAACGGGCTCTAATTGATAAGGAATTCTAAATATAGGGAAAAAAAACTTCCACTATTTTCCCAAAAATGAGAACCAACTTCTTGCACTTATCCTAAATTGATTTTTGACTTCAGATTTAAGACAAATTGTTACATTTATTAGTTTGTTGATTTTTTTTGGTAAAATTTTCCATAAAATTTATAAAAGCTTTCGTTAAATATCATATAAAATTATTTTCTCATTTATAATGCTAAACAATGTTGGTCATGTGAAGTTTTGAGACTTTCTTTTTGTAAGAATTTGGTATAGCTCTAATACCATGTAAGAATTTGCCTAAGGTAATAATTCAACACCAAGATCAAGAAGCTCAATATATAGCACAAGAGAGACAATGATGATCAAATGAGAATCTCAATAATGATCAAAATGATAATGGATATTAGATAATTGGATATGAGATGTCTGATATGAGATATTTGGATGAATACATCATAGAAGTGTTTATATATAAAGGCGACTAGAATGACTAGGAGTCAGTAAAGAGATAAACATCACAACTAAGCACATGTCCACCAAGAGTGGATTATCCTCCACTGAGCACAAGAGCTTGTGTGATGATGAGAGGATAAGTTTACATAGGTGTATCTCATAAAGAGATGTTGTAGACACCATGTGCTCAAATAAATTGCTAACTCCTATATTGTCAACAAGACAACTCATATGTATATGTATATTCCTAAGTGTCTACATGACAACTAATATAAAAATGTATTATCCTAAGTAAACTTAAGTAAAGTGTAATAATAATTAATTATTTGCACTAACACCCACCCCCCCCCCCCCCCCCCCCCCCCTTTAGTGCAACTTAGGGGAATGCACTTAAGCTCACAAAGCTATATGCAAGATGCAATGTGGATCCCAACGGCCATGTTAGGTACCCATGTACAAATAAAATGTTCTACATACAATGCTATGCAATAAAATCTCTCTGAAAATGGAGAAAGAGGGAAAACCTCATAGGAAAAACCTCCTCCAAAAAAAGAGATGAAGAAATACAAGATGCATGTAAGGATGGAGTAATCAAGACCCCCCTAGTATGACATACATCATGCATGTACAAGCATATATCTCCCATAAGAAAAAACACATGATGGTATCCCCCCATATTGAATAATCCTACAAGGATGTCATGAAGACAAAAAAGTATCCAATGCCTATAAACGACATTTCTCCCTTTAGGAAAAAGATACACCAAGTATAGGTGCAAGTAAACTTCCCATTGTGGATGGGAAGATGGACGAGGAATTCATGTGTAGTATGCTATGGATCTTGCCTCTAAAGTCTGCTCATATGTTGACAAGTCCTTGATGAATGTAGATGCCACAAGCCAATCTGATGGATGCCCAAAAGAAGGTGGCAAACAAGGTAACATGTCCATGTATGAAAGTGAATCAAACTCCAAAGACAAGGAATCATCCTTATAGGAAGATATGGGAAGAGAAGCAATGTAGCCTCCTCTTAATGATGAATGCACACCCATGAAAGAAGCTCCTTGATGACTGAAGAAGTTGCACCATGAAAACTGAATGATGTTCCTCCTTGTAGGAAGAAGTGGTACCATAGGTGTAGTAGATAATGTTCCCCAACTAGTAGAAGGAATTCTCAAAATATATGATGTCTAAGGAAATTGAAATAAAACCTCCAAAGACTAATATGTCTCCTTTGAAGTAAAAAAGTCCTCCTCCAACTGCTGAAAAGAAGTGTCCACAATCATGTCAGTCTCAAAAGAAAGATCAAGTGGTTGAGGGTCAAAGTGTTCCCTCGCAAAAAATGAAGAAGAATTCTCCTCAACAAAGAGAAGATTGATGTCATCAATAATGTCTCCCACATCTTCAATGTAAGACTCCACAAACAACACTGCAATGTCCGAAAGGAAGTCATCACATGAAGTTGAAATAGGAAGACATGGTGTTTCTTGCTGCACTAAATTACGAGCATCTGTGGTTGGAACTAGATCAGTAGAAGCAACAGGAGCATTAGGAGGTATGATCTCAGCTGGAGTTCTGGGTACCACAACTGGAGTGACTAGAAGTAGAATGTCCTCTAGTAATGGAGGGACTCGTGGATCTCCATATGCTTCCCAAAGACACATCCAAATGTCATGAGGACTACTTGCCTTACTACAAGGAGCAAAAGATTCCTTAATCATATTTTATACATAAAGTGAAGAAGAAGAGAAAGATGTCCCCAATTGGGTAAGTGCACCAAGTTGTGGTGCCAAAAGAGGGGTATAAGTGGACACCTTTTTCCTGAAATCAGCAAATTCTGAACTTCAACAAGAATTTGAAGATAGTTACGCTTAAAATTTTAAGATATGACAAAAAAAAAAGTCGTAGTCCTTTGAATCTAGTTTTTAAACTACTAATTTTTTTTCAAAATGGTTTAGTTTTAGGTCCTCAAAAAAGGGGGCCATAGAAAGTGGTACTGTTTATTCCAAAAAAACATAACATAGTACAAAGTGTGGCCCCCCTAAAATTTTAACTTTTTTTTTGAAATTCTTTAATCGCTCCAGTCAAAAGTTACCTAACACTATGTAGTTTATCCCAGATTTTTCGGGTAATTTTATGGGTATTTTTTTTTTAATAAATTTTTAAATTAGACCCATCCCAAAAATGTGAAATATCTATGTGCTCCCCCTAGAAATGATTGAAAACTAATCTAAAATCAAAACTTCTTTTTTTCAAAGTGTGTAGAATGGAGTCTAGTTTCTAAAAAACTAAGTTGTTACAAAATTCGATGAATGAGCTAAAATCTACAGCCCAATTAGTACATGGTAGTTTCTGACAAAAAATGAACACACATTCAAAAGAAATTATAGATGAAAGACTTAAAATAGTTCAAATTAAAAATAAATTATATGGTTAGATAGCTAACACAGAGACCTATAATGTTATGTAACCTGATCTTATCGATACCCAACCACGAGAAATTTTGAAGGGGAGCACACAAGAAAAATCAATCATTTTTTGTATGTTTGCTGGAAAACACATCTCAGACCTGTTTATAAACTCCAAACCTTTGGGTTGGATCTCCAAGGCAAAACCAAGCCTTAGGCTTGGTTTTAATGCAAAGCTTTGAATAGCGTGTGCACCCTATAGCGCGTGAGCCCTATAGCACGTACGCGCTATTAAAATGCTAGTGAATTCGAGGTAGTGCGCATGCGCTATAGTGCGTACGCACTATTGAGACCTAAATTGCAAACCAAAACCAAGAGAGAGCTAGGGGGGTAGGGCGAGGGAATAGCTATTTGTGTGTGTGAGAGATAGAGAGAAAGTAGGGGATGGGAGAGGGGAGAGAGGAAGTGAGAAAGAGTAGGGGTGGCAGAGAGAGTATAGGATGGGAGATAGAGGAAATGTGAGAGAGTAGGGGTGGCAAAGAGAGTACAAGATGCAAGAGAGAGGAAGTGAGAGAGAGAGAGTAGAGGTGGCAAAGAGAGAGTACGAGATGGGGGAGAGAGATTGAAGGTAGGGGATGGGAGAGAGAGGAAGTGTGAGAGAGAGATTGAGAGTAGGGGATGGGGGAGAGAGAGAGTAGGTGGTGGGAGACGGAGTGGGAGAGGAAGAGCGAGAGAGAGGAGGATGGGAGTGCATGTGTGTGAAAGAGAGAGAGTAGGGAATGGGAGAGGGAGAAGATAGAGTAGCTTGAGAGAGAGTAGGGGATGGAAGAGAGAGTAGGGGATGGAAGAGAGAGTAGGCTTTGGGAGAGGGAGAGGGAGAGGGAGAGAGAGAGGGGGGATGGAAATGTGTGTAAGAGAGAAAGAGAGAGAATGTGAAAATGTGAGAGAGGGTAGGGGGTAGCAAAGAGAGAGTAGAGAGGGAGAGGGAGAGAGAGTGAGAGTGAGAGAGAGTGAGAGTGGGCAGTGGGCAGTGGGAGAGGGAGAGTGAGTGAGAGAAAAAGTAGAGGATGGGAGAGGAGAGAGGGGGGATGGGTGTGTGTGAAAGAGAGAGTAGGGAATGAGAGAGGGGAGAGAGAGATAGAGAGAGTAGGGGATGGGATAGAAAGAGAGTAGGCAATGGCAGAGGGAGTGGGAGAGGGAGAGAGAGGGTGGATGGAAGAGAAAGAGATTAGGCAATGGCAAAGGGAGTGGGAGAGGGAGAGAGAGGGGGGATGGAAGTGTGTGTAAGAGAGAAAGTAGGGGATGGGAGAGAGTGTGAGAGTGTGAGAGAGTATAGGGGTGGCAAAGAGAGAGAGTGAGAGTAGGGAATGGGAGAGAGAGGGAGAGAGAGAGAGAGAGAGAGAGAGAGAGAGAGAGAGAGAGAGAGAGAGAGAGATAGTAGGCGATGGGAGAGGGAGTGGGAGGGAGAGAGAGCGGGGGAATGGAAGTGTGTAAGAGAGATAGAGTTGGGGATGGGAGAGAGTAGGCAATGGGAGAGGGAGTGTGAGAGAGAGAGAGAGGGGGGGGGAATGGGAATGTGTATAAGAGAGATAGAGTAGGGGGTGGGAGAGAGTGTGAGAGTTTGAGAGAGAGTAGGGGGTGGTAGAGAGAGCTTGTACAGGATGGGGGTGAGAGAGTGTGAGAGAGAGTAGGGGATGGAAGAGAGTGAGAGTATGGGATGGGAGAGAGAAAGTAAAGAGGGAAAGAGAGTACTTGAGAGAGAGAGAGAGATAGTAGGTGGTGCAAGAGGGAGTGGGAGAGGGAGAGAGAGGGGGGATGGGAGTGTGTGTGACAAATCTAGAGAGTAGGGGATGGGAGAGGAGAGAGAGAGGGGGGATGGGAGTGTGTGTCTATGAAAGAGAGAGAGTAGGGGATGGGAGAGGGGAGAGAGAGAGTAGGGGATGGGGGAGAGAAAGTAGGTAGTGGGAGAGGGAGTGGGAGAGGGAGAGAGAGAGAGGGGGAATGGGAATGTGTGTAAGAGAGACAGAGTAGGGGATGGGAGAGAGTGTGAGAGTGTGAGAGAGAGTAGGTGGTGGCGGAGAGAGCTCATACGGGATGGAAGAGAGAGAGTGAGATTAGGGGATGGGAGTGTGAGAGAGAGTAGAGGATGGGAGAGAGAGAGTGAGAGTAAGGGATGGGATGGGAGAGAGAGAGAGTAGAGAGGGAGAGAGAGAACTTGAGAGAGAGAGATCTAGTAGGCGGTAGGAGAGGGAGAGGGAGAGAGATAGGGGGGATGGGAGTGTGCGTGATAGATGTAGAGAGTAGGGGATGGGAGAGAAGAGAGTGGGGGGATAAGAGAGTGTGTGTCTGTGAAAGAGAGAGAGTAGGGGACGAGAGAGAGTGTGAGAGTGTGAGAGAGAGTAGGGGGTGGCAGAGAGAGAGTACAGGATGGGAGAGAGAGAGTGAAAGGATGGGAGAGATAGAGTGACAGGATGGGAGAGAGTGAGAGAGAGAGTAGGGGGCGGCAGAGAGAGAGAGAGAGTATGGGATGGGAGAGACAGAGTGAAAGGATGGGAGAGAGTGTGAGAGAGAGTAGGGGATGGGAGAGAGTGTGAGAGAGAGTTGGGAATGGGAGAGAGAGAGAGAGTAAGAGTAGGGGATGGGAGAGAGAGAGTAGAGAGGGAGAGAGAGAAATAGTAGGTGACCTAGGAGAGGGAGTGGGAGAGGAGGAGAGAGAGGGATGGGAGTGCGTGTGACAAATCTAGAGAGTAGGGGATGGGAGTGTGTGTGTGTGTGTGTGTGTGTCTGTGAAAGAGAGAGAGTAGGGGATAAGAGAGAGTGTGAGAGTGTGAGAGAGAGTAGGGGGTGGCAAAGAGAGAGTACAAGATGGGAGAGACAGAATGAAAGGATGGGAAAGAGTGTGAGAGAGAGTAGGAGGTGGCAGAGAGAGAGAGTACAAGATGAGAGAGACAGAGTGAAAGGATGAGAGAGAGTGTCAGAGAGAGTAGGGGATGGGAGAGAGTGTGAGAGAGAGTTGGGGATTGGAGAGAGAGAGAGAGAGTAAGAGTAGGGGATGGGAGAGAGAGAGAGAGAGAGTAGAGAGGGAGAGAGAGAACTTGAGAGAGAGAGAGAGAGAGAGATAGTAGGTGGTGGGAGAGGGAGTGGGAGAGGAGGAGAGAGAGGGATGGGAGTGCATGTGAGCGATCTAGAGAGTAAGGGATGGGAGAGGGGAGAGAGAGAGGGGGATGGGAGTGTGTATTTGCAAAAGAGAGAGTTTAGGGGATGGGAGAGGGGAGAGAGAGAGTAGCCCAAGAGAGAGAGAGAGAGTAGCGGATGGGAGAGAGGGGCAGATGGGAGTGTGTGTAAGAGAGAGTAGGGGATGGGAGAGAATGTGAGAGAGAGTAGGAGGTGGGAGAGAGAGAGAGAGAGAGAGTAAGAAGTGGGAGAGGGAGGATGGGAGTGTGTGTGAGAGATCTAAAGAGTAGGGGATGGGAGAGGAGAGAGGGTGAGAGAGATAGAGAGAGTAGGCGGTGGAAGAGGGAGAGCGAGAGAGAGTAAAGGATGGGAGAGGGGAGAGAGAGAGTGTGTAGGGGATGGGAGAGGGGAGAGAGAGTAGGAAGAGAGAGAGAGTAGGGAGAGAGAGAGAGTAGGGAGGGTGGAGAGTGATGTGTTCTCATATAGTGCGTACGCGCTATAGCGCGTATGCACTATATGAAATCACCTAAAAATGGTCAAAAAGCATCTTTGGGGCCCGTTTCATTCATTCTCTGCTTTTGTTCTGTTCTACACTCTGTTATCCCGACAGAAATCACAGGTTTCAACACAACAAACACTCTTTCAAGGTGACAAACACTATTTCAAGCTAACAAACACTATTTCAAGGTGGCAAACACTTTTGGAAGCTAGCAAACACCAAATTCAATCATTGGATACACGATTTGAAGACTTTTTGAATATTCCTTGTATAGAAAAGGTTAGTGCAATCTATTTTAAATAATGTTTGTTGATATATAGATACAAATTTGATTATAATTTGACATGTTGTTTAATATATAGTGAATTCATTGAAATTTGTATGTTTCAATGAAATGTTATTTCAAAATGGTTAAAAATTTGACAAGTCGTTTTATATATATATTGTGTATTCATTCAAATAATTATAATTTTTATATGTATTTGAATAATTTGTAATTTACACATTTTAAGTAATTCAAATGTTTGAATAATTTGACATGTAGAAATCATCATCATGCCAAGGAAGAAACCAAAAAATCAAACAAATGAAGATAGGGAGAGAGATTTGGCAATTAAAAGAGATAAAATGAAATTACTACGTGAGCAAAGAAAATTGCAAAGCAATAATGAAGAATTGACTTTTGAAGAGGATCAAGAACCACCGGTACCAAGAAACAAAGAGGAAGAATTGGAAAGACAAAGAGAATGAATGAGACTGTTACACTCAAGAAGACAATTGAATTGTGAAGCTACACCATCTTCTAATGTTCGAGTCATATCGTCCGCTACACCATCTTCCAATGTTGAAGTCATATCGTCCTCTCATGTTGAAGAGACACCGATTTGTAGATCCGACGATATACACACTCCATCATGTCATGTTGAAGGCACAACATCAACACATCAAGTAGGTGATATTTCATCTTTTGCATCTTATTTCCAAGGCACATCATCTTTGGTTCAAGGTATGCAATACACTCAACCTTATGTTGATGTTCAAAATGTTGAGAGAATTGAAGAGATTATAACACCTTCTAGAATTTGTTTTAGAAGACCAAAATATTTGATTGATATTGATAGTAACATTTTGAAATCAATGCCTGACAAGATTAGCAAGCGTACTTGTCAAAGAAAAGTTAATCGTATGTCAAGATTATTTTTTGATGAATTAAATATTACAAGTCAATACCAATTATTTGTTAAAATGATGAGGAATTTAAAATTTAGGCCTATCATGAAGATTCTTGGGCTAAGAACGATGGATGATTCAAATGAAAAAAACATTGTAAAGAATCTAATGAATGCTTATGACAAAGTGGGTTCTAAATCACGCACCAAAGATAGTAATATCGCAAGACGAGTACTTACATCAACAATAGTAAGTAGCCAAATGAAAAAAGCTCGACTCATGAGAAAGACAAGCAAAACATTAAAAATTGGTAGAGGTACTCTAAGGAGAGCCATGCTAAGGCGTGAGAGATTGGAAGATCCAACAAAAAATGAGTTATGGACATTTAGCGGTAGACTACCACGAAAGGATAAAAAAATTAGTGAAGCCTTGAAATCATTGATCGAAGATTTTTGGAAAAATAACACACGTGTTTCCCCTAATCAAAGAGATGTTGTAAGAAGGAGGATTGGTAGCCAAAATCGCAAGCCACATGTGAAACATTTTTTGGACACAACTCAGACACAATTTTTCGCAAAATTTATTGGTATGTATCCTCAAATTCGAATAAGTCAAAGATTTTTTGAGATGGGTAAACCTTTTTATGTGAAGGTAAATCACACACGCACAACTTGTTGTTGTAGGATACATATTGAATTTTCTAACCATTTTGATGTTTTTAGGCATATATGCGTAATTTTGCATTCTCAGTTTGTTTTGCAGGATTGTGACATAAATGAGCCACCAAGATCTTCAAGGGAATTCATATCCAACATTTTATGTGAAATAAGGGATGGCCAACAATTTTACAAGACATCATTCTTGGATGGTACGTACTTATTTTGTGGTTCTTTGCAACTTTTATCAACTTTTCAACATATGGATAGTACACATGCAATTGGAAATGAAATAGTAGATTATGGAAAATTTAAGATAGTGACATATGCTCTAAAAGATGGGAAACATGGTAAAATATGTGATTTAGTCATTGAAAAGATTTCAGTGTATGAGTTCATGAAGATTTTTCGTGAAAACATTATTTATGAGTATGCAAGGCATACCCATAGAGCTCGATGGCTGGATTTGCAATTCAAGTTGTGCAAGGATACGTTTCCACTAGATACCATTATTTCGGTTGTAGATTTCGCAGAGAACTACACACTACAACCACAAAATGAGGTGCAAGAAAAGTATTATACTTCTCAATAGGTTTCCATATTTGTTCACATAACATTCATGCATTCACCTACAAGTACAGAGGATGACAGGAAGATTTTGAGGGAGTACCATTTTTACATCAGTGATGATCGATCACATTCTACGGAGTTTGTACATGGTTGTTTTCAACTATTTTATGGAGATTTGGCTAACAGGGGCATCACATATCGTCAGCACATTATTTGATCAGACAATTGTGCATCTCAATTCAAGAATGCACGGATGTTCTATTGGTTGAGCAAGATGCACAAGTTGTGTAGAATTCAATACATGTGGAATTTCACAGAGGCTGGTCATGGAAAGGGAGAGCACGATGGTGCAGGCGCATGCATCAAAAGAGCCTTAGCTCGTGAAGAACTAAAGTACAAAGATGGAGCAATATTGACAGATGCAAAATCCATGGTCTAGTGGTGTAACGCTACAATGGGTCCAGGTAAGGAAGGTGAGTCTACGGTTCGTAGATTTTTTTGGTTGATAGATAATACTAACATTGCACCATATCAAGATTGTTGCACACTAACAGGATCCAGTGAGTTGCACTCTTTTAGAAGCTCTGATGCAAGTTCATGGAGTATCCACACACAAAAAGTGGCATGCTATTGTCCATCATGTGCAGAGGAAAATTGGGATGACTATGAGTCGACTGAATGGGTGGACAAATGGGATATACGGGTTTTGGACCCAATTGACACCTATCGTCCCCCACAAGCACTGGAAATGGTACAGATGAAATCGTCTATTGACTTTGACCGCTTGTTTGATCTAGTGCAACCTGGTAATATATATATTTATATATCTTTGTAATTTCAATATGTAACTTTATAACTTTTACGCAAGTATTTTCTGAATTAATGACCGCATTTTGTACATTTGTCACTGTAGGCCATATTTTTGCTATTATTGCACTTGAAGACAATGAAGAAGGGACAGATTATTATTTGTGTCGTTGTGTTCAAGCCAAAAAAAAATTGGATCACTCGGTTATAGATGGTGAAGGTTTAGAGTACCATGTCGGTGCGATGGTTGTAACTGGCACATGGCTTAGATGATATTCTATGAAGAACCCTAACTTGTGGTTATTTGAGGATTGGCAAACAGAGAGGAAGATTCTTCATTATTCAAATCTTTTTGTCGCATCAAATGTCCACTTGATAAAATATGGTGGAAAACCACATAATAAGAATCTTTGGAGAGTTCGCGAGTCAGACCACAAGGCAATACTTGAGACATTAAAATGTCGAGCAGATCTAGTTGGCTCATTAAATTGAATACAGAGAGAGAGAGATCAACTGGATCCAAATACATTGTTGCAACCTCTTCCCCAAGACTGTCCACATGACTAAGGTGGACCGTATTGTTATGATGCGTAAGTGATGAGATTTAGTTTAAATCATAGATTTTATGTTTTGATTTGTTTAGAATCTAGATTTTATTTTTTGATGTCTCCAATTTTTTTAAAGCTAGAACAATATTTTTCATATTTTCTTATTGTGACAATATTTTTCTTTCATTGCATGTTCTCTTGGATGACAGGAGGGAGAGAAGAAAAATAAGTAGATTTCCAAATAGCCAGCCACCCTTCTTCATGTAGTTTATTCATTTAAGGTAAAAGTCCCATTTCCTTTGTTTGGCTTTGGTATTTGGTTATTTAAAGTCATTATTCTAGTTGGACCTTCGTATGTTTCAATTTGGGATTGTTTAGTGTCTATTTGTTATGATTATACTGAATTATTAATTCTACGATGTTTCTATTATTTAATTATTTAAAATAAATTAAAACTTTTTGTATAAAATTATTATTTTTTATTTCTATCTATTTGTTATGATTATTTCTACTATTTAAAATAAATTAATTATATAATATCTCTATGATGAACTATTTATATTTCTAAACTTTACATATTTTACACCATGACCAACAATCAAACTATTATAACAATACAAATACATTTAAATAGTAATGTAAGAATGGTTTAGTTCACATAAAAAATAAGTCTATCTTAGATATTCTAAATACATCACAAAACTTTATCGCTTCAAAAAAATTGGAATTTCTCCCATCTACTTGAGTTCCCATCAATTGTCCATAAAACTGGGAAAGGGAATAGGTGCTATGCTCCCAATCCCAACATCCTCCTGTCCACTACTAGGAGATGTGTGTAATGTAGGATTCAGCTCCATCAACTTAGTCATTTCTTTCACTAGTTGATTGGGACTCTCAACATTTGTTGCCAACTATGGTGACAATGCTTGGGGTTACACTTATTAAGTAAGAATATTTCCTAATCTAGGGATTAGAGCATTGAACATATCAAAATGTGATTTATGCTATGGGAGAAGAGGTATGTTGGGCATACTAATTGATTCTAGGGCTAGTGCAATTACATCTCCTTCCACTAGTGTTGTAAATATAATTTCTATAGTTGTTGAAGGTGCACCTCCAATATTTGGTCTATATCTCTTTCAAACATTTAGATTATCCTCTCTTTCTTTCCTCTTCTATTCCTTTAGTGAAACCATCTCCGCAACTCATTTTCCCCTCTCTATAGCATCTAAGATCTCATTTCTTGCAATCTTTTCCTCTCTCCCATCTTTCCTATCCCTGATCTTCTCCTTCATGTAAAGTGCATTAGCCTCAAATAACTCCTTAGTCTCTCTTGTTCCTTAGAATTTTGTATCCTTTTCTTTGGTAGCTATAGGAATCGATTGGGTAAACCACTATGTTGTTTTCTGTCTAGTGGCGTGTAACATATAAAATCAACATCTCCATCATAGTCATTTTGGGCCTGGGTATCAAAAAATTGTTAACTATTTATTTCATCATGGTTGCCACCATTTGCAAAGCATTAGATGACGTCCTTGGGGTCAACATGTGGTGGGGATGGAATTAAAAGGGAAACATTTTCATCCCCACAAGTATTTGGTTACCCAAGGTTTGTGACAACCTCCTACAACCAATCAGGTTGTGAATCTTGCATTAGCAAGCTTAATCTAATATCATAATTGAAAATGTAGTTTTTTATATGTCTCTTAGCCTTGAACAAATAAAAATTGGAATTCTCTAACCAACAGTAATGTAAGGAGACCCACCCTGCTAGTTTAGGCCACTATGCCCAAACTAACCAATGACTTCTTCTGATCCTATAGGGTTTCTTCTTGACCCTATTCCCAAGAGGATATCTCCCAACTATCCCCTTCCCTAGGATGTATGCACACCAATTGACTATGTGACAAAGAACTCATGGTGGATAAATCTGAAGGAATTTCGTAGGAATACCTTTCTTTCCAAAATCACTCTCATCTATCCATGTTACTTCAGATTCTGGTTGATCCTTCCATTTGATAAGATGCTCCATATAGGTGCCATGACAAGTCTTCTTCTTGATTCTTGAATCCATAACCTTTTCAGCTTTTGGCTGAGATTATAATGGGATAGTGACTTCTTCAACCTTTGATTTTGTTTGTCCTTCTATGAATGTAGGCCCTTTATATTGAACTTAGTCCTTGACATTAAAGATAAGGTAAATTTACAAGTTTGGTGGGAGTTCTATTTTGTCGGCATTAGAACCATAATTTGCAAGTACCTTACAAGGTCCTATCCTATGCATTTGTAGCTTGGTTGGAACACCCTATGCAAGTACCAAAACTCGTCCTTGGCATCATATCATGGCCTCAACACCTTGGATCATCTCAAAACATCTCATCTAACATGTTCCAACTCCTTGCACACTCTCAGCAACTCATCTCTTACACTTTCTCAATTTTGCCTCTTCTAGGCTTGTTCCAACTAGCCCTTGCCTGTCACTAATTTGTTGTTTTCTCCAAAATTTTCCATAGAACTTCCTAAACTATTGGGTGATTAAAATACCCTTTTCCTCACTCTAAAATATACTCCAAAACCAACTACACTTGTTTTGTAAAATATCACTCAAAACTGGCTATTTCAGTCTGCCAACTAGGCCTAGTTTGAGGCCATTTACAAAGCAACTCACAATCCCTTGACTTTTGGAACTCCCATGACCCAAAAAAGTCTTAAGACACAACTCAAATGCAAGGATTCTTCTATTTTTTTGGTCTCATGATCAACTTTACAATGGTTTTTACAAAACCCTCCTTTCTAGCCCCTTTACCCTAGGGCTTTCTAGAACTCTTACTTTGCAATGTCTCTAGAACCCCAAAATGGTTCAAACACCTTCACTTTGGTTATATTAGATGACTTCAAACATAAAATGCAACTCTTGTTTGGAGAAAACACTAAATCCACCTTGGGAGCAATCACATACCCCTTTTTATGCACTCAAATTTTAGGGAAAACTATGCAAATACTTCTTAAATGGTCTCAACACTTGAATTTTTAGATGGAAATGGTTATTATAGACTCAAACCAACAAGAAAAATCCCAAACTTGAGGTTTCTCAACACTCAACAATCAAATTTCAAAACTGTTACCAACACTTACTACTAGGACAATTTCTAGTTTTAATGGTCAAACTCCCAAACCATACAAAGGACCCCCCGCTTTTTTTGCATTTTTAAACACTCTTTTTGGAGACCTACAATAACCTCTCTCACTTTTTGGATATCACACTCCGTTTTCATTTTATGATGCCATCTCGGGTGATGCTGAAACTTGCAATATCGGCTAGTACAAAGTTGCCAACTGCCAAATCTCTCTCACCTTTCCTCATGGGATCGAACTGTCTGCTCCGTTAGCTCTGTTTGGTTGGGTAAACCCTATCCCCAACCTCATCCTATCCCCTTCAGTGCTTGAACGTTCTCAAGCACGCCAATCCAGAATGTCCCCAAGGGTCACTAAATGCCATAGGGATGCAATCTTTGACGGGACATATCTCAGAGCTCGTGTGAGGTATGGATGTGATTCTAGTTCCTACAGGACCGTGTTGCAAAGACCTACAATAACCTCTCTCACTTTTTGGAGATCACACTCCATTTTTGTTTTACAACGCCATCTCAGGTGATGCTGAAACTTGCAGTGTGGGCCAGTACAAAGTTGCCAACTGCCAAATCTCTCTCACCTTTCGTCGTGGGATCGTTAGCTCCAAGTGGCTGGGTAAACCCTATCCCCAACCTCATCCTATCCCCTTCAGTGCTCAAACGGTCTCAGGCACGCCAATCCGAAATGTTCCCAAGGGTCACTAAATGCCATAGGGCTGCGATCTTTGACGAGGCATATCTTAGAGCTCGTGCAAGGTATGGATGTGATTCTAGTTCCTATAGGACCGTGTTGCGAAGACCTACAATAACCTCTCTCTCTTTTTGGAGATCACATTCCATTTTCATTCTACAATGCCATCTCGGGTGATGCTGAAACTTGTAGTGTGGGCCAATACAAAGTTGCCAACTGCCAAATCTCTCTCACCTTTCGTCATGGGATCAAACTGTCTGCTCCATTAGCTCTAGGTGGCTAGGTAAACCCTATCCCCAACCTCTTCCTGTCCCCTTCTGTGTTCGAACGTTCTCAGGCACATTGAACCAGAATGTCCCTAAGGGTCACTAAATCCCATAGGGCTGCGATCTTTGATGGGGCATATCTTGAAGCTCGTGTGAGGTATGGATGCAATTCTAGCTCCTATAGGACCGTGTTGCAGAGATCTACAATAACCTCTCTCTCTCTTTGGAGATCATATTCCGTTTTCATTTTACAACGCCATCTTGGGTGATGCTGAAACTTGTAGTGTTGGCCAGTAAAAAGTTGCTAACTGCCAAATCTCTCTCACCTTTCCTCGTGGGATCAAACTGTCTGCTCCATTAGCTCTGGGTGGACGGGTAAACCCTATCCCCAACCTCTTCTTGTCCCCTTCATTGCTCGAACGTTCTCAGGCACACTGAACCATAATGTCCCTAAGGGTCACTAAATGCCATAGGGCTGCGATCTTTGATGGGGCATATCTCAAAGCTCGTGCAAGGTATGGATGCAATTCTAGTTCCTATAGGATCATGTTACAGAGACCTACAATAACCTCTCTCACTTTTTGGAGATCACATTCCTTTTTCATTTTACAATGCCATCTTGGGTGATGTTGAAACTTGTAGTGTTGGCCAGTACAAAGTTGCCAACTGCCAAATCTCTCTCACCTTTCCTCGTGGGATCAAACTGTCTGCTCCATTAGCTCTGGGTGGTCGGGTAAACCCTATCCCCAACCTCTTCCTGTCCCCTTCAGTGCTCGAACGTTCTCAGGCACACTGAACCAGAATGTCCCTAAGGGTCACTAAATGCATAGGGCTGCGATCTTTGATGGGGCATATCTCGAAGCTCGTGTGAGGTATGGATGTGATTCTAGTTCCTATAGGACCGTGTTGCAGAGACCTACAATAACCTCTCTTTCTTTTTGGAGATCACATTCCATTTTCATTTTACAACGCCGTCTTGGGTGATGCTGAAACTTGTAGTGTTGGCCAGTACAAAGTTTCCAACTGCCAAATCTCTCTCACCTTTCCTTGTGGGATCAAACTGTCTGCTCCGTTAGCTCCGCGTGGTTGGGTAAACCCTATCCCCAACCTCATCCTATCCCCTTCAGTGCTCGAACGTTCTCAGGCACGCCAATCCAGAATGTCCCCAAGGGTCACTAAATGCCATAGGGTTGTGATCTTTGACGGGGCATATCTCGGAGCTCGTGCGAGGTATGGATGTGATTCTAGTTCCTACAAGACCGTGTTGCAGAGACCTACAATAACCTCTCTCACTTTTTGGAGATCCCACTCCATTTTTTTTTACAACGCCATCTCGGGTGATGCTGAAACTTGCAGTGTGGGCCAATACAAAGTTGCCAACTACCAAATCTCTCTCACCTTTTGTTGTGGGATCGAACTGTCTAGTTCGTTAGCTCTGGGTGGCCGGGTAAACCCTATCCCCAACCTTTTCCTATCCCCTTCAGTGCTCGAACGTTCTCAGGCACGCCAATCCGGAATGTCCCCAAGGGTCACTAAATGCCATAGGGCTGCGATCTTTGACGGGGCATATCTCAGAGCTCGTGGGAGGTATGGATGTGATTCTAGTTCCTACAAGACCATGTTGCAAAGACCTACAATAACCTCTCTCACTTTTTGAAGATCACATTCCGTTTTCATTTTACAACGCCATCTTGGGTGATGCTGAAACTTGCAATGTCGGCTAGTACAAAGTTGCCAACTGCCAAATCTCTCTCATCTTTTTTTGTGGGATCAAAATGTCTGCTCCATTAGCTCAGGGTGGCCGGGTAAACTCTATCCCCAACCTCTTCCTATCCCCTTCAGTGCTCGAACGTTCTCAGGCACGCTGAACCAGAATGTCCCTAAGGGTCACTAAATGCCATAGGGTTGCGATCTTTGATGGGGCATATCTCGAAGCTCGTACGAGGTATGGATGCTCTTTGAAAACACTTGTATAATCTTTTTTAAATTATTAGATAAAAACAAAGAATTGTAAGTATTAAACATGATTAGCCTTTAGTTCCTAGAAGATCTTTATTTCCCCATCAATGCATTTAGAAAGTTAAGTTTTAAGAAGATCATAAATAGAAAAAATTAGAGAAGCGATTTAAACATTTATATTGATTGGAAACATGTGAGTCTTGAGTTTCCTCTACCTTTTAAAGAACGTTCCTTAGCTAGCAGACCTAATTCCACATTCCATAAGATTGTCATTGCGCTAAAGATTTAGGAAACCAACTGCTCTAAGATAAAGCTTCCCGGTCAATAATAATCTAGCCTATTGAGGTACATAATACTTCTCAATTAAACTTGTGTTAATTCAGTATTAATTTTGTAATTAACTACAATTTCAGTATCTGTGTACAGGGGGTGACTGAGAAAACTATTTGAGGTCCAATTTGAAAATATATTTGTAAGGATCTCGACCAAGGTTCACAACTTCAATGATTAATACATTCATTCAGGCCAGAACCTCACTACAAAAAAATAATATATAAAAAAGGTAGTGAATAACGTCATGTCTAGACCCAAATCAACCAATGAAAGTCAAATTAGCATAATGTGGAACAACAATATATGCATTGAGTGGGTTGTCATAAAAAAACTTCATAATAAAATTCATGTCTAGAATTAAAAGACCTTAAAGAACATTTATGCTTGTAACACAAATGGCCATTCAAAACTAAATATGATTACAATATGTGAAATAGCATTACAAGAACTTGTAATGCTCTTGTGAACATCGTGTTAATTCTTGTAAGAATCCCTAAGATGCTTGTTATACTCAAAATTTTGTTGAAATTGAATTAATTTTTATCCCGTCGGTTAATTGGCTTAGGGTGATATATGCTTCTTGGATGGAATAATGAGTTTGTGATTAACTCTGTATTGAGATTCATAGCATCTTCTAGTTATTTGCAAAGGAAATTTATAAATTACTTGCTAATGTCATATGGCTTGCTTGAGAAAGATGTATGTGTTCTTATTGATGGGTACTAATGACTATCCACATTTAGTTCTTCAATATCCTATTTGACAAGCTTTCCATAGACATTTCTTTGCCATACTAAGTATTTTTGAAAACATATTTGAGTAGAAGGACTACAGTAGATACTACATGATGTTTTAACAAATAAAGTAATGGGTTAAAGACTATTATTTCCAAGGTATTATGTCATAGTATTTTAATTGTAATGATCTTAGACTAATGATATTTTTGAAGGTAACTTCGACATGCAGCAAGAAAGACAACCTACAACCAAGGCTATATTGTGCATACAACCAAAGCCATACATGCTCACAGCCAAAGCCACTAGTGCACATAGCCAAAGCCATGGATGCTTATAGCCAAAGTTACAAGTGTTCACAGCCAAAGCCATGAGTATATGAAGTCGATGATCACAATTGTTTACAACTATTCACCAGAAACAGCTTCTTTGCAATTTTTGAGAAATACTAATAAAGCAAAAAAGAACATCTACTAGTTGGTAGACATAATGGCAACTCTCTAGCAATTGAATTTAATTTCATACATGCACATATCTAATTTAATGTCATACACGAACATATCTAATTTAACGTCATACATGAACAAACATATAATATAAAATGATAACCAATAATGTCATATACATTAACAAACACATGATATATTATGATAACCAATAATGTCGTATATGAACAAACATATCATATATTAACCAATAATGTCATACATCAAATATAGAATGTCATATGTACATCAAATGTGTATCGAATATGTCTCTCAGATGCCTATATATATACATGGGGAAGGAAACAAGGCTCTATATGTATGTATCAAATATCTCAACTACATCTTTTCCTTCCCACGAGGGGAAGGAAACAAGTCTCTCGATGTCCTCTGTCGTCGTGTGGAGGGAGACAGTGGAGATGACGGGGCCCTCCTGACACGCTCACTTGACCTCTTGTTGAGGCTCTTCTCCAGGTCCAACTGAAACAAAGAAAGTAGATATGAATCAATATTTATTATACGTTGAAATCAAATATATGTACTCACAAAATCAATTATTTTCTTACCGCCAACAAATAGTCACTCTGTAAGTCCACCTCAAATGCTCATGGACGATCAGGCCTGACAAGACCCTACAACAATTCAATAAATATAATCACTTATAAATAACATTAGAAATTTTGAGATTAACTATTATAAACAACAACTAAAATGAAGAAAATTATTTCATTCCTCCGTCAGTGGCTGTGAGCTAGCCACAGTTGCGGCCACTCCACTATCAACAGACTGTCGTAGATGAGGAGGTGTGTCCGACATCATGAGCTGCATGTCATACAATACACGTTATATCTAACATGAAACATGGAATAAATATAATCAAATGAATTAAATTAACATGAAACAACTGTACCTGTGTGAAGCTCGTATGATGTCTCTGCTCTGCGTCTATGGTAAAGGTTGAGGGTCCTGTGGAGAACTGATGCACATGCATATTTTTTTTGGTCAATCCTTAATATGATTACGTAATAAATATATGTATTAATTAAAATGATTAAATTGATACATACCTCAAGACTCGTCGAAGGGACAAAAAATGGGCCTGGAGGATCGCTGCTAGGCCCAGGAACACTTTGACCCTAAATTTTGAACAATGTCAATAAATCCTAATTAATTAATCATTCACTATACGTATGAAATGTGATCAAATTAGTAATTTACCTGTGTGTCAATGCCAAATGTCTCGTTTAGGAACTGATCGGTGACAAGCCCATCATCTGCACCATCTCTGACATGAATGCCAAATGTGCATAGGGATCTGCATGAAGTGCACATGTGACCACGACGTATAGAAGGCTCCCCCTCAACTAATGGGCTCGTGGAATAGATGAGGGTCTGCGTCAAAGCATTAATGGTCCCTAGAGTGCTGGCCTCTACATGTTCCTTCACAACTGAAGGAATAATCACATGCTCACGCTATGGATGGACCACAGGTGCCCTAACTACATTAGGGTCACGACGTGCTTCGGGCCTCTCAAATGATGACCCCCCACCTCTACCCTGGGAGTCTAACATATCAAAATAATTGGGGATCTCCCCAAGGACAAACTCACAATATAATTTCTTCAAAAAATACATGGGGACCTCGTGATTGTTGCAAGGAGGGGCATCAAAAACCATCCACCATCTATCCCAAAAATTATTTCTAATAGCATCATGTATGCACCAATGGATGGGGAATCGTTTAGTACCCTCTCTAACAGTATTTTGCTCACCGAGTTTTCTAAATAATACACAGATACTACCTTTTGGTATTTCCTTTTTTCTAACATCTTCATATGACAATTTATTTGCATAAAATCTTTTTTGTTCATCCCTCTTACCCCACCAAATATCTAACTGACCACTAACTGAGGCTATCTGAGTGTTAATGGATTCAAGGGATGATGC
Organism: Cupressus sempervirens; assembly: GCA_028749045.1. Classification (NCBI taxonomy): domain Eukaryota; kingdom Viridiplantae; phylum Streptophyta; class Pinopsida; order Cupressales; family Cupressaceae; genus Cupressus; species Cupressus sempervirens. The sequence continues at coordinate 10,599,661 of CM053792.1, forward strand.
CAATTGAGCCCTCATTGGATTGGTTTGTCTGGATTCTTTCAACCGAGCAATGATTCCTTCTAATTGGGTTTTGCCTCTCTGTATTTCATTTCTTATATTTTCTTGTGTGCCTGGTGGAGGTCTTGCAATTGGTTCAGGTTGTGGAATTTGTTCTTCTTCTTGAGGAGGGTTTTGGTTTTGGGGTTCTTGAGGGTTTTGATGTTCTTGTGGATTTTCTGGTTGATTATGAACATTTCCTGATAAAAAATCAATTGAAATTCAAATAAATAAACAAATCTAAATGAAATTTGTAAAAACCCTACAAAACAATATAAAAAACTTACAAAACAATATGAAAAATATATCAAACAATGCAAAGTTAGGTTCATATCACTTACGGCGTCGTCGTGGGTGCACTTGTGGTCTTGGATTTCGTCGACGAGGAGGCATTTTGGCAAATGGTGGTGCAAATGTTGAGTTTTCAACTCGCGTACGCGCTGCTCGCTGTAGGAGTAGAAGAAAATGCTAATGAAAATGATGGGCTGCGAGTTTGTAGCCCATCATATATACTTTTTATTTTTAAAAAGCGCGTACGCGCTTTTTAAAATAGGAAAATAAAATTTTCTTGTCACCTTTTTGGCACCACAACTCGGTGCATATGCCCAATTAGTATTAGGTGGAAATATCTTCAAATATAGATAAGGAAACACTTCCTTATGTTCTCTTAGATGATCAATCATCAAAGCACTTCATTTCTGATGGTTCCTTTTTTTCAATTTGAATCTTAAACCAAAGTGACACTTTTGACATGACTTCATGAGATCAAATAATGTATGCACTCCCAAAATGCAAATAAAATTCAAAGAAACCCCCCCATAATGCATGATTTGGCACTTTATATTTAGTGTGATTACAATGGGCACTTGCCAATTTAGGGCATAAGTGGACTTCTAATTTTGATGGTTACAACAAAAAATATTAAGCTATATTGGACTCAACAAGATAAGACACAAGACCTCTCAAAGATCTAATTAATTACAAGTGGTAATAGGCCAAAATGAGACCAAAATTTGAAAATACTATGTCTACTCAAAATTACTCCAAACTGATACCGACTCTGGAAAGTAGACAAAAAATCATGCATTTAAAAAAAATAGCACCTGAATATGTGTCCATATGAGCCCGAACTAAGCCTTTGAAGTTGCAAAAATCAAGATTTACGATTTTCAAAAAAAATTAGGCACATAGATCTCAAACAATCTGCACCAATGTGTAGATCACAAAATTTTACCCCACAATAAAAAAAAATTGCTCAAAGAAAGGAGTCCGTATGAGGGAGATATCGTTGTTTGAGAATCACCTCTATAATTATTTTTCCTGAATCATTGTCATCACACCTCCAAAAATCAAATGACTCTAGATTTCACCTCAGATCTTTGCTTTTGATGAAACCAAAGTCAATTTGGGATTTTTTGACCTTCTGAATGTGATACCAATATCTGATTTGCACTAGCAAGCTCCAATCTTGACCTGCAAAAAAAATCTCTCCAATGGCTATGTAATGAAGCTCCCGTGGCTCTAGTACCATGTCATATTTTGGTATAGCTTTGATACCATGTAAGAATTTTCCTAAGACAATAATTCAACACCAAGATCAACAAGCTCAATAGATAACACAAGAGAGACTAATGATGATCAAATGAGAATCTCAATAATGATCAAAATGATAATGGATATCAAATAATTGGATATGAGATGTTCGATATGAGATATTTGGATGGATACATCATAGAAGTGCCTGTATATAAAGGCAACTAGAATGACTAGGAGTCAACAAAGAGATAAACATCACAACTAAGCACATGTCCACCAAGAGTGGATTATGCTCCATTGAGCACAGGAGTTTGTGCGATGATGAGAGGATAAGTTTACATAGGTGTATCTCATAAAGAGATGTTGTAGACACCATGTGCTTAAATAAATTGCTAACTCCTGTGTTGTCAACAAGACAACTCATATGTCTATGCATATTCCTAAGTGTCTACATGACAACTAATATAAAAATGCATTATCTTAATTAAACTTAAGTAAAGTGTAATAATAATTAATTATTTACACTAACACTTTTTATCAAACATTTTAGTGAATTAATAGCTAGATTGATGGGATGTACATGTGTATTTTTACTATCTATTATTAGCTAATTTGTATGTATTTTTTTACTATTTAAAGTTTTGACTTTTTTACCCGTAAAATTAAGACATCAACCATCATTTTGGCTATTTGATCAAATATTTAGTTTATTATTATGTCTTTTGTCCAGTCATATTGTCATAAATATTTAATATACTACATATATCTTGCTAGTCTTCACAAAATTTGTACTAGCTAATTTTGCTTGAAGTCCTTTGAGAACTTACAATAGTGGATCATCTTTAGAGAGAACAAATTTTATATTTTTAGGTTACATTTGAAGTAGGGAATGATGAGTAGATTTACATTTCGTCATTATAAATATGGTTTTTGGGATATGTTGTAGCTTGATACTAATAAGTTATTGATTTAGATATTTATGGACAATAAGTTCAACAAGCTAACATAATAGATATGTAGTGATGGTATTTTGAGGTATGATGTATGTATTTTCTCTTATCTTTATATACTTGAGATATCAAAGAAATTCATTTCATTTTTATATACTTGACAAGTCACGCATATACTAAACAAAATCAAGTTATTCTTTATTCTTAAAACCAAGTCCAATGACTCCCTTAGATATACATATTTCCTTAAATAACATTGTTTTACATGCTATATTTCACCCAATGTGACATTTCAACCACAATAACCATAGCTACTAGTATCATATAAGGGACGCGTGGATGCATTCTCTGTGGGCATAGCAATGAAGTGTTTCCAAAAGGAGGATCAGGAAAAAGCAACAACGGTCAATGTGACATGTGGCAACCTTTTCATACCATTTATTCAGACCTTTCTTACAACGCACTTTATTCCTCATTTGAAATGGGTGGGCATTGTGAGAGTATGTACACATAATTCCATTACGGTGCGCAAAATATACAGTGATACTTTGCACTCTGAAAACCAAGTGCACTCATTACACCAGGGCTCCAACGAGCCCAACAGCACAGCGTTTGCACAAGAACAGATCAGTAACCGAGTCCACGTCATCATGTCCGTGGGTGCTACATAAGCAATCTACAATACACGTCTCAACGCCACCTTGGTACCTGAACTCCGGGGACATATCGATGCCCTTGCCTTTCACTGCCACGCAGGCACCAGACTCTATGAGCCCAAACAGCAGATCGTCGTCGTTGGCCTCCAGATCAGTGAGACATTCCACGTGGAACTGACGTGTCACATAGTAGGTGTCTCTCAGGGCTCTCTCCGCTTCTTTCTTCAACTCTCCAACTGTGGAATAAGGTGGCATGACGAGTAGGTCCGATGGTGCTGACTCAGCATAAGGACGGTCCTTGAGGTGGACTGTGCACATGATTCTCAGCATCTCATCATCGTCGAAACCCCAGTGATTGGACGAACCCCTCCGCGTCAGCTCGCCCATGTAATCCTTTACCACTTGCTTTGTCTCCACTAGCATGCTGACTAGACACTTTTTTTCCATCACACATTTGTACACAGATGCCACGTCCCTCCACACAGCGTCTCTCCTTAAGGCGTCCATATCAGCAACTGCTGACTGTACTTCCTGCAAGCTGTACTCTAGGATCTTAGTCACCGGGTTCACGGCCCTGCGTACCACGTGTCGTCCGATGACGCGGCTCCCCAGCGACTTGAGAACAAAGTCCAGCAGCCCAGTGTCTCCAATTCGGCCACGTGCCACGTCTCGGAGCTGCTGACGTGGCACCCAGCGGTTTCGACCAAACATTCTTAGAGCTTCTATTATCACGCTGGTCGCCAGTTCGACTCTCTTGGGCGACCACCGACAAGGCGGCATCATGTGTCTTACAGACGTGGACGTTAAAAGTTCTTCTTGTACTATATCTGGTCTAGTATTGGTGTTGTAAGGAAGGGTGGACTTGAGCTCCATCATGAAGCTCATGAGGTTGCCCAATGTGCACAATGAGTTGGCACTGAGCTTCTGGTAGGTGGCCACGATGGTGGCCATCCGTACCGACCCCTCAAGCAACGAGGCCAACGGGATTCCACGTGTCGCCTCCACAGCCTCCGAGAAGCCGGGACCCACCTGGAATCCCCATCTGCCAAACCACGTGTCGCCGTAGGCCAGGCTGTGCAGCACCCTCATTTCCATGCCTCTCTTCTTTGCCACGTCTTCCACGCTCACCTTCCTGCATGTCCAAGCCCCACACGAGCTCATCAGTACACAAAACAAATCTTTGCATTTTATATTTACAAGTCCAACGTGACAAAACACACCAATTGAATTCCCTCTACTTCCATAAGCTGGGTTATTAGAATAAATATTAACCCCGAGTTTTCTAGAATTTGTAACTCTAATTAGAAGATCCATGCATAACTTATCACTCTTGTGGGTGATTTGCTTACTGCGTTAACTCTTCTGTTAACATTTTCTTGTAAATAAAATAAATAGATAGCTAATCGAAAATTTCAGAGTTCAGTTTAAGGTGGACTGTTTTATAATCTCTTTGAGCATTGAACAATGAATTTACTGATGACAAAGATATGTATAGTCTGATGTTTTACAGGAAAAAACTACACCCAATGTAATAAAACACATGAACTAAAAGGCGGGCTCAAAACAATCATTTGACTGCAAGTTTCACCGCATTTGTAAGTATATGACCAATATATAGCTTACTACTATTGTGGCTAACTTGTTTACTACGTACGTTAACTTCATTAATATTTTTCAATAAGATTGTTAATCTAGTAATTCAGATTTTTGATATAAGTTACAGGGTGAGTTAATGTGTAATCTCTCCTATGATGAGCAATGAACCATCCCATTAACATAACTATAAAGAAAGATGATGACTCATAGACCTATAATCTAATCTTTTAGAACAATAAGACAACTGAACTAAATTCCTTCTACCTTAATGTAGCGAATAGGAAAAAAAAAATCTATCTGCGAGTTTTCTAACATTTCTATTTGTAAGTAGATGACCAATACGTAGCCTACTACTCTTGTGAGTAAATTGTTTACTAAGTGAACATTTTCAATGACATTTTTTAAAATCCTTTTTCCTGTGAAAGGAATCGATGGTTCATCAAAATATCTGAAATTTAACTCTTCATTGCAGAATGAACAGTCTAACAATCTCTCATCCAATGTACAATGTACCTTCCCATTCACAACAATATTCATATTACTACAAAGATGACAACCATAAATTACCATGATCAGCCCATGAACTGATGGGTATTGTGAATTCGCTTACAAAATTGGGTCATTAAGATATCTAGTCTGAGCTTAAACAAGAAAAAAGATTCAAGATAATCACATAACAGCAACTGAATTAGGGAAATAAAGGAAAAACTTCTTAAAATCTCTTCTACAATGTGCAATGAACCATCCCATTAATATTACTCATAAAGCCATATAATAAGATTGTTCAGTTGATGAAATCACCTGGCTCTGAGCATGGCACAAATGCGGTCCCAGAGATCCATAATTTCTCTACCGGAGACATTCTTGGACCCCTTCTCTCTCCCATTAATACACAGCAAATGCCCAAAACCATTGGAGTGAATCATCCCATGCAAAAGATGGCTCTGCATATCCAAAGCACTACTAGAGGGTTGTCTTCCATTGTTGCTGCTTCTCTCCGCAGGTATGATGAAGTGGTACCTACATTTTGATATCAAATGGCGGCTCCACCCTGCAAAACAAAGAATCCTATCAAAACTCGCAAAATCTAATAGATTCGTAAAATGTTTAGTACTGAAGGCTTAAAATTTCTTGTGTACTATAAGTTGAGTCGACACTAACAAATTAATCTTTTAATACAACAGCAACCCATTAACAATAAGAATGGAATCTTTAGAGTACTTGTAAAGAATAAAAGTGGGATCTTTAGACTCCTTCACCTGAGCGTCGACAGTAATCGCAGTGCGGTCGAAGGGCAACGTGCACCATTTCCTGGAGGACGAAGAGAGAAATGTAACAAGTGTCATTGAGCTTGAGTGAAATGGAGTGTGGAGTCATTCCGTCGACAAGGAAATTGTGAGTTTGAGCAAAGTTCTGCAAGAAAAGTCGAATGTTGTGTCGGAAGGGGCCGTCGAAATCTGCAGGACACCCCGGGTCTCCGAAGGTGTGGAAGCCATACAAACTCTCCTCACGTAATTTCCTCTTCCACGCCGACATCACGGGGTCGAATCCCTGCACCACCACAAACTGGGAATGTGAATTGCAAAATATATTCTACCTGGAGAAAGTTGGGTCATACGGTGGGCGCCTGTGAATAAATAGGTGGCGTAGGCAAAGCTAAAAGTGTGAGCGCGTAGAAAATTGAAGCCCCTTTTCCTTTTCTCCCACGCCATGCCTCCCACCTTCTAACGGTACCTCAAAGTTTTTGTTTTTATTTCTATTCTTTTGTGGTTGTAAAAATATTGAGAAGCGCGTAAACCCTATTTAATTCGCTCATAACAAAAACACACGTGCTTTAATGGATTCTCACATTTTCCTCCTCACCTCAACTTTTCTTTCACATTCTCTTTGCCTCATCATTCCCATTTAGGGCCCGTTTGGTGAGCGGAATAGGAATACGTATTCTGGAATATGTATTCCAAAAATTGTGAATTTCTTGTTTGGATGCACCAAAACGGGATTGGAATACGAAGCAAAAATGGAATACGTATTCCATTTTTGGCCCAAAAATGGGGTTTTGCAATTCCACCAAAATAGGTGGTATTAGAATATGTATTCCTATTCCATTTTTTTTAATTTTAGAAAACATAAATTTTCGGGTCTGCAAATTCACATCAAATATTCGCTGAACCAAACGGAGAACAGGAATACGTTCTATTCCAGAATACGTATTCCGAAATACGTATTCCTATTCCGCTCACCAAACGGGCCCTTAAGGCATTGGTTTCTTCCACTCATTAATTTTTAGGTTTGTTAGTGTTATTAATGTATGATTTGTGAGTCACTTGTCCATAAGTATCAAGGTGGCTATCCCAATTTATGTCTTGAGTGATAAGTTAGAACAAATAGAAAATATATTTTAAACATCTCTTGGAATGAGCAATTTTTTATGTTTTTATGTTATGTACAATGAATTTCCTTGAATTTATGACAATTATCTAGAAGTTGAAACAATAGCTATAAGATCCAAGAAAATAAAAAGATCATCGATATTTAATATATTGTTTAGGAATTTAAGATGCACAGAATTATCAAAGATAAAATTAGACTAATTAATTGATTGAATGTAATTATTAAATTATTAATAATATTAAAAATGTTTTGTCAAATGATTAGTAATTATAAATATGTATAGCTCAATGAGTCTAAAATATTACATATTCGTATTTTTTTAATACTGATTTTATATGATATTTGGGTGATGGGATACAAAAATATTATTTGCATATTTTAATAACAAATATTGTCTCTTTAATGGATTCTCACATTTTTCTCCTTACTTCAACTTTTATTTTATTTTAAGACATTGATTTCTTAGACTGATTAGCCTCATAAATGTCATTTTCAAATATTTCATGTTTATTGATACCATGCATGATTATTGAGGCATTTGTACATAAGCATTAGAGTAGTTGGACAAATTTGTTGGCAATCAGAGTGACCAGTTAGGACAATAGAGAATATATATTAGCAGTCTCTTAGGATGACCACTTTTTGATCTTTACATGTATAATGAATTCTCTTGCAATCATTGCAATTGCCTAGAAGTTGAAACAATTGCTATAACATCAAAGAAAATAAAAAGATAATCAATATCTGGTATATTATTTAGGAATTTAGGATACACAAAATTATCAAAGAAAAAATTACAATAGTTAAAAATATTTCTAGCTAAGTGAATCTTAAATATTACATTTTTGTATTTTTTATAATGGTTTTATATGATATTTAGGTGATGAGATTAAAATTATATTCTTTGTTATGTAATTAGTAGCAAATGTTGTTTCTTTAACTCGCTTTTCTTTTTAATTTTAAATCGGAGATAAATCTTTATTTTATTTAATAAAAATGATTAATTAAACTATTAGGGTTATTGTTCATATTTTGATACTTTTTTATTAGAACATGTTAAATAAAAGCTCACTATAACATCATCTATTATACTATTAGTCACCCACATGTATATGAAAATATTTGAAAAAATAATCACTAATTAAAATAAATGTGCAACTTTATTGGAACACACTAAGAAAACATTATTCAATTTTGTATTTATATTTGTGTTTATAAAGATTCAAAATATACAAATTATTAGTTATAGTATGTAACTACATTCTAATAAAAATTATTTATAAATATTTCGAAAATTAAACACAAGCACTACAAAAATGCTTATAAGAATTTGTTGATTTAACATATAGGTATTGTTACTCCAAATCTATTAATAAATATAATAAATACATGTATTTTATATATTGGACAAATTATGAAATAACTAGAAAACTAAACATTGTGTAATAGGTAGTTTATAAGAATAAAAAAAAATGTGAGTAAGATATCATGCTGGAGAATCATAGATTTATATTAGAATAGAAATTTCAAAAGTAAAGGGAATAAATAAAGATATGATCACTAAAGATATGAACGAAAGTAAAATTAGTTTTCACATTATCCTTCTCTTAAGATTAGTGTAGATAGTTGTTTCATAAACTTAATTTTCTAACAAGTGGTATCTCATTTTGATCACCTTTGGTTGAACAACTATGGGTTGGGATTTTTGAACTAATCCAAATTTGTGTGGAACTTATGTAAAAGATACTTTGTGATCTTTTTGCATGAATTTCCAAATGGATGGTTCATTTGGGGGATATAGATGGAGAAATTTTCTAAAAATAATTTTTAAATGGAGAAGCTAAAATGCAAGATTTGTTAATATATTAGGATTTGTGGGAAACAATTGATGAGATTGTCAAGAGACCTAAAAATCCAAATGAGGTTGCTAATATTATGTTATGGACTGCAAAGCTGAGGGTCTAATAATATTAAGCTTAATAGACTCTTCTTTACTCAATGTCCACGAAAAAATAGTTTATAGAGAGTCCATGGATGAAACCTAGTGACATGTATCATGCAAAATCATTAGTAAATAATATTTTATGAAGAAATAAACTATATTCCTTGAGAATGTACAATAACTTAGACATATGGAGACCACTTGAAGCATTCAATATGCTATTTGTTCTATTAGAAATAAAGAATATTGGGAGGAGGGGGTGGGGGGCAGGGGGAGGGGTTGAATCGGTATTCTACAAACTTTAGTCAAAATTTGGATATTATTAATTGCCTTATAACTTGCATATGAAAGTAAACTAATTATGTTGAACAATAAACATAACCATGCAATAAGAGAACTCATAACACCATAATTGTTAACTAAGGAAACTCTGGCCAAGGGAAAACCCTGGTGGGGATGGAAGCCAAAAAATGATCCATTAATCAAAAGTGCCTAGTTATTGATATTGACCCTGTTAGGAGTCTATTACTTCTGTATAGTGTCTCACTCCTTGTTAGAGGACTTAGGCATTGTTAGAAGCCTCAACCTTGTTAGGAGTTGTTATATACAAATAAAAAATGTATGCAAGAAGGACCCACTTCCCAAACATGCAATATACAATGTAATTCCTTGATACAAAGAGATATCTATACAAAAAATTCTTTTACTATTGTTGATATCTTCAATATCTAATACTTCCTTTGTTGCTCATTGGTGTAGGAGAACCTAGTCCAAATTTAGTCCAAGTTTTCACTTTTGGTTTAGTTTTGGGCTTGTACTGAATCTAGCCAAGTTAGGGGTTTGAGTAAGTTAGGAGTTGATAAGTAGGTGTTTTGGGTGTGTTTATGAGTTTTGATTTGTGTCAAGAGGCATAGGTCTAGGACCCTAGAAATTGTGGAGAAGGTGTGCCTTTAAACCACCTTTTCATCCATGGTGTGTTTTTAGTCTCTTGTATGGCTAAGGACTCCTAGCATGTCATTTGGTAAGTAGGAAGTGAGAATATGTAAAATATGTCAAGTTGGGCAACAATTGCCAAAACTTGTCAAACAGGCACAATGGCCTCAAAACATCCATATTGATGTCTTAGGGAAAAAATAATGTTTAGACATCATTTTTTGGCTAAATATAGATAGATCAGGAGGTTCCAAAATGAAGGAGAGAAAATTTTCTCATAGAAACAAAAAGTTGTCAAGTTTGTGCAACTTTTTGAAAAGTTGCTAGACAACTTTTTGGCAAAAAGTTACCAAGCGCAATCTATGAACTTCATAGTTATGCCAACCACCTGCAACCTCTTGGAAACCTATATAATCATCATTCAAACACATCCCAAGGGTTGAGAACTGCAATAGGCAAGTTTGAGCAAGTGAATGCACATTTTTCCAAATAGTTTGATGCATTTGATTTACCTGTACAAACAAATAGATTTCAACATACGCATTTGGTGTTGGATTTGTGTCTCTTATGCTTGTACAATACTTTTCTCTTCAAGTTATTAGGATGTGAGTGTTCATCTATTTTGGTTTTGAAATTCTTTTCTAAATAAGCAGTGTGTTGTTCCAGATTTGGGTTTTTGAGCAATAATGGCTCTCCCATTAATTCTTGCCATGATTTCTTCATGGTTTAAAGGAACATCATAGTAGAGCTCATGTATATAATGTATACCATATTTGGGGCCCTAGAAAAATGGAAACCATTTTTAAATGCGATGCCCTAAGCAAGTTTTGACACTTGGTTAGGGGATCACAACAAAGAATGGAAGGATTTGAGTTTTCAAACTGAGAGATACTTCAAACAAGGTGTTGTAGAAGGAGGAGGGGTGAGTGATGACCTTAAATTCCAAAGGGTAAGGTTCCATGACAATGTTTTCATGAGGAAAAGTTTAGACCCTAGCTAACCCTGCAGTTCATATCAAGAAATCCTTAAATATAGGCTAAAATGTTACTTTTGGGTGTACGGGCACTTCAAGGTTTTGAGACCCACACAATATTTAATATTTTCCAAAAGGATACTTTGAATTTTTTTCCACCTCCCTTGGAGTAATTTATTAAAAAAACTCTAGAAACCCAAATTGGAGGGCTAATCCTAGTAGCCCTATTTTGAACAATTTTTCTTTAGGAGTAAAGAACTTGGGTTTAACTTGCAGGATTGGTATCCATAAGTTCAAGGGAAGTCCAACACTACTTGTGAAATCCCTCACTCTACATGGATGAAGGATTTGGTTAGAAATCCCTAGGAACAAGGTCAATAAATAATTGTGAAGAGGTATTTGTGTGAGGAAAGAACCCTAACTATTGGTGTAACTAGGTTGGAAAGTGATTCGAGGATAGGATGAAGGTCCTCTAGGGATTAGGGCATTAAGAAACCCTAATAGACTAGTACCAAGACTGAGTGAATATTTGAAAAGTAAGTATCTGGAAGTAGATAGACCTAGTATTACATTAGAGTTGTATTAGAGCAAGAAGCTTGGAATTTGTGGGTAGATGTTTCAACCTATAGAATCAGTTGGAGATTTCAATATGGTGACCAATTGAGAATTTTTCAAGGAGATGGGTGAGAAAAAGGAGAAGAATAGGATTCTTGAGGAAGCTTTGAAAGAAATGAAGACCAAGTTGGAAGAAGTTGTTGAGGTAGCGAAGAAGAGGGAACAAGAAGGTGAAAGTAGTAGTAAGGGAAAAGAAAAGGTTGATGAATAAGACCTTATCCCTGAACCTGACCTCCATTCAATGAAGAACCATTCCTAAAAGCCATCAAAGCCCTAGATGGTAAGGCCCTAGAATGAGTTCCTTTATTTAGTGGGAAAATGGACCATGAGTTAGCGATGGAATGGGTGGAAGGAATGGAGAATAACTTTGAATCCGAAGGTGTGAGTGAAGCACAAAAAGTCAAAGTAGCCAAATCTAGGCTAAGGGGATCAACCCTAACATGGTGGAAGTACCTCTAGGAAGAGAGGGAAAAAGTGGGAAGAAGCCCATTGCAAATTGAAATCCTATGGTAACATAAATGAAAGAGCAATACCTATTAGAGGAATATGAGGTTCAACTTCATAAAAAAAGACAAAGTCTGAAGTAGAAAGACATGGATATAGCAACCTATACTGAAGATTTCCAAAAGTTTTGCTTAAAATCAAGAGTGAAAGAAGATGAAGCCATAAAGGTATCTATGAGGCTTAAAATGGAGCATTCAAGAAGAGATAAATTTATGAACTCCTGCAAAAATCCATAAATGCTTCCAACTTTCTTTGAAAGTGGAAGAGAAGAATAAAAAGAAGGCTGACTCAAACTTCAGAGGAAGAGGTAAAGACAAAGATGGAATAGATAGAAGCTATGGTGAGAGAGGATCAAATGAAAGGTACAAGGAGATAATAAATTAACTAAAAAATAAGAAATAAGTTTTGGAAGAGGAGGTTTCAGTAGGGGCAGAAGCTCCAACACAAGTTGGAGAGGAGGGAGCGACAACCAAGGAAGAAGCTCTTACTTTTCCACCATGAAGTGTTATCATTTCCATTAGCTAGGACATCCCAAATATAGGTTCCCTAAAAAAGGCTCAACTACTCCAAGAACCACAAAAAGAGTCAATTATGTTAAAGATGAATCTAGCAGCAGCAACAAGCACTTTGAGGTACCCCTACAGTCAAAGGAAGGGGAAAATTTGGTGATAAGTATAACATTGATAAAAGATCTAGTCAAAGAAGAACAAAGTTAGAGGAGAGCACTCTTTAGGATCATATGAAAGATCATGGGAAAGGTATGTAGAGTTATCATTGATTCAAGTTCAACTGATAACATAATCAGTGAAGAGGTAGTCAACAAGTTGAAGTTTACAAGAATCCCTCACTCAAATCCGTACAAGGTCACATGGTTAAATAAAGGATAATATATACTTGTTAGAGAACAAGCATGGGTGGAGTTCACTATAGGAAGGTACAAGGAGATAGTACTATGTGATATTCTTCCCATGGATGAATGTCACATTCTACTTAGAAGGTCATGAAAATTTGATAATCAAGCTATGCATGACAAAGTAACTTTCAAGATCCAATCCTTGCTGGAAGAGGGAGAGTTGATGAGCTATGGACCAAGTGTGCTTATGGTTGGTGAGAAGGAGTTGTTGCAAACTCTAGAGGAAGCAGATCGAGTTGGTTTTTCACTAGTTCTAAAACCTAAAGATGAAAATGATGCCAAGAAGACAAAGATACCACATGAAGTGCAAGAATTACTTGAGTATAAACCATTGTTAGTGATGGACAACCCACCACCTTGCCTCCAAAAAGACTTGTTAGCCACCAAATAGACTTTATCTTAGGAGCTACCCTACGAAATAAAGTTTCCTATAAGATCACTTCTCAAAAAAAAAAAAAAATTCCAAAATAAATCCAAGACATCTTAAGCCAAGGCTTAATTAGGAAAATCATTAGCCCATGTGCAATACCTACTATTTTAGCACCCAAAAAAGGGGGAACTTGGAGGCTTTGTACAAATTCTAGACCCATAAATAGAATTATCATTAGGTCTAGGTTTCCAATACATATAATTGAAGATATAATGGATTGTTTAGAGAAAACCAAGTATTTCACCAAAATAGACTTGAAAAATGGCTATCATCAAATTAGGATAAATGAAGGGGATGAATGGAAGACAACCTTCAAAACTAATGAAGTTTTATATGAATGGCTTGTGATGCCATTTGGTTTTTCCAATGCTCCATCTACATTCATGAGGTTGATGAATGAGGTGTTTGTAGATTACATTGGTAAGTTTGTTGTTTTCTATTTAGATGACATCTTGATTTTTAGCAAAACTAAAGAGGAACATATTAGGCATTTGTAGATTTTTTTAAAGAGATTGCATGATGAAAAACTAATGATCAATTTGGAGAAGTTTGACTTCATGAAGAAGGAATTAGTATATCTTGGATTTGTTCTATCTCAGGGTAAGCTAAAAATGGAGTAAGAGAAGGTAGATGCCATCCTAAGTTGGCCTACTCCTAAGATTGCATCAAATGTGAGGAGTTTCGATGGATTATCTTAGTATTATAGGAAATTTATTAGGAATTTCAATGGCATATGTGGTCATATGTTGGACACAATTAAGGGAGGAATGAAGACAAAGTTCATTTGGACACCTCAAGCAGATCAAGGCTTTGCAACCCTCAAGAAGAAAATACAAGAGCTGCCTACACTAGTACTTCCTAGTTTTGATAAAATATTTTAAGTGGAATGTGATGCTACCAATGTAGCCATTAGATTTTTCCTAAGCCAAGAAGAGAGATAAGTGACTTTTCATTGTGAGAAACTAAATGATGCCAAAAGAAATTACTACTCTTATGACCTAGAGTTGTATTCTCTAGTCCAAGCTCTCGGGAAATGGAGGCACTATTTGCTTCCAAAGGAATTTTTTGTGCATTCAGACAACCAAGTCCCCAACTTCCTAAACTCTCAAGACAAACTAAACACCAAACATATGAAGTGGGTGCAATATTTTTAGTTCTACACATTTACCATTAAGCACAAGAAGGGAATGCAAAATAATGTAGCTAATGCTTTAAGTAGAAGTCTATTCATAGTCCAAGAAATTCAACTCCAAAGCATAGGTATAGATAGTTTCAAAGATCTCTATGTTGATGATGAAGAATTTTCTCACATTTATAAGGTATGCAAGGAGTTTAAAAAGACTTTTCTGATTGTACATTGCAAAATGGGATATTGTTTAAAGGTAGAAAACTTTGTGTTCCTAGAGGGTCAATGAGAGAGAATTTGATCCAAGAAAAGGATAATGGGGCACTTAGTGGTCACTTTGGAGTCAACAAGACCCAAGAGTTAGTCACAAGGTTCTATATTTGGCCTAGGGTGACTAGAGACATTAAGTAGTATGTTGAGAGTTGCATAGTGTGCCAAAAGTCCAAGGGGACATCCCCAAATGCTAATAGTTACTAACCACTTCCAATCCCTAGCAGACTATAGGAATGCATAAGTATGGAATTAGTAGTTGGTCTACCCAAAACAAAGAAGGGATATGATATCATCTATGTGATTGTGGATAGGTTTAGTAAGATGGATTACTTTGTTCCTTGCAAGACTATCCATGATGCTTGTCAGATTGCTAATTTATTTTCAAAGAGGTAGTTAGGATTCATGGTCTACCAATGAGTATTTTTTCAGATAGGGACACCAAATCATGAGTCACTTTTGGAAAACTCTATGGTGGAGACTGAGAACCATCTTGTCTTTTGAATCTTCCTACCATCCACAAACTGATGGGAAAATAGAGGTTACACATAGGAATCTTGGAAACATCCTAAGATTTCTTACAAAGAAGTATGGAAAAACTTGGGATAAACTCATTGGGTAAGATGAATATGCCTATAATGATATAGTGAATAGGTCCACAGGTAAGAGTCCTTTTGAAATAGTTTATGGTTTGCATCGTAGAGGAGTTTTGCATCCTAGAGGAGTTTTGGAATTGAGAACCTTGAAAGATCAAAGTCCAAGTAGTAACCATGCTGAAGATTTTTCCCGATCAATGAGGGAGGTCCATGAAAGTGTAAGGAAGAGATTAATTGAAAATGTTGATAGATTGAAGCAAAAGCTGGATGTCTCAAGAAAGGATTTGCAATTTTAGATTGGGGATCTTGTTACAGTCCATCTGAACAAACGAAGATTGTAAAAAGGGGCACCACATAAGCTCCAAATGAGAAGGCTAGGACACTATAGGATACTTTCCAAATATGGAGAAAATGCATATAAGATTGAATTGCCTGTAGACCTAGGATAATCACTTATTTTTAATATTGGATATTTGGTTTCTTATAAAGGACCTAATCCAAATGCTGATCATAGTATCCAAGAAGTACCACATGATGTAGCAGGCCTTTGTCTTATTCCTCCTCCACCTCTACAAGTAGCAACATGTATGCACCTTATTCAATTTATTAGATTTCCTGAATCAATGCATTGTAATATTTTATTAAATCAATTTCTTTGATCAAATTGTAATTAATTTAATTATTGCAATATTTCCTAAGGTTTGATCATTTTATCTTAAGTCTTACTTAATCAAAAGAAAACCTCTCTTTTGATTAAATAATTAATCCACATTTAATTAATTAAGAGAAAAACCCCTCTTTTAATTTAATTAAATATTTCCTATTTAATTAGAAGAACTTGCTTCCTTTTAATTAAATAAAATCCCACTTGAAAAAAGGAAATAAAACAAATAAAAATAAAATAAATCTTTTTTTCTCTACACTTAAATGCACATATCTCTAAATGGGATTCCTCCTTTTCCTCTTTCCACTTTCTTCTCAAACACTCCTCTTTCCTCTTTTCTCATCGGTGAAATTTTGTCTCACATGGATCAAACTCTGTTATCCCATATTGGTTGTGAGGAGCTTCTCACCTCCACATTTTCCTTTATAAGGAGCCCTCTCATTCTAATTTTGATATAGAGAAAATAGTTCATTGTTATAGTATTGTTATGCTACAGGTTTAGAGAGTGATTTCGGAGGAGGAGTTTAAGCCTTAGTGTTTGGACATTAGAGCTTCATTTCAACTTCTCTCTTCTTTTCTTATACTCTCTTGCATCCATGAATTCTATCATTATGTTTCATACTTGCATTTTCATATTATCTTAGAGTCATATTCATTTTCATAGATTAATATTGCATTATTATTTCCTTTCGTAGATTAGATTTCCTTTCTTGCATTGCTTTGAATTGTTATCATTTAGATTAGATTGCATCTTCATTTGCATTCATATTTTGATCCTTGAATCTCTTATTTTATGGTGTACTTGCATGGGCACAAACTAGGTCAAACTGAGGGCCTCCATTACAAACCCTTGCATTCCATGAATAGAGAGCTATGAGTCGCCATTTGAGATCTCATTCTTGAGAAATTTGGGATATAATGACTCATAGAAGTGTGTCAACATTTTAGCACACACATTTTTTGGCACCCACCATGGGGAAACCCACCTTTACTTGCTTTTTTTAGATATTTTTGGAGCTAATCCTCTTATGCAGATTTGTTTGGAGACAAAAAAACCCTAGATCTTAAAGATTTGATCATATCTCCCAACTGGGTTGAGTTTTTTGGTCTGAATTTTTTTTAAAGGTTGGCAACATATCGGAAAAGCTTCATGAAAAAATTCATATTTTTTTGAGGCATTTTCTATTTTTTATAATTTTTTCTTGGTTTTTAATGAAAAATCATTTTAAGGCACAAATTAGCAATTTTTAAAGAAAATTCTACATTTTTGGAAAGGTCTCTAAATTATAAATGGGGTTGGTTCTTTGTATTTTGATTTTAGAGATCATATTAAGGCTCAATAATTCAATTTGCAAAAACTGGTCTATTTTGACAAAATGGCTCTGTAGGGCACAAATGAAAATATATTTTCAAGATTATGATATTTTTGGAAATCTCTCTGATTTTTGACAATAGTCTCTTTTTTGTATTTAGGTTTTTGGGTCTGAATTCATGGCATATAGGTCTAATCTTGTTGTCTAGGTTAAAAATCATGATTAACTTGCACTTTATTTTCACAAACTTCAAAGCATGATATGAGTTGTCATTTTTCATGGAATCAAATAGTTTAATATATTTTCGTGTGAATTTTCATATTTCTTCATGATTTCATGCACTTTATTGAAGTTTGTGAAGGTAACTTGGAGGTCTAAAGAGTAAAAAATGGAAAAAATTTGGAAAGCATGAAATCAAGGTGCATACATTCCAAACCCTCTCATTTGAATTATAAAAAGTGATCATTGTGTTCTTTTTCATTGTAAAACTTTCTTTCTTTTGTCAAATTATTTGGTGTGTCTTTCCAACATTGAAAAAAGGGCTTAAAATGAATCATTCACATTTGGATTTGAGCTTAAAATAAAAAGCCTCTTTTTTCATTTAATCCCCAAGATTTTCTTATTGATGTTTTCCTCTTGCATCCTTGTTAAGGAGTTTGAGGGGAGCCTAAATAAGGGATCTTGATTTCTATTTTTTTAGGGGGCCTTCCTAGAGAAGTGATTACTCTAGGGGATGACCTCAACTCTCGTGTTCCAACAGAGTATAAATAGCGTGACTTGAATCTAAAGACAGGTCTCTTGGAAGTAGAAGTATTGTCAATCTTGGCTAAGCCCCAAAGAAATTTATACCTTTGGGAAGTGAAGGTGGAGATTGGGTTACTATTTCCTCCTAGTTGTTTGGCAGTATTATCTTTTATTTACAGATTTGGGCCTCATGTACCTTGCGTATATCGAGGACATCCCTAGTTGAGCTTGTGCATCCTTATACAAACTTGAATAGGTTGTTGGTGTGTTTGTTGTGCTTGAATGTTTAGAATCTTCACCAATTTGGACAAAAGGGGACACATCCATCAAATTGAGCCTTAAGGATTCTTTTCTTTTATATGCTTTCAAAACCACTATGGGCTTCAAAATCTATGCTACCAAGCCTCAGTCAAGTCTAGATGATTATCAGTTCTCCTCTACCATTAAAAAGTATCTAGACTTGCTAGTCTCCCTAGACACATGATAGAAATGAAGAAAGTGCTAAAGAAAGAGATTGCATCATTACATGAATCTTCCTTAAGATCCTTACCTAAATGTGAGTCATCTTTTTCAAGGTCTATATCTTCTACTCCAAGACATCAATTGTCTTCATCTTATAGATTCAAAGACCTCTTGAGGGAGAAAGTGAGTAATAACTCCTTTGATAATATGCCAATATTTCATGATGGGCCTATCTTTGACCGAGATGAGAATGAAAAAAATGGTCCTAGATATACTTTTGAGAGAACTTTTACTCCTTTGATATTTCATATGACATGGTGCTTGAGACCTTAGTTGCAAAAAATATCATTACTTTACCATACTAATATTCTACACCTTATGAACCTAAGATGAAACCTTATTGGTGGAGAGATGATCATAATTGCGGCTACCATACATGCAAAGGTCATAAACTGAAGATTGTATTGCATTTAAATGTATAATTTAAGATCTTGTTGATGACAGAATCATTGATGTTGAAATTCCTAAAGACCTATGTAATGAAGATGCTTCTCTTGAGCAAGATCATGTTGATGAACCTATGTGTAGTGATGGTTTCCTTGATACCTCCATTTCTTCCAATATTTATGGATCTCCCAAAACTTCAAAGCTATGCAACATTATTCCATCAAACAAAGGTCCTAATTATTTTCATTCAATTCCCTATAGTTATCATCAAAGGATACCTCTTAAAGAAACTCAAGAAAATCTACACTTGGCTGAAAACCCTTTTCATACTTCTAGGACTAAAGATCCTCAACCTTCATGTGGCACTATGCTTACTATGCCCACTTTAGCTAGTCCTTCATTACACCATCAAGATCCTAACATGAAAACCTCATATATCCCTTTGTCCTTAGAAGTGGCTCCATGTCAAGAGGACTCTCAAAAAGATAGAAATAAAAATGTCAAGAAAGATCAAGATCAAGTACCCCTTCATCTCCTTTAAGATGTCACCCCTCCATATCCTATGTCTTATCCACCTCCTAAGTATGATGAAGACACTACTTCCAATATTTCCCTTGAGCTTACTAAAAATTGTGAAGAAAGTTCTATGCCTATTTTATCCAAAGAAACTTGTCAAGATCAAAGTATCTATTGTTCTAATTTTCCATATTCACTTCAAAATTATGCTCAAGCTTCAAACAATCCTATCAAAGGTGTCTCTCCTATTAAAGACACTCATGAGTCTATTGATGGCCTTGGTCACATTGCTCACTCTAAAGATGCTAATATCCCTATTCATTATCCCTTTGCATCTCCTAGATCTATCCTTGGTCCTTATCTGTCAAAGATAAAGTCTTCAAAACTTCCATCTATATTGGGACCTTATGTCCCTCCATTTCTTATCTCTTCTGTCATACTCCGAGATCAACAAAGACACTCATCTTTGATGAATTCTTATTGATCTATCCATATGAACTAGTCATATAATCCTTGTTCATCCACATATACCAAGTCTTTTGGAAGCAGTCTAGATGATAAATTTAAAAACAAATGTAAGAGTCCATTGAAAAATGAATATCAATATGTCCCATCTAATCAGCATGCAAATAAAAAGAAAGAACAATTATTCAAGAGACCACAAAGGTCTACTACCCAAAGAGCTAAATCAAAGAAAATATGGGTTCCTAAATCCATCATTGAAGAAATATGTTCTAAAGCATCCAAAGGAAAAGAAAAATATAAAGATATATGGATTCCCAAGTCTCTTTTGAAAGACTTGAATATTGAAAATACTTCAAAGTTGGCATTCAGGCTTCCAAAGGCTTCCACTCCATCTTCTTCCAAAAATATTCCTAAGAAGCTTCCAAAGACTTCCATTCCATCCCCTTCCAAAATTCTCTTA
Organism: Cupressus sempervirens; assembly: GCA_028749045.1. Classification (NCBI taxonomy): domain Eukaryota; kingdom Viridiplantae; phylum Streptophyta; class Pinopsida; order Cupressales; family Cupressaceae; genus Cupressus; species Cupressus sempervirens. Next base: position 10,620,199 of record CM053792.1, read on the forward strand.
ATTCCTCATACATCTAAACCTCAAAACATTTCCTCCATGATTACTCCATCATTTCACAACCCTTCAAGTTGTGTGTCGATGCTGATCTTGCCTACTTTCTCACCTACCCTTATGCAATATTTTCAAGCCTGTATTTACTTGTTATCCATATTCCTTTTATCTTTCCATTACAAACCCTTTCACTCCTATTGGTACCCATTTAGACCCTATTTTTTAAAAAAACTTTCAGTTTCAAGTCTTGAACCTTTTAGTTTCAGGTTTTGAAACTCTTCGAACTACTTCGAACTTGGTTCAAAGTGGTTCAACAAGTTCAAAGTGGTTCAAATAAGGTTCATTTGGTTCAAAGCAGTTCAAAATGGTTCAAAGAAGTTCATATTGTAGGTTCAAATGCATTTGATAGTTTAAGGGGTTCAGTTAGTTCATTATTATTTCTAATGGTTCAAAAGGTTCAACTTGTTATGATATAGTTTATCAAATTCAACCAAGACAATCAATTTAATTGTCCATTATGGTTCAGACTAGTTTGACAGATTTAAAAAGGTTAATAGGTAGAAAAGATGACATGTTCATTAGTTCCAAATGATCAATTTTAGTATAGAGATATAATGATTCAAAGATCAGTTTCAAATGCCAAGTTTGATGGTTCAACAGGTTCAATGGCATGATAGTTCAAAATCATAGTTTTGTGTACCAATAAATAGTAACTTGTAACTTTTCACTCGGGAAAAATTTCACAAATCGCTTTGGTGAGAACATAAATAACTAGTCTAGTGCCAACATATCTGAAAATGAAGAAGATCCAACAATGCAATCACAAGTTCAAGTTCATCTTGTAGGTTCAAATGAGTTTGAATGGTTCAAACAGGTTCGATGGGTTCGATGGTTCGACAGTTTTATCTGCCTGCAAACAACAACCAATAACTTTTAACTCAAGCATAATTTTACCAATCACTCTAGTGGAAACATAGATGAAAATGATATCACCAACATATCCAAAAATGAAGGAGATCCAACGGTGGAATAATTAGTTATGCCTCCCATACTCGAACTTGCTAGTTTTTATAATTGTATAACCACCTTCGAACCTATAAGTTTTTATAACTGAATAACCACCTTGCAAAAACTATATATTGTAAAAATGTGAGGAGAAAGGGGTTCCAATCTTTTCTTTTTGGGCAAAAATTTCAGACTTGGGGCTCTAAAGTAAAGCTTGAGATAGTAGAAAAAAAGAAAGGAGAATAGATTTTTATTTTTTTTAATAATGATTTGTACGTGTCAAACAACAAAATCAGTTTTATTTTGTTGTATTCAGAGGAAGAGTAATTTAATGCAATAGAACTTTGAGTTGGTGTAATAAATCTCTAATCAATGTTGATCTTTGTGTCATATTGTTCATCTTTGAATGCAGTTTAATACATATAATTTCTATCATGATTATATTTTGGACTTTGTGCTTTAATTGTCTATGGGTTTGGAAAAGATCATTCTTCTTTCTCTCTATGTCTATTATGTGATGCATTCAAGCAAATGGACTTTGTGTCATTTTCTGTTCACTTTCTTTTCAATTAGTTAATATTTCCACATCTACTTCGTGTTTACAAATAGATGTTTGTAAACCTTTTATGCTTTTTGGTTAAAAGAATTCATATTTGATTCATTGTAAATCATGCATGGGGAGTTGTACCTAGATAAATTCAAAGGAAGGTTATCAATTCAATGATAACCTATCCAACTGTTAGTGTTAACTCAATCTTCCTATCTAGGGATTTAGAGCGAATTTGTATTTATTTCTTCGAAAGACAATTTTTTCACGAACAATTTTTTGGTGACTCTACTGGGGACATGAAAGCAAAGGTTGGTGTCATTTTTGTTCTTGGTTTCAAAATCTTCCAAAGATGGACGTTGGTAGCTCTATTATGGATGAATAAAAAAAGGTATTTGATAAGTATCCAGATGTTTTGGAAGTTTGGGTTCCTACAAGGAATGAAGATGTCTTGGAATTATTTATCTTTATCCCACCATTTTAAAAAAACCCAATCAGAGAAGTTGTAGGAGATTTGGTACAGCAAGTAAACTTTTTAAAATCTTTTAATGGTGACATCCTCATCAAGAAGAGATTACTTTCACAAGAGCCCAAAGAAAAGGTTGGAGAGCTTGAAAATTTAAAGGATGAAGTTTTGCTGGAACATCTTGCTATTCCTAAAATAAATAGATCATCTCAACCCTCAGAAATCTGTAATCAACCCATAGAAGAGTCTAGTTTGTTTATCAATGAAATCCATGGTGATGATGGAGCAAGACAATATGTTGATGAGATTCCTTGTCATGCTGAAATTTTGATAAAAAGAAGCAATCAAATAGTTAGTTTCTAGCCTGTGGATGACTCACTTGAGATCTTGAATGCTACTCTTCTAAGTGAAGAAGAAGAAATAGTATGCAGATTTTTATCATCTCTTAAATCGAAGGATTTCTCTCAAATCAGCCCAGGTAACAGTTTAGATCAAGCTAAAAGTGAAATATTGATTAAATCTTCTCTTCTTCCTCCTATGTATGGTTTTGCTGATTTGGATTGTGGGAGTAATGCTGAAACATGTGATGGCACTTTGGAAAAGGAAAAATATGGAATGTGTAGCATGTTTGATGAAAATTTGTTTCTTGAAAGAGATGAAGAGAATAGATACTTAAAGGTTGATCCCATGTTGGATGAGGTGTCTCTATGGCTGCAAGTTGACCATGACATTAAGGACCATGTGCAAGAATTGAATCTTGATGACAACATTTCTTGGTATTGTACATCATCTCTTGGTGAGGTTTCTGCATTTTATTTTTTTCAATTTGAAGTGGAATCTAACCCTGTGGATGTGAAAGATCAATTCTTGAATGAAGAAAAGTGTTATGATGAATTGTGGCTATTCAAAAAAGAGGATAGGATCAACATATGCATGTGCCCTTTTAGTTTGAATTTTGGCATTGAAGAGATTGTCAATAAGCAATGGTTTGAAGATGCTCCAATGAGGCACGATTTGCTAATGTGGAAAGGCTCCTACATCTCCTAGCTAGTAAATGGATTCACATGATTCCTTTCTTATTTCTAGTTTTTAGGTAGGTTTTGCTTCCTACCTATGTATATATTTTGTAAATATGTTTTTGGTGTGCATAGTGTTTGTTTGAATAAGGTGCAATCTTTGGGCTTGTTGGTAGTTTAGGTGTTTGGTTAGTTGGCTTTGCCCTGCTCCCCTCTGCCCTCTCTACAAGTAGATCCCAATTTTCTCTTCTTGGCGACTCTATTTGCACAATGGATAAGGCACCTATCTTTTGCTAGAGATTGTTGGAGTTCTCTATTTTGGCATAAAAAAAAATCCCACAGTTAGAGCCCCTATTGGTACCCATTTAGACCTTTTTTTAAAAAAACTTTTAGTTTCAAGTCTTGAACCTTTTAGTTTTAGGTTTTGAACCTCTTTGAACTACTTCTAACTTAGTTCAAAGTGGTTCAAATAAGGCTCGTTTGGTTCAAAGTAGTTCAAAGTGGTTCAAAGAAGTTCATATTGCAGGTTCAAATGCATTTGATAGTTTAAGGGGTTCAATTGGCTCATTATTATTTATGATGGTTCAAAAGGTTCAGCTTCTTATGATAGAGTTCATCAAATTTAGCCAAGATAATTAATTCAATGGTCCATTGTGGTTCATACTAGTTTGAGAGATTTAAAAAGGTTAATAGGTACAAAAGATGACATGTTCATCTGTTCCAAATGATCAATTTTAATATAGAGATACAATGATTTAGAGATCAGGTTCAAATGCCAAGTTTGATGGTTCAACAAGTTCGATGGCATGATAGTTCAAAATCACAGTTTTGAATACCAATAAATAGTGACTTGTAACTTTTCAGTTAGGCATAATTTCACAAATCACTTTGGTGAGAATATAAATAACTAGTCTAGCGCCAACATATTTGAAAATGAAGAAGATCTGACAGTGCAATCACAAGTTCATAAGAGTTCATCTAGTAGGTTCAAATGAGTTCGAATGGTTCAAACAAGTTCAATGGGTTTGATGGTTCGACAATTTTATCTGCCTGCAAACAACAACCAATAACTTTTAACTCAGGCATAATTTTACCAATTTCTCTAGTGGAAACATAGATGAAAATGATATCCCCAACATATCCAAAAATGAAGGAGACCCAATGGTGGAATAATTAGTTATGCCTCCCATACTCAAACATGTCAGTTTTTATAATTGAATAACCACCTTCGAACCTGTTAGCTTTTATAACTGAATAACCACCTTGCAAAACTATATATTGTAAAAACATGAGGAGAAAGGGGTTCTAGTCTTTTCTTTTTGGGCAGAGATTGTAGACTTGGGGCTATAAAGTAAAGCTTGAGTAGCAAAAAAAGAGAAAGGAGAATAGATTTATTTTTCTAAATAATGATTTGTATGTGTCAAACAACAAAATCAATTTTATTTTGTTGTATTTAGAGGAAGAGTAATTTAATGCAGCAAAACTTTGAGTTGGTGTAATAAATATCTAATCAATGTTGATCTTTGTGTCATATTGTTCATCTTTGAATGCAGTTTGATACATATAATTGATGTCATGATTATATTTTAGACTTTGTGCTTTAATTGTATGTGGGTTTGGAAAAGATCATTCTTCTTTCTCTCTATGTCCATTATGTGGTGTAGCATTCAAGAAAATGGACTTTATGTCATTTGCTATTCACTTTCTTTTCAATTAGTTAATATGTCCACATCTACTTCATGTTTATGAATAGATGTTTGTAAACCTTTTATGCTTTTTGGTTAAAAGAATCCATATTTGATTCATTGTAAATCATGTATGGGGAGTTGTACCTAGATAAATTTAGAGGAAGGTTATCAATTCAATGATAACCTATCCAATTGTTAGTGCTGATTCAATCTTCCTATCTGGGCATTTAGAGTTAATTTATATTTATTTCTTCAGAGGACAATTTGTTCACTAACAACTCCATGAATAGAGAGCTATGAGTCTCCATTTGAGATCTCATTCTTGAGAAATCTTGGATGTAATGACTCATATAAGTGTGTCAACATTTTAGATGATTCAATTTTATCAATTTCAACCTCAACTTTTTCAAGTCAAAATTTATTTGTATTCTTTGTCCTGATGTGTTCCCAAATCGATCACACATTAGTCAAAGAGGGGTGAATGTATGCATCCTAAAATGGTCACCTAGACTATGGGGCCCCATTATTAAATTTATCAGATTTCCAGAATCAATGCATTGTAATATTTTATTTAATCAATTTAAATCAATTTCTTTGATCAAATTGTAATTAATTTAATTATTTCAATATTTCCTAAGGTTTGATCATTTAATCCTAAGTCTTATTTAATTAAAAGAAAACCTCTCTTTTAATTAAATTATTAATCTACACTTAATTGATTAAGACAAAAACCCCTCCTTTAGTTTAATTAAATATTTCCTATTTAATTAAAATAACTTTCTCCCTTTTAATTAAATAAAATCTTGATTGAAAAAGGAAATAAAATAAATAATTTTTTTTTTCTCTACACTTAAATGCACATATCTCTAAATGGGATTCCTCATTTTCCTCTTTCTACTTTCTTCTCAAACACTCCTATTTTCTCATTGGTGGAATTTTGTCTCACATGGATCAAACTCTATTATCCTAGTTGGTTGTGAGGAGCCTCCTACCTCCACATTTTTCTTTATAAGAATCCCTCTCCTCCTCATTTTGATGTAGAGAAAATAGTTCGTTGCTATAGTATTGTTATGCTATAGGTTTAGAGAGTGATTTTGGAGAAGGAGTTTGAGCCTTAGGGTTTGGACATTGGATCTTCATTGCAACTTTTGTCTTCTTGTCTTATTCTCTATTGCATCCATGGCTTCCATCATTAGATTTCATCGTTGTATTTTTATATTATCTTAGAGTCATATTTATTTTTATAGATTAATACTACATCATTATTTCCTTTCATAGATTAGATTTCCTTTCTTGCATTGCTTTGCATTGTCATCATTTAGATTATCTTGCATCTTCATTTGCATTCATATTTTGGTCATTGAATTTCTCATTTTATGGTGTACTTGCATGGGCACAAACTAGGTCAAACTAAGGGCCTCCATTAGAAACCCTTGCACTCCATGAATAGAGAGCTATGAGTCACCATTTGAGATCTCATTCTCGAGTACTCTGGGATATAATGACTCATAGAAGTGTGTCAACATTTTAGCACACACAAGAATATTGGATTCCAGAGTCTAAAAGTAGAATAGGACCAAGGTCTACCTGGAACACCTCATCCAATGGTTGGGAAAAGGTGATGTTGATGCTACTTGGGTTAGAGAGTCTAATTTCAAAAGGTTGGAAATTGATCCAAGTCTCATTATTCCAAGGAGGAATTAGCTTCTTTTTTTTGGGGGAGTATGGTGCAAGAGAACCTATTCCAATCTTAGTCCAATGCTTCACTTTTGGTTTAGTTTTGGGCTTGTACTGTCTCTAGCCAAGTTAGGGGTGTAAGTTAGGAGTTAATGAGTAGGTGTTTTGGATGTGTTTATGAGTTTTGATTTGTGTCAAGGGAAACAGGTGCAGGACCTTGGAAAGTGTGGAGAAGGTGTTCCTTAAATCCACCTTGTCATCTATGGTGTGTTTTTATTCTCTTGTATGGCTAAGGACTCCTAGCATATCATTTAGGAATTAGGAAGCGAAAATATGTAAAAGATGTCAAGTTGGACAACAATTGCAAAATGTTGTCAAATAGGCATAGTGGCCTCAAACATTCATATTGATGTCTTAGGGATAAATCATGTTTAGAGATAATTTTTTGGCTAAATTTAGACAGATGAAGAGGTTCCAACATGAAGGAGAGCAAAGTTTCTCATAGAAACCAAAAGTTGTCAAGTTTGTGCAACTTTTTGGAAAAAAGCTGCAAAGTGCAAGAATGAACTTGGTAGTTTTGCCAACCACCTAAAACCTCCTTGTAAACATATATAATCATCATTCAAACACATCGCAAGGGTTGGAAATTTAATAGACAAGTTTGAGTAAGTTAATGCATGTTTTTCCAAACAATTTGATGCAATTGATTCACCTATACAAACAAATGGATTAAACAAACAAATCTGTGTTGGATTTTTGTTTCTTATGCTTGTACAATACTTTAACTTGAAGTTGTTAGGTTTCAAGTGTTCATGTATTTTAGTTTTGAAATTCTTTTCTAAATAAGCAATGTGTTGTTCCAATTTTGGGTTTTGAGCAATAATGGCTCTCCCATGAATTCTTCTCGTGAGTTCTTCATGGGTTCAAGGGACATGGTAGTAGAGCCTATGTACATAATTTATACTAGAGTTGGGGACCTAGAAAGCATGAAAAGTATTTTTAAATGTGATTCCCTACACAATTTTTGACACTTGGTTAGGTGATCACAATAGAGAAATGAAGGGTTTGAGTTTTGAAAGTGTTAGATACTTCAAACCAGGTGTTGTAGAAGGATGAGGGGTGACTGATGACCTTATAAGCTAAAGGTTAAGGTTAGATGACAAGTTTTGATGAGTAAAATTTTAGACCCTAGCTAACCCTATTGTTCATATCAAGAAACCCTTAAATATAGGCTAAAAAGTTACTTTTGGGTGTACGAACATTTCAAGGATCTAAGACCCACAAAATCTTTAAGATTTTCCAAAAGGTTATTTGAATATCTAATTTTTTTGCCACCTCCCTGATGGGGAGCTTCCTTACTCTAGAGCTTTCTTTCTCTTACAAGGCTATTCCTAGCCTAGTTAGGGTTTCTATCCCAAAACCTAACCTAGAGGACTCCTTCCTAATCCCCTTTCACTAGGAAACTCTCCCAACAATTTAGATTTCCATTCTCTCCCTTCAGTTCACCAAGTACACATAATGGGCCAAAACTAGGTTTGAACCATCATTTTTAGGTCCTTGACCCGTTCCTTATGATTATGCATCATTATTTCAAGTTTCACACATTTACACCTCCAATTTGCCTAGTTAGCCCTTGTAGCCTTAAGAACCCCTATTAGCCATCCTAGAAAAAAGGAATGTGAAATAACTAACAAAAACACTTAACAAGGCCACTTTGTGTCTTTAGGAATTAGTTTCCTTTTGACTTAGACTTGCAAATTTTTTAGGTCCTATTCTCCTATGATGGTCGTATATATGGCTTCAGAAACCCTCATTTTAAGGGTTTCAAAGGAAATGACCAAAAATCCTTCACCACTGGCTTCAAAACACATTTCCAACATCTTCCTTTGAGTTTTGAACCCTTGAGACTCTACTCCTTCATTTCCAAATCAAGATTGGCTTGTGCCAATCCACTGTTCTTCTTAGAGCTCTAATTTTAGCTTTTATTACACCTTGCCAAGCTTACATTGTTTGCCTAGGGTTGTTTGAAAAAATTTCTTCTTGATTTGCAAAAACCCAAAAATCAATATGTACACTATTTACAAAGTCTATTTCTTTATTTCCAAGAGCCATGGTTTTTTGACCAAGTAAACTCAAGCTACAACCATTTTCATGTTGGCAATGCAAAATTAGACAATAGGAATACCAAAACTAATTAATTTTCTAATACCTAACAAATGAAAGCTTGAAACCAAAAAAAGTATGTAAAAATTAAACACATGATTCCAAGACTCTATTCCATACAAAATAGCTAGTTATTCAATCAAATTCATCTATTCAATCCTCCAAAACCACATTCTTGTTCACAAAATTGCTCTATTACAAGTATTATTTGTGCATCCAACTATCCAACCCCTGGAAATGAGTTGAAGAAGGGTTAAATAGAATTCCTCCTCCATTCTAGCCTTTAGTTCAAACCATAACTACTTAAGTAGTTCATTCTTCCAAAACTACACAAAAAGTTGTCGAGCAATTTTGCAAAAATTGCAAAGTTGTCAAGGCAACTTTTTGACAACTTTTGCAATTTTGCACATTGGGTATTTAAACTTGGCTAGTATGTTACCAAACCTCCTAAAATGACCCTAGTACACCTAAGGATGACCCTTACACTCTTCTTTCCCCCTCTTGATGTATTTTTTTTTCCACATTTTGCCTCTTAGAACATTTAAAAGAAATTTTGCCTAATAGGACCTAATTGTCAAAACTTGACTCACATTCCAAAACCTACCTAATCAAACCTTATAATCACTCCTTAGGACTTTATTATTAGTCCTTATTCCCTTAATGGTTGGTTAGATCATTCACAAACCAAAAATTCATTATGTTTCCTCTTTACCCCTAGGTGCTCCTACACCATTCTCCCCCGATGAGAAGAAAACTAAGGTACTACTAGAGATAATAGATCCTTGCCAATGCCATGATTCTTAAAATTACTTTTAGAAATCCAAGTTGCCTCACTGTTAGGTAAATCCACCCATTTCACCAAATTCTCCTTGTAGACTTTATTTATTGTACTCTTCTTCACGCTAGAATCCAAAATCTTCTCTACTTGTGGTTGTGCCTTCTCAGGTACTTGTGTGTCTAAGATGTCCTTGATTAATGCTTCCTGATAGTCTACTTAATCCACCCTAGGCCCCTTATAAAGTATTAAATCTTTAACATTAAATATGGGAGAGGTATCCATTTCCTTGGGTAAGTCTACCTTGTAGGCATTGGGTCCATACTTCTCAAGTATCTTACATGGCCCAATACTTGTCATCTACAACTTGCACGGAATGGCCTTTTTCAACCTAGCTTTGTTTAGATAAACCAGCACCAAGTCTCCCACTCTAAACTACAACTCTCTTCTCCCCTCATCTTTCTTCTATTTAAATTTCTTATTTTCCTCCACCAAGGTTTGTTTCAATTGATAATGCACCTCCTTCATTGATTAAACCAAGTCATCAACATGCCCACTAAGTTTTTCATGTGAAGGTGGGTCCCTTAGCTCCATTATGCCTCTTGGGTGAGTTCTATACACTACTTGAAAAGGACTTAACCCTGTTGTCCTATTCTTGCTAGCATTATATGAAAATTCAGCTAGGGGTATGACTTGTTCCCCTACTTTTCCCATACTCCTTGGTAAGACACCTAAATAGGTTGCCTAAGATGCTATCGATAAACTCTATTTTCCCATCTATTTGGGGATGATAGGAAGAACTATGGGCTAGGTTTATTCCAAGTCTCTTCCATAGGGTCTTCCAAAAGTGCCCCATAAACTTGACATCTCTGTCAGCCACTATACTCCTTGGTAAGCCATGTATCCTAACCACCTCCATGAAGAATAGATTGGCAATATTGCTTGCATCATGTGTTGTTTTTCATGGTATGAAGTGGCTCATCTTATTGAACTTGTCTACTACCACAAATACACTATCCATCCCTATCTTAGTCCTTGGCAATCCCATTATGAAATCCATGTTGATGCATTCCCAAGGCCTATTAGGAATGGGGAGAGGTTGGTAGAGCCCTGAATTTGAGGAAGTTCCCTTTTCCTTCTGACATATGCCACACTGCTCCACATAACTTTTGACGTCCCTTTGCATCTTGGGCTAGTAATAAAATCTCTCCATAAGGTCTAAAGTTTTAGTAAGACCAAAGTACCCATTCATGCTCCCATTGTTCTTCTCTTGTATGAGATTTTCCCTCATAGACCCCCTTGGGATGCACAACTATTGTCATTTAAACAATAACCTATTCTGCAAGGTGTATTCAACTAAGTCACTATGAAAATAATTTACAAAATTAATACATACCTCGTAGGCTTCTACAAAATTAGTGTCTTCCTCATAGAGATCTTTGAACCCATCCAAGCCTATGCTCTACAACTTGACCTCCTATACTATCAGAAACCTTATTGTTTTTCCCCTTTTTGTGCCTAATAGTGAAAGTGTAAGATTGTAAAAAATCCATACACTTGATATGCCTTAGGCTTAGCTTCTCCTATGAGTTGATAAAGCTTAGGGCTTGGTTATATTCAACCTCTCAAAACTTGAATCTACTAACTTGGTCCATTTGAACTTGGTTTTCATGCCCTCCTTGATGGTGTCATTCATAGGTGCACACATTTCACTAAACCTCCTGACACATTTCCTATAGAACTGTGATGTGACATGAAAGCTTCTAATCTTAGTAGTAGATCTAGGAGTAGGCCAACTCAAGATTTCTTCCACCTTGTCCTTGTGCATCTTAAGATTCCCTTGGGACATTACAAATCCCAAATACACTAGCTCCTCCTTCATGAACTCACTCTACTCTAGGTTTACTATCGAGTTTTCATTCTGGAGTTTCCCCAACACCAGTTCGAGGTGTTTCATATGTTCCTCCATTGTCTTACTAAAGATGAGGATGTCATATAAGTATACCATAATAAATACTCCTATGTAATCTTTCAAGACCTCATTTGTGACTCTCATGAAAGTACTTGGTGTATTGGTAAGGCCAAATGGAATTACCAACCACTCATAGAGACCCTCAACAGTCTTAAATGCAAACTTCCATTCACCCCCTTCTTTCATCCTAATTTGATAATATCCACTTTTAAGATCAAATTTGGAAAAGTACCTAGCTCCACTTAGACAACCCATTAAATCCTCTATCCTAGGAATGGGAAATCAGTACCTAATTGTGATTCTATTAATTTCTCTATAATCAATGCACATTCTCCACTTACCTCCCTTTTTAGGTACTAGGACAATTGGTATGGCACATGGACTGATGCACTTCCTAATTAACCTCTAATCAAGAAACTCTTGAGCTTTTCTTGCAATCTCCTTGTTCTTCTCTGGTGTCATCTTGTATGTATCTTTGTTTGGAAGTGATGCTCTTGGTATGAAGTTAATTTGATGGCTTATGGCTCTCTTAGGAGGTAATGTTGGTGGTGCTCCATCAAAAATTATGTCTTTGAACTGATCCAATTAATTTTTTATCTCTATTTAGGTGTTTTTGAAGTTGTCTTGTCCTCCTTGGGCTTCACCATGATGACATACTCAACTCCTTCATCTTCCTTCAAAAACTTAAGGAACTCTTTCCCACTCATTAACAAGGTCTTAGAAGTTTCCTTTTCCACATTATCTTCCTCTACTATGGATTGTATCATGTATGTTACCCCATCCTTCTTAAAAGAATACTTATTATCTTTCCCATGACGTAATGCCTCCCTATCATACTACCAAGGCCTTCCTAATAGAAAATGGAAAGCATCCATGGGAAGCACATAACATAGGATCTTATACTGGTATTTTCCAATAGTGATTTCTACCCAAACTTGTTCATTTACTAGGATATTTTTCCCTTTATTCAACCAAGTCACTTTATAAGGAAACACATGTGGTATCTTTGTTAGACCAAATTTTGTATTGCCTCCTTTGATATGACATTGTCAGTATACCTCGAGCCTATGATTACTTTGCATACCTTACCTAGTATTTTTCAAGTAGTCTTAAATAATGTTCTTCTTTGTCTGCATTCCTATTTTACTGGTTCTTTCACTAAAACTCTCCTCAACATGAGGTCCTCTCCCTTCTCTACATCAAGATCCACTTCACCTACTTTGGAGTTGTCTTCCTCTTGGATGTAAGTGATCTTCTTCTCTCTATAGGATAATGATGCCTTCTCTAGACATCTCTAGGTAGGATATCCCAACTTGCCATAGTTATAACACTTCATATTGTTGAAGTGTGAGCTTCTACTGATGTTCCATATCTGCCTCTACCACCACTGTTGAATCCTCTTCCTCTACTAGAGCCTCCTCTTTGATTAGTCTCACTAGCTTTCTCATTCTATTTGGAATCCCCATAGCTTCTTTTCTCATTAGACCTTCCACTAGAGCCTCCTTTGAAGTCTTTACCTCTACCTCTATTCTTGGAACTTGAATCTATTGGAAATATTCAAGACTATGTAGGTTATTGAGAGGGGAGGGGTGAATCAGTAACCTCAAAAACTTTAACAAATTTAGACCCTTTTAGCAATAATCCAATTACCATTTAGTTCATAAAATTTGATCTAACTATATGCATGAGAAACCAAAAACATAAAACATTCATAACACATGAACACAATAATTTGGTGACCCAGAAACCTTTTGAATAGAAAGTAAGACTTAGGTGGGGATGATACCCACAAAACTTTGATACTACAGCATAAAGTTGGCTGGTTAAGGCTTACATTGATCACTTCTAATGATCTTCCCTATTAGGAGCAATTAGGACTACTAAGTTCACCTTGTTAGAGGTTTTACAAACATACAATGAAGTATGCACTCGATAAAGAGATTTTAGAAAAAACTATCAAGTCTACCTTGTTAAAGGATTTAGATCTAATTCACCTATTAGGATGAAATAGTAGATCTCTAACTTATAACTAAATTTTTGATTGAGATCCCTTGAAGTACTGATCACCTTTATGTGGTAAATATGACTATGCTACTCCTGATATGGCCTTACAATACACTTTGTCTGCTATTGATTCACATTCGCATGCATACATTATATTCACATTGCATTCACACCATTATGCTTCTCATCTATTTGGATATAATACAATACATTACATATATATCAATCCAATTCACATAATTACAAAGTTGGCCATTAAACAAGTTAACATCAATATTACAAAGTTGGCCCAAATGTAGATGCTCGGGTTCTAAAGACTGACTTGGTGAAGTTTTGATACACAACGTCCACTATCATTACTCGACATTGTCATGCTCTTGGTAGAAGTAGAGGCTTAGTCCATACTAATCACTTCAATGTAGTTTTGAACTTACTATACATTGGTGACTTGGTAGATGCTATGTAACTCGATAGAAACTATATTACATGTTTACCGTGACTGCACTAAGTAAACACTAATCTTCATACAACTCGGTTAACACTAGCTTCACTTGACATTTACTGCTAACTCAGTAGAAATTGCAAATCTCAGTAACTACTAAACTACTAGGGTTAAACTATTAGACTTCATACTATATGAATTCACTTGGTAACCACTAGAATGCTCGGTATAAATTGTAGTGCTTGGTGGCTATTGAAGTACATGGCAAACACTATAAACTATTCATTGAGCTCGGTAGCCATACAAAATCTGAATAGGTATTGTCACTAATAAAAAACTTTACTAAATGTCAACAATCTCCCCCTTTGGCATTAGTGACAAAAACACTTATCAACCAAAACTTATTTACATCACAGTGTGATACTAGCTCGATAAGGTATACTGATTTTGAGATTTTTCAAAATTTATCTTTGTAAGTATATACAATATACTATATCTATAAAATTCTACTATATACACTTTCTCCATTTTTGCATGATTCTCCCCCATACAATATACATATCATAACAATTATTTCTCCAATATATAGCATATTAAGTGTCTCTCCCAATATATACTTTCTCCCTCTTAGCATATACAATGTATCTCCCCCTTTTTGACAGTAATGCCAAAGATTTATTCAAAACTTATTTACATGAAGACACCAAAATGTGAGGGAAAGTTAGAATGTACCTTAAGAATGAGAGTTAAGGTCTTATCCTAGTTTTCTTGCAAAACTTTTTATGTGTGTAGAGAAACTTGGACTTCTACAGATAACTGGATCATGTGATCTGCAATTGAGAAGTTGTTGTCATGAATCAATATTTTGGAATAGACAATGTGCTTCTACATTATATCCATGATGGAAATAATCATGTTCTAAATATCTAGTAGTGTAGAATGAATCCTTGCTTCCTCTCTCAACAAATTTGTCTGCATATCTGACAAGAATATGATCTTCATGTGATGTACAAAGCTTGAACTGGAGTCAAGTTGCAACTACTTTGCACTAACCATAAGATCTTCATCAATCTTAGTCAGTTTTCTCTTTATTTCCTAATTGAACTCGATAACATCACACAAATTTGCAAAAAGTGATGTTACATTTGTGCAAGAGGTTTCAAGATTTGTCAAAATTGAAGAAAGCTCTACCTATTGAATAGCTATTTGCTGAGCAATGTGCTCAAGCACTTTCTTATCAAATTTCTTCTCTACTTTCTAAATTAACTTTTCTTGACCATTGCAATCCTCATTAAAATTATTGACTACCTCTTCTAATTGCAACAAGATGTGTTGAGAAGTATCAACTTCAACACCTATAGCCTCAGTCAAAATGTTCTTTGCATCCTCTATGATTTTATACTCTTTGTCTCTCTCCTTTCTGAGTTTCTATTGCTTAGCCTTTTTTTTTAAGGATTTCACCAAATTCATGCATTTAGTCTGTAGATAGATTATGAATATCCCACTTGGGACTTTCTATCTCCTCATCCAAATCTATATCATCCTCTATTTCTTTTCCTTTACTCAAAAATATTGTACTTGGTTGAACTTTAGGTTCGACTATCCTTGTACTTAATGCCTTAGAATCTAGTATAGAGACAATAGTAGAAATTGTTGGACTAGCAGTGAAAATTTGTACAGTGCCAACTAATGGAATAATGACTAGAATACTTGCTGAATCCAAAATTGATGTACTTACAAAACTATCCAAAATTGAAGTAGCCAAGATTGTAGAATCCAAAACTGTAATTACTATAGAAGAACTTAAAATAATAGAACATAATGTATCCATTACTACTGATGTTGAATCAACTGCTAAAGGATGTTGCAGCTTAGTAGATGAAGTGGTAGATACTTCTATCAATGATGTACTAAGTTGTGAGGTAGAAAAGAGTGATTGGTTTTTTGATGTATCAATGGTTGTCACAATCAAACTTTCTGAAGCTATCTCTGAGCTTGATGATGTTGCAAGTTTTTCTAGAGAGTGAGGAAGGGAGACAATGACAATTGCAACTATCTTGACTAGGTCGGTCTCCTCTTTATCTTCCTTGGCTTCCTCTATAGCTTCTTCCTCTTTCTCTTCTTGATCATCATCCTTCATCAACTCTTGATAGTCAACTATATCAAATGTGACAAATTGAGTGGATTCTTCATCATTATCATCATCTTTGTCACTGTCATCATCATCATCTTTGATTTCTATAGGATACTCACTTAGTTTGTGGAGATGGAACACATTTCTCCATGTGTTGTTAGCATTTTTTACAACATACTCTATATCCTTCATCAAAACTAAACAAGTATTGAATTTAAGAGTCATTTTGTTCTCATGATCTTTCAATGCCTTGTTTACCTATGCATTAGTCAAGGTGGGTACCAATTGTCTTAAAGTTTGTGCAAATATGTATTTGATAGTCTGTTGGGTGTTCTCTCATCTTACCTTAATCTTATCTAACAAAATTGCAGGGACCTATGATGTCAGCTGGTCTAGAGAGTATTTCCATTTTCCCATCTTATCCATGACCAAATCTTCAACTTCTTTTTGCTCTGTTGGAGTCCTTGTCTCATATTTGAGAGCTTTAAAATTATTCACTCCTACACCTTCTCTCAACACCTTGAGGCTTTCTTGAAATGTAGGAGGAGATAGGTTGAAGATTACATCACTACCTTCCTTGTTTGCTTTCTTCCTAGATCTGGTAAACACTATATTGGATGGATTTGGTGGCTTGGTGATGATCACCTTGCCTTTCTTCCTCACTAGCTCTTCTTCCTTTTTTGACTCCTCTTCATCCTCTATTTCTTTAATATCTTCTCCTTTTCCCTCAGTCAACATAAGAGGGGTAAATGTTTTTAGCTTGGTTATCCTCCTCTTGCCTTTGTTAACCGCTTGAGGAAGCTTGATCTCAAGCTCTATTCTTGCCTTTGCCTCATGATATGTTCCAAATTAGGGTGCCTTTGGATCAACATGTTCATTTACTAGGGTTTCAATGATGTTCTTGGTCTCATCAATGTTAACCTCATATGGAAGAGGTTTTATCCAAACAACTTTGGGTCTTACTACCTAGATGTAGATTTTTTCACTGTCTACCATTAAAAAAAAAATCATTCTTATAGTCTTCAACTAATTTCTTCAATATCCTAAATTTGTTATTCATCTTTTCTTTGAAGACTTCAAAATAATTATCCATGATACTAACAAAATTCTCACCCATTTTAGAAATATACTCATTTATCTGATACAAAACTAGTACATCTTTTCTCCATACTACCGTCCCTTTTGAAGGGAAAAACTTTTGAACATAGAAAAATAAACATGTCAACAATGAACCAAATTTACATGGGTTAATCTTGAAATTTCTAACACTTTCCATGTTTTTGTTCAATTGCTTCAACAACAAGTCTACTAAGTCACATGACAGATTATTCTTCACGACCTTGTAGGCTAGGTTAGCTATCTCACATGACACACTATTTAGTTGACTTGAACTATAAATCTTATGTGCCAAATTTCAATTTTGCATTAGTCACACTACTGACTTTCATGCCTCTGCCATCCCACTTGGCTAGGGTTTTCTTTTGTAGCTCAACCTAACCTAGGGTTTTGGTGGTTTTAGCTTTTGTGAGCATGGGGAGACTAGTTCTGTGATGGATCATTTTCTTTGTGATCAATACTAGTTGCTCAAGCCACAATTGACCATTTTGAACTCGGCTGAGGATGTATCTAATCCATTTTATTTTTAAGCTCCGAGACAGATGAGGAATATGAGTTAAACCCTTTTCTTCCAAATGCATATGTTCAGGTTTGAGAATTCCATTTGCACAGAGTTCACCTAGGGAATCTTCCATTCCTAGGGTTCCTATCTCATGAATTGCACATTTAAAATGAGTTTGGATGTTGTTTATGAGTAATACATTTGGTGGGATCTATGATTGTGCTCCATTTGGGTTGAGGGTTTCAGCAATGGCTAGCACAAGTTTGAAATTAGGAGCTTTCCATTCAACACCTCAGACCAACATGTCTAACCCTTTCCTTGCCTTGCTGCTATTGGATGCCATGATAACTCGGTAAGATGTGAAAACTTTGAAGAACTTCATTGCAAATTCTACTCAAAGTTGCTTGGATGCTCTACAAATTGCTCTTTTGTAATAACACTTGAATTCTTGATGAAAATAAATTTGATTTTTTGCCTTTTTGATAAACCTTTGCCATTAATGCTTGGTACAATGGTAGATGTGATGACATTGTGTACAACAGCCTGTCATCCACTATTTTTTTGGATTGGTCCGTAAAGGTTTCATAACTCAACAACCAAACATATCAATGTTGCTCTTGACTTTGCTTGGTAGAGTCTGTGACCCAACCTTGCTCAGTAGAGAAGTCAACTCTGTGATAAATATTACCGATCTCACTAATGATCCTTTTGTATCTTGAATATTGATTTGGATCTTCACTTCCTTTCAATTGGAACTATTAAGATGTGACCTTGACAATGCAATTCTAGTTCTTCCTTAAGAACTTAATTGGAAATTGTGGAGTCACCCATTTCTTGAGTGACATGACTATCATTGCTTGAACTAGCTTGCTCGGTAGATTTAGGAATCCATTGTGTTTCATCTTCTTTCTGATGTTATCTACTTTTGCTTTCTTTTCATCTTCAATTCTACCTATATTCATGCAATTTTTAGCTATATGACCAAGTTCAGTACATGTGAAACATTGTATGGTGGTATCTTTTCTTCTCATGTGATTTTTAACATAGTTCATGCCAATGTGTCCATATTCTCCACAGTAATGACATCTAAACCAAGTGTTGTAGTCCCAACTGAATATTGCCTTAATGATTTGTTCTACTAGATGGAATGACTTAGAACTGCATTCAGATGCCTTGTGACCTTGTTTCTTGCATTTGTGACACTTCCCCTCAAATTTTGGTTTCTCTTAGCATTCATTAGCCCTATGACCATGCTAATTGCAATTGTAGCATTTTCCATTGAATTCAGCTTTTCCATTACTCCAACATTTTCTTGATGTATGACCTATCTTACCACGGTGATTGCAAGTAGGTTTTTTATTCTTTTGGGCACCTTGCTTGGATGATTCACCTTCTTCTTTGTATCCAATTCCTACTTTACCTTTTTGTCTATAGAGATTTTGCTCATTTAGCTGATTTAGTTGGTCCATGTCTGCTTGGGATTTCATTATCCTTTCATTGAGTTGCTTTTCAAAATTCAAATCATTCCCCAATCTTTCATTAATTTGTCTTTCTAAGCTTAGATCATTTTTTAATCTTTCATTTTCAAATCTCAGTCTCATGATTTCTTTATTTGTAGAATTGATTTTGAATTTCATTGTTCCTTCCATGCAATTCTTCTTTTGCCTTATTTCTCTGCTCCAAGATTTCACATAATCTTATTGACTGAATTTCTTGTTCTCTTTTCAATTTCCTTACCTCTTCTTGTAGTGAACCATTCATTTCTAGGAGTTCTTTGTTTTCATCATTTGCTTCATCTGAGCTACTTGAAGGGAAAAAACTTTAATCTTTTCTTCAATATATTGATGATCATTCATTTGATTAGCAAGTTCCTTCCTTCTTTTTAGAGATTGTGAAAGATGATCCTTTGCTTTCTTGAGTTAGGTTATGGCCATCTCTAGATCTAGCTTTTCATTGTGAGTGACTTTGTCAAGTTTGAATATCTCCATTGTCCTTGATCTTGGCTCAAGCTGTCAAACTTTATCCGAAGAAACACAAAGCTCTGATACCAATTGTTGGAAATATTCAAGATTAGCTAGGTTACTGAGAGGGAAGGGGTGAATCAGTAACCTCAAAATTTTTAACAAATTCAGATCCTTTTAGCAATAATCCAATTACCATTTAGTTCATCAAATCTAATCTAACTGCATGCATGAGAAACTGAAAACACAAAATATTCATAACACATGAACACAATAATTTGGCAACCCAAAAACCTTCCAAATAGAAAGTAAAACTAGGGGGGGATGATACCCACAAAAATTCAATACTATAGCATAAAGTTGGCTGATTAAGGCTAACATTGATCACTTCTAATGATCTACCCTGTTAGGAGCAATTAGGATTGCTAGGTCCACCTTGTTAGAGGTTTTAGAAACATACAATGTAGTATGCACTTAGTAAAGATATTTAAGAAAAGATTGTTAAGTCTAACTTGTTAAAGGAATTAGATCTAATTCACCTATTACGATCAAATAGTAGATCTTTGAATTACAACTAAATTGCTGATTGAGATCCCTTGAAGTACTGATCACCTTTATGTGATAAATATGACTCTGCTACTCCTGATATGGCCTTACAATACACTTTGTCTACTACTGATTCACATTCACATGCATACATTATATTCATATTGCATTCTCACCATCACACTTCTCATCTATTTGGATATAATACAATACATTACATATATATCAATCCAATTCACATAATTACAAAGTCAGCCATTATACAAGTTAACACCAATATTACAAAGTTGGCCAAAATGTAGATACTCAAGTTCTGAATATTGACTTGGTGAAGTTCTGATACATTGCATCCACTATCATTACTCAGCATCATCATGCTCTTGGTAGAAGTAGAGGCTCAGTCCATACTAATCACTTCAATGTAGTTTCAAACTCAGTATACACTAGTGACTCGATAGATGTTGTGTAACTAGGTAGAAACTGCATTACCTGTTTACCACAAGTGCACTTGATAAACACTAATCTTCATATAGCTTGGTTAACATTGGATTTTCTTGACATATACTGCTAACTTAGTAGAAACTGCAAAGCTTAGTAACCACTGAACTACTCAGGTTGAACTATTGGACTTCACACTGTCTAAATTCACTTGGTAACCACTAGAATTCTCAGTATAAACTGTAGTGCTCGATGGCTACTGAAGTACATGGAAAACACTATAAACTATTTATTGATCTTGGTAGCCATACAAAATCTAAATAAGTGGTGTCACTATTAACAAACTTGATTGACTGTTAACAGAATCCCCATTCTTCCTTAGCTTATCTTCTACTTTCCTAGCCATTTGAAAATAGCTCTACAATATAGTGATACTAAACAAAATCAACTCTTCCTGAATGGACTATTTAAGAACATTTAGATACCTTTCCACCTTGATGCTCTTTTCCTCATATATCCTTGACCTTAGAGCCAACTTTTGGAACCCCTCTATATAGGTAACCACATCAAGATCCTTTTGGTTAAGATTATGTGTATGGTTATGAATCTGAATCTCATAGTCTTTTGGTAGATAGGTTTCTTTTATCTTTTCCACCATAGCCTTCCAATTAGCTCTAGGTTTATTCCCTTCACTCTCCCTTTATTCTTACACAAGCTTCCACCATGTCAAGGCTTGACCTTTCAATTTGGATTTTGCAAATCTCACCTTTTATGCTTATGTTGTCCCTTCACATTTAAAGTAGTTCTCAATTCTCTCAATCCATTCTAGGACCACCACTACATCCATCTTATCATGAAAAGTGAGACATTTTCTAGTCTCTTTCCTCTAAAAGCCTTGAGGGCTTTGAGGAATGGTTCTTGTTCACCAAGTGAAGGATCTAGTTTAGGTTTCTCATCCTCCAAACTCACTTTTTCTTTACCAATGCCAAAGTCTCCATCTTCCTTGGCTTGGGTTTCATCTTCCATCTCCTTTATCTTGTCTTAAACCTCCTCTATGACCTCATCAAGAAGCCTTATTTTCTTTTCCATGATCTTCTTTTTCTTATCTACCTCCTTTGTCAACTCTGCATTGGTAACCATATTTTAAGATCCACTTGACTTAGTGGAATACACCATACCACCACATGACATAATCTTATGGCTTTGATACCACTTTGATGGGGAGCTTCTTTGCTCTAGATATTTCTTTCTCTTCCAAGGCTATTCTTAGACCGCTTATGGTTTCTATCTCAAATCCCAACCTAGAGGACTCCTTCCTAATCCCCTTTCACTAGGAAACTCTCCCAACAATTTAGTTTTCCATCCTCTCCCTGTGGTTCACAAACTATGCACTATTTGGCCTAGATTTCCAAAACTTCACCAAGTACATGTAAAGGGCCAAAACTAGGTTTGAACCATCATTTTAAGGTCCTTGAACCATACAGTATGACTTTAGAAAACTCTCATTTTAAGGATTTCAAAGGCAATGACCAAGAATCATTCACCACTAGCTTTAAAATCTATTTCAAACCTCCTCCATTGAGTTTTGAACCCTTGATACTCTACTCCTTCATTTCCAAATCAATATTTTCTTGTGCCAATCTACTATTCCTCTTAGAACTCAAATTCAAGCTTTCGTTGGACCTTGCCAAGCTTACATTGCTTGCCTAGGGCTCGCTTGAATTTATTTTTTATTGACTTTCAAAAACCAAAAAATAAATATGTACACTTTTAAAAAGGGCATTTCTTTGTTTCCAAGAGTCGTGGTGTTTTGATAAAGGAAACTCAAGCTATGACCATTTTCATGTTGGCAATGTAAAACTGGACAATGTGAATACCAAAACTAATTAATTTTCTAAACCCTAACAAATGAAAGCTTGAAACCAAAAAAAGTATGTAAAAATTCAAGACATGATTCCAAGACTCTATTCCATCCAAAATAGCTAGTTATTTAATCCAATTCCTCTATTCAATCCTCCAAAACCACATTCATGGTCACAAACTTGCTCTATTACAAGTATTGTCTTTACATCCAACTATCCAACCCTTCGAAATGAGTTGAAGAAGGTTTAAATAGACTTCCTCTACCATTCTAGCCTTTAGTTAGAACTATAACTACCTAAGTAGTTCATTCTTCCAAAAATGCACAAAAAGTTGTAAAGCAATTTTGCAAAAATTGCAAAGTTGTCAATGCAACTTTTTGACAACTTTTGCAATTTTCCACATTTGGCCTTCAAACTTGGTCAGTATGTTACCAAACCTTCTAAAATGACTTTAGTACACCTAAGGACCATACTTAAACCATTTTTTCCCCCTTTTGATGCATTTTTCTATATTTTTCCTCTTACAACAATTTTCAAGAAATTTTGCCTAATAGGACTTGATTACGAAAACTTGATTTGCACTCCAAATACTACCTAATCAAACCTCCTAATTACACATTGGGACTTTATTATTATTCCTTATTCCCTCAATGGTTTTTTAGACCATTCATAAACCAAAAATGCATTATGTTTCCTCTTTAACCGTAGGTGCTCTTGCACCACTCCCTTGGAGTAATTTAGGAATAAAGTCCAAAGACCCAATTTGGATGACTAATCGTAGTAGCCCTATTTTGAGAAATTTTTATTCAAGATTAAATAAATTGGGTTCAAGATTGGTGTCTAGAATTTCAAGGGAAGTCCAAAACTACTTGTGAGAGCCCTAACTCTATATGGATGAAGGGTTTGGTCAGAAAGCCATAGGAACAAGGTCTAATGAATTGTGAAGAGGTATTTGTGTGAGGAAAGAACCTTAAATATTGGTTTAACTAGGTTGGAGAGTGATTAGAGGATAGGATGAAGTTCCTCTAGGGATTAGGGTGTCAAAGAAGCCTAATAGGCTAGTACCAAGACTAAGTGAATCCTTGAAAAGTAAGGATTTGGAATTAGCTAGACCTAGTATTACATCATTCATTACAATATTAAAATTCCTTTGATCATACATAAAAATTCACAATACATATATTCCACACAGTCTTCATTAGAAGAACACTTAACTTCACAGTTCATACTTTCTTTTATACCTCTACAATTTACAAAATATTGTCCAGCCAGCCTTCAAGCTTTCACACACTTTACATAATACAATAATATCTTTTTTGACTTAAGGTTAACATTTAGGATGTCATCCCTAATTAATTAAGTAATTATTTTTTATATAAAATATTTATTGAATCCATAATTATCTATTTCTTGTCATGCTTTATTTTGCATGTTCTTTGTGGTGACTAGTAAAATTGATATATATCTTTCCATACTGACCGTACTAACTTGCACTATGGCATACATGATTCTAACACTTTTTCCTTTTTGTACCTAAATTCTTATGTGTTGATACTTTCTTTGTCAACTACACATACCAAAACTATATCTTTTTTACCAAATAAACTAATTGATACTTAGACAATTTTCTAAGTATAGATGTTGTATATTTGACTTTACATTATGCTCTCTTCATACAAGATATATGTTTCTATAAATTAAAACTACAACTTATCTAACTAGCCAAATTTCCAACAATCTCCCCCTTTGACATTGATGGCATCATATGGGAAAATTGGCTAAGTCCCAAAACGTTGTTCATTTTTTTTGTACAAAACTTGGCCATAACAAGGATTTACAAAAAATTAAAACTTGTGGATTGTTACATTCTTATACCATCTTTCTTTATATCTCCTTTTAAAATATACCTCCCCTTTTGACTAATCTCTCTTTGATACATATTTATGCAATCATACAATTATAATCCTTTACATTACCACTACTCCTTATTTCTATATACATCATAAAATTTTCCTATATTACTCCCCCTTTAACATCATTAAAAAAGGTGTCAAAATTTATGTACAATTCAAAATTGTGTCCTTTACCTCTAAATCAGGGTGATAGGCATGTAATGCATTCATCAAAACTTGTCTTTAGGCTCTTGAAGTGGTTCTCCCATGGGTCTCTAATTCCCTCTAATATACTAAGGAGAGCACATAGCCCATAAGATGCTATATGTAATGCCCCACTCAAAGATCCTTGGAACAAGGATAAATAAGAGCCAAGATTTTTTTTTAAAAACAAGTATGGATGCACAAAAAATAAAATACAAGGATCAATAAGATCACAATGGAAGACTTAACTGATAATCCTAGTATGCCACAAATCTCCAAATGCCACTACCAAACTGACACACTCAAATGGAAGACAAAATCCAAAGATGACAATAGAACATGAAATCTCATATTTATCGAAGCATGCAAAATTAAGCAATCCAATAGGGTAATCAAGTCACCAAATTGTACTCTCTGAAAAATAATAGAGACACCCCTTTTTTTGTGCGAGAAAACACAAATGAAAATTTCATGCGATAAAATGCACTATACCATGTGAAGGAATACATGGCCCAACCACCAAACTCATAGAATTGTTGCTAAGGCTTGCACAAGGAAGTACAAAGGGCCATGTGAAGAAATGCAGAAAGCCACGTGAGGAAATGCATAAAGCCATGCGAGGAAATGCAGAAAGACACATGGAACTTCAAACTCTCATGTGAGGAATCAAAACATCAAGTAAGGAGAAATAAAGATGAAAAGAGAGGTAAAATAATTCCTCCACATCAAGCAGTACCAAATCCACAAATCAAGGTTTAGACACTCAAACACAATAACTACAAGATAGAAACTACATCTAACCATTTGAAACATAGTAGTAAAGGAAATGTACTAAAAGAAACATCACAAAGAATGAACATAACAAAATTCATATAGTTCCTCCTAACCATAATAGCATCATGAGACCTCAAAGGTCCTATCCATCCCAATGTGTAACATCCCAATCTACCAACTAGATAGTCAAAGTTGTCTTATGAGGACGTCACTACTAAAGTGCAGTAACATCATAAGAATAGAAAATCTAACATGCTAAACCAATATGAAAGAGATACACCAAATAATAAAATTACATCATCTAATCATATGCTAAACGTCATAATATAAGAATGCATCAAATAACTAACATGTCTAAACATGATATCCAAGAATTCTAATGAAAGCATAAATCACAAGTAAACATACTCTGCATAAACTAAAATACCAAGTGAACATCAAGCATCGGTTGCACTGGAACAATAGACCATCACTATACATTGGTTCCAAATAGTGGTATAGGTAGCTACACCTCCGAACTATGTGAAACTCGTAGGTCCACTCCCACTATGTTGATGAAGATAATGATCCAACCACAAATACACAAAAAGAAAATGGTCATGCTAACACACACACTAGACAATAAAGATGATAAAAACCAAGAATATGAGAGAACACAAGTACTATAGGTCCTGGTCAGACACTCAATGGGTAACTATGTAGGGACCCTCTCTAGAGGAGAATAGATTGGCATAACATAACCCAAGCTAGTATTGGCAACATCAAATTCCCAACGGATCCTGGCAGCATCAACTTTTAAATGGAAGGGGCACAATCTAACTTTTAATTATCTTAAATTATCTACCCAGTTAATTTATTTAGTTATAGCTTACTTAGAACTTCTTCACATCAACCCTCTTGGAAATAGTCACCAATGTTGTGATATAAAAGGCCCCTCCATGCTACACTACCCTACCAATACTCATCTAATGATGAGTGCCCATAGGCATGAATATTCTAAACCCAACCTCAAATGATCATAACTCCACCAAAGAATAAATAAGAGTTTGGGCCTTGAAAGTCACCCGAAAAATGCACATGCACATGCTTGTGTGTGGTGCACCACCATCATGAAGATCATGACACAAGGATTGGATGAGAACACAAGCAAAAAATGACACTAGACCGAGTACAAGCTCAGGAGAATAGATGTGGCATGCATCCCAATGCATTAATAAAAGTGAAACAATGATTTGGATGACATCCTATAGATGATCTAGGTCCATGAACAACATCATGCTAAGAAAATCCAAGAAAACTAGGTGATACGTAAATTGAGGTAAAAACCCCAAAACTCAAAAACTTCAAAAATAAAACCCATTTGGTTTTTAGGCACAAAATTCACAAAAATCTAATAAAATTTATGTTCTGATACTGTATACAAAAATGGCCAGCATAATGATGCAAGATCCCAAACCCTCATCCCAAAAATTGGGAAAATATTCATACTCGACCAATTGGGTAGAACCAACAAACATAAGCGAAGGGGAACACTACTTCTCAACCTCCTAACAAACAACTATCAAAAACATAACTAGAAATGGAGTTGAAACACAAAAATGGGAGAGCCCTACCTGACAACAAAAGGGGCAGAAACAAAAATCAACTAGATAAAATAAATATCTCACAGAACCTACAAAAAACTTTGACAAAACAAGGTCTCTTCGAGTTAGATCCAATGAAATTGATCTCATGAAGATCCCACACCCGTAGCTCTCACAATGAATAGAAATGTAATCCTCCAAAAGAGGATTTTTGAAAAAGATCTCAATTTTGTAATTTCCAAAAGTGAAGTTAGAAATTAAATTCCTTTTTGGATACTTATTCACTTTTCAAGTGAATGATTGATTAGGGTAAATAACCAGGTAACCTAGTTAAACCCTGAATTAACTGAAATGAAAGTAGGTTATTCCAAGTAATTGGAATTCATCTATGAAAAATTTGCAAAAAATTAAAAATAATTAAAATAAACCTTGAAAACCCAAAATCACAAAAATTTCCTTAACAACCTTGTGACAATGTGAACCTCTAAATTCACACACATGATCATATGTCTAATCACATAATGCAAATGAGTCCATATTTATCAAATCACTGGAAGGTTTACTTTAAAAAAATATTATTATATTAATTCATAAAAAAAAAAATTAAAACACTTAAATAAGATACATTGACCATATGGGGATGATATTGGTAAAATATGAATAGATGAATCACTAACTCCATGTGCCATTGCCAGGGATATAATTTCTACACACGATCAAGTGCAATTTCATACAATAACATAGTCAAAGCAATAAATGCAATAAATAACCTAATTTAACCATTTATTTAGTTATACTAAAATAATCCATTTACATCACTCTCATTCGCATAAAGCATAATAAAACAAGAATGAAGTAAATCACCATAGTATTAAATCCACATCTAACAAAATTAGAGATATGTCCAAATATCAAATAAACAGATATCATCATAAAACATATTGTCATCTCAAAATGTCACCATCATGCAAATATGATCAACTAAACAACATAGTAATCTAACATGTATGATACTGTAAATCAAAGTATAACATCTGACCCTTAGGTTATTTCAAAATGTAAATGATAACATGAGTAACAAGTATCTCTCAGATAAAAATATAAGGTATATACTACAAACATGAGAGGCACTACATGCTCCCCCACTAGGCATAAGCTTACTCATGGAAGCTTGCAAAAGGATAGGGGTACAAATCTTTCAACCATGTAGCATCCTCCCAAGTAGCAGAGGTCTCATCACTCAAGTCCCATTGGACCCTTACCTGCTCTATGTCCCAACCTCTCAAAATCATTCTCTAATGCTAAAGGATACGAATGGGCTCCATAGAGACCTTCCTATCCTCCACTTGCAAAACATCCCAATCAAGAACATGGGTCACATTGGGAATATATTGCCTCAAAACAGAAACATGGAAACATCATGAATGCGTGATAGGCTAGGTGGCAATGCTAGTCAATATGTAATAGGACTGATCCTCTCAAGGATCTCAAATGGTCCAACAAAACATGGTGCCAACTTAGGTCCTTTCCCATAATGGATGGGGCTCTTCCTTGGATGCACTCTCAAAAACACCTTGTCACCAACAAAAAAGTGATGATCCAAAATATCAACATCCGTATACTTCTTCTGCCTATCTTGAGTAGTAACCAAATGCTCTCTAATGTGAACAACCTATTGCTCCATATGTTGAAGCATCTCTAGACCTAGAAATACTCGATCTTGTAAATGATCCCAACTCAAAGGGGTATGGCACGATCTATTGTACAAGGCCTTAAAAGGTGACATACCAAGAGAACTATGATACCCATTTTTGTATGAAAATTCAACAAGATATAAATAATCCTCCCACTTTACCTACCTATCCATAACACAAATATGCAGCATGTCTTCCAGAACCTGGTTCACTCTCTCTATTTGATCATCAATCTCTAGGTGATAAGTTGAACTAAAATTGAGTTGTGCACCCAAAGCATATTGGAGATGCATTCATAGTGGTGAAGTAAACACTAGATCTCTATCCAAAATGATCTGACAAGGGATCCCATGCAATTGAACAATATCTTCCAAGAAAATATGTAGTACAAAAGAATTGTGTAGGATGTTTTCATGGGTGAGAAATGTGCTACCTTGAACAACTTGTCCACTATCACCATAATAAAATCATGACATCATAATGACATAGGCACACATTAGATCAAATCAATAGATATTTTATCCCATTTCAACTCCAGAATAACATGTAGCTACAAAAGACCTACCAAATGTTGATGCTCTACCTTCGCTCGCTAGCACTCAAGACATTGAGCAACAAAATCAAAAACATTGTGCCTCATCCCTACCCAAAAGTAGAACTATTTAAGATTGACATGCATCTCCTTGATGCCAAGATGTGTGAAATATGATGCATGATGTTTTCTTCTTGTTGCCGCACTTTTGTTTTCTAATCTATTGACAAAAGTGAGTTTTATGTTTTTAGATGAATTTAGTCTCGTTCTTGAAATTTTTGAGTCTAAGTCTAATTCATGAAGGCTAGGAAATCTTTATCAGATTTTCCCAATGCACCTTCTCTACCTTCATAGCTGAGTGGGTTATTGTTTTTATCTTGTAAATTGTTAGGTAAGTTTAGTACCCAATCTGATAGAGACCAATTTTCAATCACTGCAGATGAAGCATGCTCTTGAAGGATCTCTAAAACTTAGATGTCTTCACAACACAATATTACAACATATCCATAGTTGATAAAATACATTGGTGGAAAATTCCATGTTGCCTTCTCTTTGGGGAGTTTCCAACCAATGAAGACAATTTTTCGTTAGGACTCACTTGGTGGATATCTAGCTTAAAATGATTCAAAGGGCATAGATCCTAAGGAAAATTGGATTTTGCAACTATAATCAGAATCCTTAACATGATTTGGATTCATTATTTCCCAAATACTAAGTCTTTCAAAAAACCTCTTTTTGTTTTCTCTTTAGCAGGTTTTCAACCCATGAAGATATTTATCAACAAAATGGATAAAAGTGAAATAGAAGTTGCTAAGTGACTTTCAAATGGATCCAAGCACCTTAACTAAACATCTTTAAAAGTTAGAAATATAGTTATCAAAGATTCAACCAATAAGGAAACATTGGTAGAAAAATGAAAATTGCCTTCTCTTCTATGGGTTTCCAATGCATGCAAACAATTGTCTGACTATGTAGAGAAATCAGGTCAACGGGTAAAATTTGGCCCTTGTAGTAGATCTAGTACATGTTAGAATGATATTGGAATGGAATGAACCATTATGGATGGAAGATATAGTTATGATCTCACTTGGAAAATTTTTATCAATGGAGTACCCCAGAGGAAACTATCTAAAACTTAAAAGAAAACATAAAGGTAAATAACACGTTTATGGAAAGTTATTGTTATATCTAGCAGAATAGTGAAAAGACTTTAAAATGTCCTTTGAGCCTTTGCATTTATTCTTTAATAGGTATTTCCTTAAATTACATTCATGTGGCACAAATTCTAAAGTATAACAAACAAATCAAGGTCCTTGTATAAAAACTCATAGACAGTTGAATGAGTTACCGTGTTTCCCTTAATTTCTAATTTTATCAGTACAAATAGCTTTCAAAAGTCAATGATTATTGTATCCATTTTCTTATTAATTTTTCAATTAAAAATGTCATTCATAAGCTATGGCCACTATGTTCATGGATTTTGATGGTTTGACTGGGATTAAGTCTCAACTGTAGAATTTCACAGACACATCCCTTTGTTTCTACGATATGGCAAATTTCCAAATGAGGGTGAAATCTAAACACATTCATCCTATCCCTAAGAAGCTTCAAGAGTCTAGTTTGGTCAAATTTGTTGGTTTTCCAATTGCAGTTCAAGTTCCAGAACTCATTTATGAATGTATTCACCATTACACTCTAAACACCAAGCAAATAGTTATGTTTGATGACACTTTATTAATTTCAATCAATAGACAAATGGTGATGATTTTCCTTCATGTGCTAGAATGGAAGGATTTTTTTGACCTAACTGTCAATGGGGTCATTTTAGAATTCTCAGAGAAGAAGATGATTTGGAGGAAGGAGATCATGCAAATATGGTTCTAAAAGCCACGGAATGATAAGAGCAAGGTCCCGAAAACTTTGTTTGAAACCAACCTAAAACTACAGATAATCTATATTTTGGTTCTTCTGCATAGATTGAGAGGTGAAGTAGAGGCCCTAAATTTTATTGAGCAATACTTCTTTTGGTTCAAGTTATATGCTTAGATACATAGTATATTAATTGGGTGCAAGAGGTAAGCAAATTTTTCCCCAATGATCTTCAAGAGTCCAAGTTCTACAACTCTTTTTATATATCTTAATTCCTAATCTATATGCTAGCATCATTACAATTATGGCCTAGTCTTCCACATCTGGATGACTTCCCTGATGATGTCAAATCTTATGAATTTTATCCATGTCTCTAAGTGCATAATATTTATGAAAATTATGTAAAAGTGAATGACACGTTTGTTGGTAAACAAATTTGTTCTTCTTTGATTATGACTCTTGAATGCCCAAATTAGGAACAATATTCGATTACAAACAATTGAAAAGCCACTTATGGATAGACTAGATTTTATCTAAATTGATAGCTATATCTCCCTATGGTAGATTTGCAAAGAATTATGTTTTATTTCTAAAACTAATATGGGTGTGTGTTCTTGACCCTAGAACAGAAGAGGTAAAACCAAGCCAGACCCAAATGAGGGCTTAAACTTCGGTAGTAGTAGGATTTTTTAATATTGATACTCTAGAGATAGTTCCCAATGGAGTGACCAACTATTTGATGAATCTATTCAACTCTTCTATCTCAACCTTCATCCTAGTTTTTGACAACTTTAGGCTTTCCAATTGTCTCTCAATTACTTCATTGATTGACTCCCACAAGCCAACCTTGGTGTGATGTTTGGCCTCTCCAAGGTCCATTGAATACAGAGTAAAATCATCAGTAGTCATATCTTCAATTCTTCCTCCCTTAATGGTCTTGGTTATATCCGTTTTCATGTGTCCTATTTTTGGATCTTGCCCAAGTATAGACAAAATTTTCTGCTTCTTTACTTTGGTTAATGCAAATCCAGAATGAACTAAAAGGGATATGGTATTCTTGGTGGGGGTGCTTTCATTGTTCCTTATTCTCTTTCTTTCCAAAGTATCCTCTAACTAGGAATTAGTGCCTATCACTTTGGAGGCCATTCAAAGTGATTTTATACTAAACATATTCTTCTTAATTGGAGTGATTGTCATTGTAGTTGAGGAGAAGGGATTCTTTGGGTCCTGAGAAATGAGCTTGGAAGAGCTCTAGTCTTTCTCCACCTCTAAGGTTTTTTTTTGTTGCCTCATCAGATTTAGTAGATTCATTACTATTGCTCTTTCCATCTCCCAAATCTGCTATCTATATTGGGGAGCCACTTGGTTGTAGAAGTGTAGCACTTACTGGCGAAACTAGGATATGATGAGGAGAGAGGAATGGTGTAGCATGAGGAGAAAGAATTGGTGTAAGATGAGGAGAAGGAATTGGTGTAACAAAACTATCCTTTTGATCCTCCATCTTCTTCCCTTCAACACCAGTTTAGGTTCCAGAAATTGGGAGGGAGTCGTCATGACAAGTCTTACCTATGGGAATGCTCTTGTCTAGAGGTTGGTTACCCCCTCTCAAAGGTTGATCTGGTCCTTGAGTGGTAGCTAGTGGTACACCTAGTGTGGCACTCTAAGAGGAAGAGGGAGTTATAGCTATTGGAGAAGCTTGAGTGGCTATGCTTTTACTTTGACTTCTTTTGGTTGTCCATTCAACCCACTTCATAGTTCTTTTGCTAATTTAGCTCATCATAACATCTAAATCTTCCTCAACATTCTCATAAGGCTTTGAACTGATAGGAATGTTCCTTAACTTAGTCAAATATGTATTACTACACATATTTTGTCCATCGTCCTCCAATCCTTCAACATTAAAATTGATATTATATGTTTTTATTTGCCCCACTATGAGCCTAGTGAAAGCACAATCTCGACTTTCAAATTCATCTTTAAAATCAGCCCAATAGTCTTCAATAGTGGTAGTGTGTTCGATCACACTCCTAATCTGCAACACATCCCTATCATATCCATTCAAATCAAACATAGGTCTCATGACCTCATACATCTCCAATTTGTATTTCATCTCAAACACTTTGAGCATATTCTTTGCATCAGAGTAGGACTCGCAACTATAAGCTCCTACTTTCATAGGGAACTCATATCCTTTCTTCTTCAAGCTTCCACTTAGCACATTCACTTGGACTGCCTACCTCACAATCTCTATCAGCATGATCACGTTGCTTGGATACCTAGGTAGCTTCAAGGGGAATCCATCAAAAGCTACAAGATGCAAATATGAGAAAGATGAGAATTGGGTAAAATAGTTTTTGAATTGATTAATAGCCGCCATTGCCTCCAAACTAAATCTCCTCTCTGGGCATCCTTGGAGTTCCCTACAAATTCTCATTGTGAATGCTTCATTAACTTTGACCTACTTCACATAACTATTTTGTAATTGCAAACATGGATAAAACTCATAACACTTCACATCATTACGAAAGTTTTCTATTCTTGGAAGGCCTAGCCATAACTGTAGAGATGCTAGCATTTAAATCAGAAAGGAAGACATATAGAAAGTGTTGTAAAAGTTTGCGGTGCTGAGAGCCCTAGAAATATTTTCACTTACCTCATCCACCCAACCAATATATTGTGTATCTAAAAAAATAATTTGTACTAGAAAGAAATACTATTCAACAAAATTTAGAGCCTCTACCTCACCTTTCAGTCTGTGCAGGAGAACCAGAATGTCTACAATCTCAAGTTTGAGGTCAATACCAAATAGAGTTTTGGGGACCTTACTTTAGTACTCTGCGGCTTTTGAAACTAGGATTGCATAATTTCCTTCCTCCACACCAACTTCTTCATAGAGAACTCAAAGATTGCTCCTCCTACTATCAAGTCAAAAAACTCCTCCTATTCTAGAACTTGAAGGCAATTCACCACAATTTTCCTATAAATAGAGATTAATACTATATGATCAGGTAGCACAATTTGTCTAGTATCTAGATTGTAGTGATTTATGCATTCATATATCAATTCTGGAGCTTGGGCTGCCACTGGGAAACTAGTTGCCTCTACTACTACACTTCCTTGGAGCTTCTCAGTTATAAGATGAATCAATTCTAACTTTAGCCTCCTTTGGAAATATTGCATATCATAAAAATAGAGTGAAGTATCTATGAAATTTTGCAATGTGGACTTGATTCCATTTAGTCCATCAAACCCCAAAAATATGATTGCCATTCTATGTGAGAATGAAGTGAATTGAAATTTCAAATTTAGATGAGGAACAAGATATTGGATTTGCAAATACAAAATATTTGATAGCGTTCTGTAGTTTAACAGTATAACAGTTCAAGAAAAAGTGGTAGTTTGAATAATTGTTATGTTTCATCTATATAGGAGTCTCAATTCATCCATTAATCTTTAGGAACTATGCCACATGAATGAATTAAAGGATAAATCCATTGAAATAGTAAATGTGGGATCTTCTAATGGATATTTCAGTGTCTTTTCACTATTTCTGTTGGCCTAACAATAACTTTCCTTTCTTTCATACTTACTTTTCTATTTTCCATTAAGTTTCAGAGAATTATGAACAGAGTACTTTGTAAGGAAATATCTACCTAATTGAATTCTGCTTAGTATACCTTTCTCACAATGGTTAGATTAAGTTCCTTGTTTCTTTCCTTTATAATTTCCTTTGGTGGAAAATGGACTTCATGGGTTGAAAACCCGTTGAGGAGAAGTCATTTTTTGGTTTTTTGCTTAAGATGATTCTAAGCATCATGATGAATCCTAAATGTTTTCCAAGGTAGAATACTATAATGAAAAATAGGGATTTTCTATAAAATAACTCATTATCTTCTTACATCGATCTGTGAGCCTCATTTGTTAATCTTTGCAGGAAATTGCCTTCATGGTTTGAAAACCTGCAGAGGAGAAGGCGATGATCAATTTTTTGCAAGCTTCCTTCTTTCATGGAAAACATGATAAGCTGCGAACAAGCCCAACTTTGTGAATAAATTTTGTAAGTGTCAAGAATCCCCATTGAATGGGGTACTAAGCTACCCATAAACTCACAACATCAAGGAAAACCACCCGGCCATGAAATGTGGGAGAAGTGAAAGACAAAAAATTTGATGGAGACTCTTTTCACCTAAGGGGAATTAAAACTAGACCCAGACATACCTAGGCTTAACTAAGACACAAAATCTTCCACTTTTGCAAAATGTTTACAAGGTGAAAAGTGAGGCAACAATTGGCTCTGATTGGGGACTTGGGTAGACTATGCCCAAGAAAGGAACTTAAAATCTCTAGTTTCACAAAAATAAAAGGTGGTAACACAGCAAAACTAAAACAAGGAAAAAAATAGGGAAGCAAAGGCAATGAAGGAAAACTAACTAGGAAAACATGGAAGGGAACTAAACGTAAAATAATACATGGGTTACTTGTTCTCAATTTGAAATTTGATAAAGCTTCAGATCTTGACCATTATAGGTTAGAGGTAGCACTTCACCATCTTGATAAGCCAATTTGAAAGAATTATTCTTGAATGCCTTATGAATTATGAATGGACCTTTCCACAATGTATCAAACTTTTTATGCATACCTTTTGGAGCACTTCGCTTATCCTAGAGTAACACATTGTCTCCTACCATGAATTTTCGTGGTCTTGCCTTCTTATCAAACAAGTTCTTTACTTGCATTTGGGGTTGTGTGATGTGATCCATGATTTCTTCTCTTTCCTCTTCAAGCTTGCTCAAGTAAAAAATTCTCTTTTCTAAACCATCTTTATAGATATCATCTTCAATCACTATTCTAAGTTTTTTCATAGCCAATTCCAAAGGTAATGGGAGATTAGCCTCATTTCCATGGACTAATTCAAAAGGAGATATGATAATTTCTCTCTTAGGTGTTACTCTATCTACCCATAGTGCCTCATGAATTTTTTTGTGCCAAGTCTTTTGATTATCTTACACCAATTTCTTAACAATATTTATCAAATTCTTGTTACTAGACTTGGCTTGACCATTTCCTTGTGGGAAATAATTAGATGAATGACTGACTGTAATTCCATACTCAAAGTGAAAATTGGTAAATCTTAATTGAAGAGAAATAGGCTACGTTGTCCATCACTAATTTGATGGGGACACCAAACCTAACCAGTATGTTCTCCTTATTGAATTTGCATACTACTTCAGAAGTAGTTTTCTTAGTTTCTTTGTCTTCCACCCACTTAGTGAAGTAATCAGTCATAGTTATCACATAATGGTAATCAATACTAGATTTTGGATTAATCGGACCAATAAAATCAAGACCCCATTGTTGAAAAGGTCCCTCAATGATGAAAAGTCTTAATAGTAGAGTAGCTAATTGAGTATGCCTGGTGAACTTCTTACATTTTTCACATTTTTCCACCCAAGAATAGGCATCCTTGAACATTTCAGGCTAGTAATAGCATTGTCTTAATATTTTGAAAGCCATGACTAAGGATGAAAAATTTCCTCCATAGGCTTCATCATGAAATGTTTTCAACAAATTTTCTTGCTGTTGTTTGTCCACGAATCTGAGGAAAGTGCCATCTATGGCTTTTCTAAACAATTTGCCATCCCAAATTACATACTTAGCTGCTTTCAATTTAAGATCCCTCTTTTGTCCCTTAGTTAGGTCCTTTGGGCATTCTCCATATGTTAGCAGGTAAGTAATATTATCAAACCACTAATCATGAAGTCCTACAGCTAAAACTAGTTGCTTTTCTCTCAATCTTCTGATTCTTCAGCAATCTTGTTTTTCACAATTGCCTTGCACAAGGCATTCCCCTTTACTAGCTTGGTAGGTTTAATTTCTATGTCTTTTCTATCCACATTCCTTTGACATTACACCCTACATCTTGCTGTGTTAACACACTTTTTACTACTACATCTAGGACATAAACAACAAAATGTGAATGCAAGATATAAAATCAATTTTTTTAAAGTGCTTTGACTACTACAAAAGCATGTTTCTCAATTTGCGAGTATTTCAATTCATGATTTTTCAGGGGTATGCTCATGAAAGCTATTGGGGCTTGTTTCCCTTCATCATTATCTTGCATAAGTATTACCAATAAAGTGTGTTCAGAAGTGTAATAGTAAATGATGAAATCTTGCTTATAATTTGGGTGACATAATACTAGAGCATTAGTAGTAGCAGTTTTTATATTCTAAAAGGTCTATTTTCCCACCTCATTCCATTTAAAATTTGAATTTCCTTTCATCATATCCACAATATGCTTAGTGGTTTCTACAAAATCTAGTACAAACCTTTTGAGGAAATTCACCCACCCGAAGAATGATTTAACTCCTATTTTATTTGATGGAAAGCTCAATCTTTGAATGGCTTCAACTCATTCAGAATCAATTCTAATACCCACCTGAGAAACTATATGACCAAGGAGCTTTCCCTCTGTCACACAGAAAATGGATTTTTTTTGGATTAAGTGAGATTCCACATTCTTGACATCTTTGTAAGAATTTCTTCAAATCTTCTATACGATCTTTCCTCTTTTTTGAAAACACAATGAGGTCATCCAAATATATAACTATAATCTGGTCCTTTAGATCAGCAAATGTTTTTCTCATACACCTTTGGAATGTGGTGCCAGCATTGATGATCCCAAAGGGAATTCTATGATATGCAAACATACCCCAAGGAGTGGTGAATGTTGTCTTATGTTGGTCTTTCTCTTCTACCTCAACTTGATTGTAACTTGAGAACCTGTCAAGCATGGACATCATTTTAGATCTAGCCACTATTTGTAGTAAGTAATCCATATTGGGGAGAGAAAAAATATCCTTCAGAGATACCTGGTTCAAATTATGAAAATTAATGTAGATCCTTATTTCTTCGTTCTTCTTTCTGACTGGTACTATATTAGCTACCCAAGTGGAATGATGGAAGGGATAGAAGATTCTTGCTTTCAACATTTTATCTTCTTCCCAAAATATGGCATCTACTACCTTAGGATTCTAATTCCTTTATTTTTGCTGGAAAGGGACTGCATCGAGTTTGAGGAGAATTTGATGTTTTACTTTCCAACCTCAATAGTTTTTCAAGTCTTCGTAACTCCAGGAAAAAATCCTGATATTCTATGAAGAGTCATTGTGTAGCTTCTTTCTCTTTAGATAAACAACATTTCCTAATATTAATCATTTTGGGGTCATGAGTATCTCCAATATTCACCCCTTCATACTCACTAGTAGTAGGTCCCTTTTCTGCCCTCTTTTTCTTTATGTAGGCATCATGTCTATTAAAAAAAAATTTGAAAGACACAAAGTATGGGGGAATGATATTACCTCGTAGTTGAACTTCATCATTTTTATTTTGTTTCCTCTCAACATCAAAGTTTTCATGATTATCATTATTGAATTCATGTTCAAAATAGGATTTGTCATTTTCTAGGGACAACTGCAAGCTCTTGTCATCTTCAAAGACTTGTTAGGATTCTATATTATTTGTAACATAGGCTCGATACACAATTTCAATCTGGTATTTCTTATCTTTGAATTTTAGATGGGGTAGTAGCAGAGAAGTAGAAACTGCTAGGGAATCAACTTTGGTGTTCATCTCCTTTGACACTGCTTCAATAGAAAAGGCATTTAGGCCTTCTATTTCATCCCAAACTCTGTTTCTATGATTCTTCAACTTGTAATTCACTACAGAATATTGCCCTTTAATTTGTCTTACAATGAGCTCTATATCACCTTGAGCTTTTAGGATCTTTATTCCTCTTTCTTTCACTATCATTATCCCTACTAATAAGGCCCCATACTTTGTAGTGTTATTCATATTCCCAAACTCCAATTTAAAGGCCATGGATAGGTTCTCCCTTAGGGGTATTAACACTACACTTGTGCCAAATCCTAAAGAGGAACCACTTCCATCAAATTCTAGTGTCCATACTCCTATTAAATCATTTTCCTCATTAAGAATTCCTTCACTTAGATTTTTATTTATTTGTTCATCTAGAGCCTCTTCAATAAATAATATGCAAATATTGAACTCCAACTCTTGATAGAGGATCTGAGCTTTAGGATCATCTAATTTTAAGACTGTAAATTTTGCCTTTTCTTCAGGTTCTAATTTGAATTTCTTATTCCTGATAGGTGTGACTACTTGGGACTAGTCTAGTTTTATCTCTCCTCCTAAGTCTCAGCAAAAACTCTTGCTTAAGAGGAGTCCATAGCTCGCTAGAATATCTACTACTAGAATGGTCAATAAGAGTTTCTTTTCTAGGTGTGAAGCCAAGGCTACTTGAGCATCTTTAATTTGCTTGAGCAAAGGAACTTGTTTGGCATCCATAGAATAACATCTTCCATGCACCTTTGTGAGGTTGAGACCTAGGGCCTTAGCTACAAAATAAGGCATAACATTGCCTAAAGCACCTAAATCTATTATGCAATTGCTTAGTTTGCATCCATTAATATACATTGAAATATAAAATGGGTTAGGTTTTTTCCCAGGAGAGGTTGCTAAAATAGTAGAATCCTCTTGATTAAACAGATTAGATATTGAGGTTTTGTCCTCTTCTTCAAGAGTCACATTGTGATTCAAATCTAAAGTATTCTCTTTACATCGATCTACCAATATTTTCAACTCAAAGGGGTGAGACTTCAAATAATCTATAAGGGAAATTTGGATTTTTGATTCTTCACAGAATTGGATGAAATCAAAAGGCATTTTGTCCTTACCCGTTTGAGAAGTTGATGCTCCTTGATCAACATGAATATTATTCACTGAGGGACTAGGATCAGCCTTGTAAGGATGAGTGGAGGATTGATTCTTTAGCCTTTGACCTCAAGTAAGAACTGTATATGAAGTTCCATCAATGGTTGCATAACATTAGCCCTTTGGTTCAAAGTCTAACCCATATTCCAAAAGTAAATTTCTAGAGTCACCATTTAAGTATGAATCTGACTCTGAATAAGGAGTTACAGTGTTCAACTCATTGGTGCATAGTAACTACATCATACGAGTAGTTTTCAAATAGTTCTCACCATCATGATCCATTATCAAATGAAAGACTCACATATTTCCCTTCTTTGGTACTACTTCAATTTGCAACTTAGGTTGTGAGCCTGTGAGTTGCAGAAATCTACCATCATTATTCTTTCTTGGCAAATTTTGATAATTTTGTTGGTAGGAATTATTGAATCTGGGTAATTTCCTTTTTATTGCTACCAACTCATTTGATAGTTTCTGAATCATTTCATCAGCTGATGTGGTGTTACTGAAACTTCCTTTAGTTTGAAGTTCTCACTTCCATTTTCTTGTGGAAATCAAGTCATATTTAAATTCAATTGTCTTCTTTTGTGCATTTGCTAAATCCATCAGATGTGCCCTTCTCAAGTCATAATTGATATCTAGGGGCATCACACTTATGAAGAAGGTTTTTAGATTACCAGTAGTGGGTCTGTTATTAGTTGGAATTCTACTAACAATCTTATTTAAATTAGCAACAAAATCTCTCATACTCATGGTAGGTTTCTTTTTAATAGATGTCAACTGTGTTAACAAGAAATTTCCATCTTCTACAGTCTTGAATCTTGTCTCAAAGGCCATTCTAAGTGTATCCCAATTAGTGATCAAACCATCATCCAGATGATAGAGCTAGTCTACTACACTTTCTATCAAGGTTTCCACAAATAATCTTATGGCAACATCCTCATGTCCAACTCCTAAGATGTGAGTAGCTACAAAGAAGGCCTTAATGTGTTCATCTGTAGTAACCTTCCCATCACCTAAAAACTTAGGGAAAATCTTCCTTGAACCAGCAAGGGAGTGGATGATAAGTTGTTAATGCTAATGGTCCTATTGCTGCAGCCCATAGAGAAACCATAATTGTTCTAGCAAGGTATGGTAGGAAATTGACAACTGGGGAAGTAGTAATTTCGTGCATGGTCAAGTATGTGAAGCACTTTGATTCCTAATAGGAGAAGGTGGTCTACTTCAACTTTTCTTTTCATCTTTCCATTTTGGAATGTCTAGGATGGGAAAACCAAGCTCTGTAAGTTTATAAAAACTAGGGTCTTGCTCACCCTATTCCTTGGTAATTCTGAGGAACCTTGTTTGTGCCAGGGTGCTAGGTTAGTTTTCTCTTTAAGATTCTTGTCTCAATTGTGTTTCTACTCTTCAGATGTCCCTCCTTTGAACAACTCTTTCTAAAGCTTGAACTCTTCTTTCTTCTTCTTCCAATACTTGGCTAGCATACCTGTAATGTTTAGTGTTCCTCCTATGTCTCCAAACAAATATATTAAGGGATGAAATTATGTCTTCTTGGTCATCTTGAAAACCAAGGTTAGGTTGGAGCACTGGAAAAATGTTTTCATGAGGTAGTACCATTTTTTCCTCATGATATAGGCTTATTACTCAAGCGACAATTCATATTCCCCAGTAGAGTTGCCAAAAATCTATTGGTAAATAGATTTGTTCTTCTTTGATTATGACTCTTGAATGCCCAAATTAGGAACAATATTTGATTACAAATAGTTAATAGACTGGCTTTTCTTTGAATTGATAGGTACAATTCCCTATGGTAGATTTGCAATGAATTATATTTTATTTCTAAAAATAGTATGGGGGTGTGTTCTTGACCTGAGAACAGAAGAGGTAAAACCAAGCCAAACCTAGGCAGGATCTAACTCAGGCAAAAAAAAGGATTTCTGAAGAATTAATTAAGGTTATGAACCCACACATATTATGAACTCACAAAGCTTAATAGAATAACAACTAATATTGAACTGAATTAATTA
Source organism: Cupressus sempervirens (assembly GCA_028749045.1). Lineage (NCBI taxonomy): Eukaryota > Viridiplantae > Streptophyta > Pinopsida > Cupressales > Cupressaceae > Cupressus > Cupressus sempervirens. The sequence goes on from CM053792.1 coordinate 10,661,872, forward strand.
GAATCTAAACTACAAAGAAGAAGAAGTTAACTAAAGGGAAAAATGTTTAAGGGATTTCTCTTTGAACATGCAATAACACTACTTATCACATCCATTCACTGCCTTGAAATAGGGGAATGAAACTCTATTGTTTCCTTGCTTCAATCCAAAAAAAGAGAAAACATATAACTACAACAAAAATGGAATAGAAAATAGTGGATACAAAATACCATTCAATTGACTTTGCAACATCAAGCACTTCACACCAAAAATTTTCTGACCTTTTATTAATCTTTCAATTTCATACATATAGGATTTTGAGATGAACATTACAATAGAATTTCAATTAGTTCATCTCCTAAAAAATGACAAATGGCAAGAAACTAGTTTGTCATATTGCAATAATTACATAAGAAAGTGAAAAGGGGACAAAATGTGAAACACTTCATCTTCTTCCCCTTTTCTTCTTTTGTTCTATAGGCCTTAGTAGAAATTATGATTGGGATTAGCTCTTCATGCTTAGGCATGTGTATGTTGGTGTATCTCAAGAGCCACTTGGAATGTTCCCTGGCCAACTCCTTCACAATATTCAATTGATTTGGCAATTACTCCATGGCCACGTGTATGTATCCACTGAGTTTTTGGAGTTTTTCAACTGTGTTTTGATTATTGGAAGACACATCAGTCAGACTATCTAATAATTTGGAGAAATTCTCCTTCATGATGTTTATCCCAATGAGTGCTTTTCCTTCACCACTAGTCTGTGAATCTATATGTAGCCCCTTCATGAGTTCAAATCCTCTGTATTGAGTCTTCTTTGCTTTATATCTATTTCCTTAAGTCCCTTTTCTACTAATAGGATCATTTCTGATTTGAACTACATGCTCTAAATCCATTCAAACTGAGGTTTGTCTCTCTTTAGAAATATTTTTACTTCAACAATGTCCTTTGCCTTTATTTGACTGATCATCTTCAAAAGAGAGATACACTCATCACACTTCATTCTTTCTCTGGCCAGAGTATTTCTATTTGATAAGATGTTATCCTTCTTTGTTTCTATACTTAAGATAACATTTCCAATTTGTTCTATAATAGCGGCTCCCTCTAATTTCAGCTTCCTAATCCAGTCTTTACCAATTTGGCCAAAGTGCCTATCTTCCTAAAGTTGAGAGATGAGAGCTTGAACTTTAATAGCAGTAGGATTTTTTTTTTATTGATACTTTGGAGATAGTTTCCAATGGAGTGACCAACTATCTAATGAATCTATTCAACTCTTCTATCTCAGCCTTCATCCTAGTTTTTGATAATATCAGGATTTCCAATTGTCCCTCAATTACTTCATTGGTTGACTTCTACAAGCCAACCTTGGTGTCATGTATGGCCTCTCCAAGTTCCACCGAGTGTGAACTAAAATCATCAACAGTAATATCTTCAATTCTTCCTCCTTTTTTGGGCTTGGCTATCTCCATTGTCAGGTGCCTTGTTTCTGGATCTTGCCCAAGTATAGACAAAGTTTTCTGCTTCTTTACCTTAGTTAATATAGATCCAGAATGAATGGAAATTGAAATGGTATCCTTGGTGGGGGTGCTTTCATCCTTCCTTTTTCTCTTTCTCTCCAAAGTATTCTCTAACTAGGAATTAGTGCCTATCACTTTGGAGGCCATCCCAAGTGATTCTATACTAAAAATCTTCTCTTAACTAGAGTGATTTTCATCATAGTTGACTATAATTGATTCTTCAAGTCTTGAGAAATGAGCTTGGAAGAGCTTTGGCCTTTCTCCACCTCTAAGGTTTTCTTCGTTGCCTCATTAGATTCAATAGATTCACTACTACTACTCTTTCTATCTCCAAAATCTATTTTCTATATTGGGGAGCCACTTGGTTGCAAAAGTGTAGCACTTACTGGTAGCACTTGGCTATGATAAGGAGAGGGGACTGGCATAACATGAGGAGAAGAAATTGGTGTAGCATGAGGAGAAGGAATTGGTGTAATAGCACTATGCTTTGGCTCCTCTGTCTTCTTCTCTTCAACACCACTTGGGTTCTAATAATAGGGAGGGAGCCATCATGACAAGTCTTAGCTATGGGAATGCTCTTGTCTGGAGGTTGGTCACCTCCTTCCAAAGGTTGAGCTGGTCCTTGAGTGGTAGCTAGTGTTACACCTGGTGTGGCACTTTGGGAGGAAGAGGGAGTTGTAGCTACTAGAGAAGCTTGAGTGGTTGTGCTTATACTCTAACTTCTTTTGGCTATCCATTTGATCCACTTCACAGTTCTTTTGCTAATTTAGGCCATCATAACATCTTTTGCTGATTTAGGCGATCATAACATCTAAATCTTCCTCAACATTCTCATAAGGCTTTGAATTGATAGGAGTGTTCCTTAACTTAGTCAAATATGTATTACTATACATATTTTGTCTAGCATCCTCTAATCCTTCAACACTAAAATTGATATTATATGTTTTTATTTGCCCCGTTGTGAGCACAGCAAAAGCATGATCTCAACTTTTCAAATTCCTCTTTACAATCAGCCCAATAGTCTTCAACAGTGGTAATGTGTTTGATCACACTCCTAATCTACAACACATCCCTATCATATCCATTCAGATCAAACATAGGTCTCATGACCTCATACATCTCCAATTTGTATTTCATCTCGAACACTTTGAGCATATTGTTTGCATTAAAGTAGGACTCACAACTATAAGCTCCTACTTTCATAGGGAACTCATATCCTTTCTTCTTCAAGCTTTTGCTTAGCACATTCACCTAGACCACCTAGCTCATGATCTTTATTAGCACAATCATATTGCTCAGATATTTGGGCAACTTCAAGGGGAATCCATCAAAAGTTGTAACACACATATATGAGAAAGATGTGAACTGGATAAAATAGGTTTCAAACTAACTAATAGCCGCCATTGCCTCTGGACTAAATCTCCTTTCTAGGTATCCTTGGAGTTCCTTACAAATTCTCATTATCAATGCTTCATTAACTTTGACATACTCCGCATAACTATTTTGCAATTGTAAACATGGATAGAACTCATAACACTTCACATCATTAGGAAAGTTTTCTATTCTTGGAAGTCTCAACCATAACTGTAGAGATGCTAGCACATAAATAAGAAAGGAAGACATATAGTAAGTGTTGTAAAACTTTGCAATGCTGAGAGCCCTAGAAATATTTTCACTTACCTCATGGGCCCAATCAATATATTGCATATCTAAACAAATAACTTGTACTAGAAAGAAATAATGTTCAACAAAATTTAGAGCCTTTGCCTCACCTTTCACTCTGTGCAAGAGAACCAAAATGTCTACAATCTCAAGTTTGAGGTTAGTACCAAATAGAGTTTTAGGGACCTTACTCTTAGTGCTCCATGGCTTTTGAAACCAAGACTGGATAATTTCCTTCCTCCACACCAATTTATTCATGGAGAACTTAGAGACTACTCCTCCTAGTGTCAAGTCTGAAAACTCCCCCCGTTCTAGAACTTGGAGGCAATTTGCCACAATTTTCCTATCAATCGAAATTAATATTGTATGATTAGGCAGCACAATTTGTCTAGTAGCTAGATTGTAGTGACTTATGCATTCATAAATCAATTCTAGAGCTTGGACTGCCACTAGGAAACCAACTACCTCTACTAGTCCACTTCCTTAAAGCTTCTCAATTATAGGATGAATCAATTCTGACTTTAGCATCCTTTGTAAATCTTGCATATCATAAAAATAGATTGAAGTATCTATGAAATTATGCAATGTGGACTTGATTCCATTTAGTCCATCAAACCCCACAAATCTAGTTGCCATTCTATTTGAGAATGAAGTAAATTGAAATTTCAAATTTGGATGAGGAACATGATATTGAATTTGCAAATATAGAATGTTTGAAAGCATTGTGCAATTTAACAACATAACAATTCAAGAAAAAGCGATAGTCTGAATAACTGTTATGTTTCCATCTATATAGGAGTCTCAATTCATTCATTAATCTTTAAGATCCACACCACATGAATTAATTAAAGGATAAATCTATTGAAATAGTAAATGTGGGATCTTCTAATGGATATTTCAGTCTCTTTTCACTATTTCCATTAGCCTAACAGTAACTTTCCTTTCTTTCATACTTACTTTTCCGTTTTCCATCAAGTTTCGACAAATTATGAATAGAGTACTCCATGAGGAAATATCTGCCTAATTGATTTCTACTCAGTATACCTTTCCCACAATGGTTATATTATTTCCATTATCATCATAATATGTTTTAAGTGTAATTCATGGGCCCAATCCACTTACAAAGTTTATTTCCTCATGAATCCAGAAAATCATCCTCATGGGTTGAAAACCCACATAGGAGAAGACGATTCTCATTTTTTCACCTAGGCTTTCCTTTAAACTTTATCCTTTAAGTTAATATTTCCTTTGGACTCAAAAAATCTTAAAAGGACTATGAAATTCGAAGAGGGGCCCACTTCCTTGTTTCTTTCCTTTACAATTGCCTTTGGTAGAAAATAGAATTCCTGGGTTGAAAATCTGCCTAGGAGAAGTCATTTTTGAGTTTTTCACTTAAGATGATTCTAAGCATCATGATGAATCCTAAATGTTTCCCAAGGTAGAATACTGTAATGAAAAATAGAGGTTCCCAAGGAGAAAGCGATGCTCAATTTTTTGCAAGCTTCCTTCTCCAATGGAAAACATGATAAGCTGTGAACAAGCCCAGCTTTGTGAATAACTTTTGCAAGTTGCAAGAATCCCCATTGAATTAGGTACTGAGCTACCCTTAAACTCACAACATCAAGGAAAACCACCTAGCCATGAAATGTGGGAGAAGGGAAAGATGGAAAATCTGATGGAGACTCTTTTCACCTAAGGGGAATTAAAACTAGACCTAGACATACCTAGGCTTAACTAAGACACAAAATCTTCCACTTTTGCAAAATGGTTATAGGGTGAAAAGTGGGGCAACAACAGTTACTATGAGAATTTGTAGGCAACTACAAGGATGCCCAAAAAGGAGATTCTCCCATAAAGCCATGACTTCCATCAGTCAAATTGGTTGTTATTTATTTTAATTCTCATCTTTTTCTTACCCATGTCTTGCAACTTACGATGGGTTTCGTCTGAAGCTACCAAGATATCTAGATGATATGATAGTCTTGGTAGAGATTAATTAATAAGCTCTATAGGTGAACATCTTGAGTGGAAGCCTAAAGAAGAAAGGATATGAGTTCCCCATGAAGGTTGGAGCTTTCAGTTGTAACACTCAGTCAGATGCCAAGAATATGATGAAAGGTTTTGAGAAGTACAAACTTGACATGTATGAGGTCTTGAGACCTATGTTTGACCCTAATGGATATAATAAGGATGTCCTACAGATTGGGAGTGTCAAAAAGCATGTTAGCACCATTCAAGACTATTGGGATGATTGCAAAAATGAATTTGAAAGTCATGATATTGATTTTGCAAGATTGTTAGTAGATCAAGTCAAGTTGTATAAGGTAAATATAGACATGGACATAGTTGAGGATGATGGTCAAAACATATATAGCACTACTTATTTTACAAAGTTAAGAAATACTCCTATAAGCTCTAAGCCATTTGAAGATGCCATAGAATACCTAGACTTGATGATGACAAGAATTTACAAGATGACTGGGAAGTGGGTCAAATGGACCATGACACGGTGAAGTAGAAGCAAAGGTGCATATGCTTAACCCTCCTAAAATGTAGCAGCGACTTCATCTTCTCATAGTGAAGCTTTAAGCATATTTTTTCCTTGCATTCAAGGATCCACTCAACCAACTAGAGGATGTGATCAATGTCCTAAAAAGACCATCCTACTAGATAAAACTTGTCAGGATAGTTCAGTGCTAATGATTGAGACAAAAGAAGAGACTGACAAGAAGAAAGTAGAAGAGCTGAAGGACTCTATAGTCATAGTGGCTCTTCCATCCTGTAGTAGTCCAATTCAATCTATAATTGCATTACTACCCCTACCAAGTAGCCTCTAAATACAAGTGGTTGATCTTAGAGAAGGCATGAGCAGTGAAAGTGAATTCATACAGTAGGACGAAGCAATAAAGAAAACATCTAAAGCATAAAAGGTGTCTGAAACTCCAAAATTCATTTCCCTCCACTGGGAAATCCTTTCTCCTCATCATCAAAGGCCTTGACTCTTGTTAAGAGGAAAATGTTTAGTGTAAATACACTAGGGGTTGTATCCAAGGTGATCAACACTAAGTCATGGCTCAAGAATACTTTAGAGAGGAAGAGAAAGAGGATAGAAGATGGGGACCCAAATAAAGAGACTCTATCTCTAGCCATCTACTCCTAATCATCATTGAGAAAAGTAAAGAAGTAGAAGAATTTTTCTATCCTTATTTAAGACCTAGACACAAGGCACCTAGCTCTGGAGATCACCAAGCCCACCAAGGATGGTAGGATTGAAGATCTAACTATAGCTAACTTCACATTATAGTCTCTCCATCTAGGTGAGGTTAGGCATGACACCAAGGTTAGTTTGTGGAAATAAACTAATGAAGTAATAGATGAGGAACTTGAGAGCCTCAAGTTTGCCAAAGTCAAGTTGAAGGCAGAGATCCATGAGCTCAATTGTTTCATCAGGAAATTAGTTTCCCCATTAGCAAGCATTTTGTGAGTACTTCCTACCAGTGATCCTACAACTATAGATATTCAAGCAATCATCTCTTAGTTGCAAGAAGATAGTGGGGTTATTAAGATCATAGTCCTTGAGTTTTTTAGACTCATATGCAATCACTTGACCATGTTGCATCAACACCACACCCACACCTTCCAACAAAGAATTTGTGCAAACCATAAAATCACCTACAAGATTAGGCACTACAAGGATTGTTGCATTGGTCAAAAACTTCTTAAGAGCATTAAATTCTACTTACACTAGGGTAACCAAACATACTTCTTCCCTTTTTGCTAAAGATAAGTGATGGGATGAGCCACTCATGTCAAATCCTTCACTAAGTGATGGTAATAGCCCACCAAGCCCATGAAACTACAAACTACATAAGCATTAGTGTGTATCGGCCAATCCATGATAGCTCAAATTTTCTCTAGATCCACTGCAATACCATCACTAGTGATGATATGCCCCAAATACTTCGGCTCTGATTGGAAGAATTCACATTTACTCAAGTTGTCATACAACTGATGGTCGCACAAGCACTACAACACTTGATATAAATGGACCTAACATTCCTAAAAATTCTTTGAAAAGATCAATATGTCATCCAAGAATACTACAACACACTAATTAAGGTATGTCCAAAATACTCCATTCATCAGGCTCATGAACACCGATGGTGCATTGGTCAACCCAAAGGGTACAATCATGAACTCATTGTTAAGATTAAACCACAGACAAAAATAACAATTACATGCAAATATAAACAATATCAAAAAATAATAGATCACTCCGAAAGAACACAAGGCACAAGATTTAATGTGGTTCACCCAAACCCTCATTTAAATGAAACATCCAAAAAGAATCCATTTGACCAACAATTTCACATGCCCAAAATCTAAACCCTCAGATTTGTAATGAACAACTCATATATCTTATGCTTTCTTTTATCGTCTCATGCATTCCCATGAACTCAATCTAGGTTAACAATAATAAAACCATAGCTCTAATACCACTTGTAAGGAAACTTGCAATAAATAATAAAACTATTTCCACATAACCCATAATAGATCTGAAATAAACACAGAATTTAAATCCACATGCAAGAGAATAGACAACATACCCACAAAAATAGTGACACAAGAGAGACCCTAGGAAACCCTCATTGAGAGAAAAAAAACCCAACCTCCAAAAGCATCCATCACCATGTATTATTCAACAAAAAATATCATTGCAATACAACAATGGAAGCCTTCAAAGGCATAGTCAAAACTGAGAAATCTATGTAAACAAGCATGAATCCACACATCACATGCCATGCTTCTAACCTTCACAAATTCTCCCTTGGCTAACCTATCAAGCCTTGTCCCACTCAACTCTTTCCCTTTTACCTTCATCTTCTCCTCTTCTCATCAACAACTACCCTTGTAGTTGGTTATATAATAGCAAGTCCCAGAAAACCACCAAATGGTATTACATAAACCATGTGTTACCTAACCCATTGATCCCACATTTAATATTGGAATTTAATTCTTTTCCCCAATATTAAATAACTACATGAAATATTATCACAATGTTATAATACAACTCATCAAGTATATCCCATGGGAATCTTTACATGTTACACATCCATCTAGGTGGAACATTACATAATAAAATAAAATAAAATAATATAACAATATTATGCAATATGTGCAATGCCCATTATCTCAACACTCATAATGCCCATATCATGTACGAAAAGTTGTCCAATGAATTTCAACCTCCTGGATACAAAGTCGATGTTATCCTGACTTAAGATCAATCTTCAAGAACACTCTAGCTCCCTTCATCTGATCGAACAAGTCATCTATCCTTGGCAAAGGATATTGGTTCTTCACTATCACCTTATTCAACTATCAGTAGTCAGTGCATAAATGCAATGATACATATTTCTTCTTCAAAAATCTAATTGGTGCACCCCATGGGGATACACTAGGAAAAATAAGACCCTTGGCCAACAATTCCTCCAACTACAATCTAAGCTCACTCAACTCCTAAGTAGTCATGCGGTAAGAGGCTTGTGAAATCAGCTCTGCTCCTAGAATGAGATCAATCTGAAAATCAATGTTAAGCTCTAGTGGCATACCTAGAATCTCATTAGGAAACACATATGCATACTCACAAAATAATATTGGGTTATCATCTAGTGTCACCGGATGGCTCTCAAATTCCTCAAGATCATGAACATAAACAACAAACATCTAGCATCCTTTCCACACACTCTATTTTAGCTGATTAGCCGAGATCATATGAAGTGAGATTGGTCTATGGACTCTTAAAAGTTCCACCTAGCCAACTATGCCATCAACACATTATATCGACTTAAGGTAGAAATCTATATTTTCTTTATTAGTGGCTAATCAATCCATGCCCAACACAATGTTGTATGATCCTAGAGGTAGGATACAAAGATCCACTGTGGTGTTGAAGTTACCAAAGTTCAATCTACAACCATTGACCAAGGAGTTTACAGTCACTTTGGATCTTGTGGCTAACTCAACCTACCACCTATCGACCTGATGTGATGCCACTAGCCCACATGATTGAACAAGAGATGGTGAAATAAAAGAATCTGAAGAACTTGATTCAAATAATACTGAAGATGAAATACCATGTAATGTACCTATAGCCTCAACTAGAGTACCTAGCTACTCAGCTTGACGATTATTAACTGCCAAAAATATGCGATGGTTTTGACCAACATCTCCCACAATACGCTCCAATTTGGCTACACCTCTACTAGGTCCTGAAGAAGGTTTAATAAGACATCCAAATGCCTTATGATGGGGTTGGCCACAAGAATAATAGTTTCCTAGAAAGCTACAAATAGTTCCACAACCACCCTGAGCAGCACTAGAATATAACACTACCCTTGCTAGAGTTTTGATGGTCACTTTGAGAAGGTTGATTTTGTTGAGGCTTCTGACCACAGCTCTAGTAATCTCCTTTCCTTCTTGAGGCAACTAAATTGTATCTACCTTTAGACCAATTTTTCTTTTGTTGATAACCACGACAATTACCACCACCTTGTGTGGATGTTGATTGGGCTTGGCCCTTTCTAGAGGACTAAGTAAACTGAGCATCCTACCCTTAAGTTCATGCATTCTAGTTCTATGAACTTGATTTACCACTAAAATCTCTATCCAAACTACTCTTTACAATCTATGCCTTTTCTGTAGTAAGGATAAGAGTCTTAGGTTGGTGCATGCAAACCTCTCCAATAAGGAAGTCCTTTAGACCTCAAACAAAATGTTGATCGAGTATCTCATCATGATTATAGCATGAGTAAGGCCTAAGCTTGAATAATTTGATCTCGTACTAGTCCACTAACATTTTTTCTTAGTTGATCTTATGAAACTCATCAGCATGAGCCTCCCTAAACTAAGGATATAGGAATATCTCTTAGAACTTCTCCTCAAAGTTCTCCTAGGTGAGATCTGTGATGTTGATCTAGAGCTATTGCCCCTCTATATTCCACCAAATGGATGTGTGGTCACTGAGTTGCATAATTGCACAATGGGACTTCCGATTGGTTGCATATGGATACATGATAAAGCAATGATCCATGTCTAATAACCAAGTCTCCACCTTGAGGCCACCTCCTTTGCCATCATAAAATGGAAATTTGGATTGCTAAAGAGTCTTTATAGTTTCCAAATGGATGGAATCCTCATCATTGTGATTCCTACCACCCCAATGGTACCTTCAGCTACCTAGTGGTGCACGAGAATGTTCACTCTCCTCCTCTCTATGTTCAAACATATGGGAATCTCCATGATGAGATCCCTCTTCCCAGCCATGGTCACATTGGTTTTCCTCTACATGATGCCCTAACTGAGAAAGAATCTCTTGTAGCACTAGCATCAATGCTCTAATGCCACCCTGATTATTGTTATCCTATTCTCCCCCACCAACCTAAAATTCTTCCTCTTGGTGCTCTTCTTCATTAACAACTTTGGTTACCACCCTGACCACCAGGTCTACATGCAGGAGGCATCAGTATGGAAGCAACAAGGTAAGGTTAGAATGACACATCAAAACATAAGAGTCACAAGCATGAATCGCTATAAGATCTCAAAATAACAACCACAACATACTAATCATACACTAAAAAAAATAAAATACTAGAAGCATAACAAAGAGATCCCAATGTTACAACATGGGCTCTGATACCAGATATAATGCCCTGCCTGAAGATCCTTAGGAAAAGTATAAATAAAAGTCAAGATTTTTTTTTTTAAAACAAGTATGGATGCATGATAAACAACATATGAGGATAAATAAGATCACAATGGAATACTTAACTAACAATCCCATCATTTCATGAATCTCTAAAAGCCACTACCAAACTATCATGCTCAAATGGAAGACAAAATCCATAGATGAAAACAAAACATAAAATCTCTGATCAATCCAATAGGGTACTCAAATCACCAAATTGCATTCTTTGAAAAATAATGGAGATACCCCCTATTTTTTGTGTGAGAAAACATAAACAATATTTTTACATGAGCAAGTGTACCATACCACATGAGAAACTACCCTTTTGCACGAAGGAATACCTAGCCTAGCCACCAAACTCACAAAACTGGTGCCAAGGCTCACGGAAGTACAAAGAGCCACACAAGGAAACATAGAATGTGAAGAAATTTAGAAAGCCATGAAAAACTTTGCACTCTTGCACAAGGAATCACAATAGTTATCAAGGAAAACTAAAGATGAAAAGAAAGGTAAAATAATTCCTCCACACTGGGGAATACTGGATCCACAAAGTGAGGCTTAGACACTCAAACACAATAACTGAAAGATGGAAACTACATCTAACCATCTAAAATTTTGGAATTACAATAGGAAAGGTAGACTTATTGGGGGGGGGGTGGTGAATTAGTAGTTTAAACTTGGACCCATAAAAATTTCACCACACATCCATCTCATGCATTTACTAAGTAAACTAAAATAGCATGTAAAGCATGTACTCTAAAGCAAGTAAGAAAGTAAACATTCACACTTTTAACACCAAATATGATTACCTAGAAACCCTCCAATGAGAAGGTAAAACTAGGGTGGGGATGACACCAATAAATCTTCACTACTCCAGTAATAAAGTATATCCAATGAAGGTTACAATGTTTTGACCATGAGACATGATCTACCCTATATAAGCTCTGCCCTATTAACGGCTTACAAAGACTATTAGGTTTTACCTTGTTAAAGGATTAAACACCCTATTAGAAGTGTGTTTGGTTAAAGGACTACAACTCACAATTAAGTAAGTACCTTGTCAAAGGATTTTAATACAGCCTATTAGGACTACTCTATTAATATATTTTGATTGAAATCACTGTTAGAATGTCTTAGCATTGATCATGAGGTCAACACTTGGTTGTTTTATGACATATCACCTCTAAACTGATGTATCCTTGATCAAATGTCTCTTTTTTGTATCATTTTCCTTTCCTTTGTTCTATTCTAACTAATTGAGCAATGTAATCTCACTTCATAAATCCTTAGCCACCACGAATGCTCTGTCTTCACATGCAAACTACTCTCTTCACTCCTTCATACACCTTACACATGCTCTTCATATCATAGATAGTTTAGGGTTTATCCTCCTTTAAAAGACTTTGGTGACTTAGGGTTAGGTATGAATCCACAGCTATGACTCATCCATTTTGCCACTTAAATCTTCCCTTTTTTTGATTGGATGCATGTAATTTCATTGGGAATCCAACTTAATATTTGTCCTTATCTCCAAAAATATTGAAATTCATGTTTAAGTCAGCTCAAAAATGGTTTACATAGTTCTTTGTGCCTTAACAAATAAATATGTCAAAACTATGTCACTCAGCATCTAAAGCCTTTGATGCTGGACATATGCTATTCTCTATGTTGTGACTCGACATTTGTATCACTTGACATCCACTATTTATTTGGCTCTTGTGTTACTCAGCATACATTGTCTACTTAACACTTTGAGTGACTTGACACATGAATGGCTTGGGACTCACTATTGACTTGACATACTCTATAATATATATATGTTGTGCTCTGGATGTACTACTTGTTTGACATGAAACAAGTAAATAACTTAAGTGTCTTGACACTCACTTGTCAAAACCAATCTAAGATTAACAATCTCCCCCTTTGACATGAGTGTCAAAAACACTTGAGTTTACATTAATATCCTTAATTTCAAGAGCATAACATATTTCTAACTCGACCTATATACATAACTTTAAATTTTAAAAATTTTGTAACAACTTAGATACCTCAAAATTTTGATAACTCTCCCTAAGTTGATAGTTCTGAAATTGTATCCAAGAATTTTGTACTCCTACTAAGTAAATATGTCTCAACTGTTACTCTTTGACTCTATCTTGCTTTGTGCTTGCTCTATCTTAGCTTAATCTATCTTGTCTCTGTCCCTTTTTCTTACTCTCCCTCTTATTTCTCTTATCTTTATTCCTCTTTCTTTGCTTACTCTCCCATTTCTCATTCTCCTTATATCTCCCCCAAAATTCTCTCATCTTTCTTTCCCTTTTTGCTTGTTCTCCCCCTTTATATTATTTCTCCCCCTTTTTGACACTTATGTCAATGGGTTATACACTTATAGTGTGTTATTCTAGAAAATACTTATGGACACCTAATATTATCTTGAGAGTTGCATCCCAATTTTTACATGCTACATCCAAAGACTTGACTTGGATAGAAAGCTTGACAGAAAGGTGGTTATACACTTATTTGGGGGGGGTGGGGGGTGGGGGGTGGTGGTGGTGAATTAGTAGTTTAAACTTGGACCCATAAAAATTTCACCACACATCCATCTCATGCATTTACTAAGTAAACTAAAATAGCATGTAAAGCATGTACTCTAAAGCAAGTAAGAAAGTAAACATTCACACTTTTAACACCAAATATGATTACCTAGAAACCCTCCAATGAGAAGGTAAAACTAGGGTGGGGATGACACCAAGAAATCTTCACTACTCCAGTAATAAAGTATATCCAATGAAGGTTACAATGTTTTGACCATGAGACATGATCTACCCTATAAAAGCTCTGCCCCATTAAAGGCTTAAAAAGACTATTAGGTCTTACCTTGTTAAAGGATTAAACACCCTATTAGAAGTGTGTTTGATTAAAGGACTACAACTCACAATTAAGTACCTTGTCAAAGGATTTTAATACAGCCTATTAGGACTACTCTATTAATATATTTTGATTGAAATCACTGTTAGAATGTCTCAGCATTGATCCTGAGGTCAGCACTTGGTTGTTTTATGACATATCACCTCTAAACTGATGTATCCTTGATCAAATGTCTCTTTTTTGTATCATTTTCCTTTCCTTTGTTCTATTCTAACTAATTGAGCAATGCAATCTCACTTCATAAATCCTTAGCCACCACGAATGCTCTGTCTTCACGTGAAAACTACTCTCTTCACTCCTTCATACACCTTACACATGCTCTTCATATCATAGATAGTTTAGGGTTTAACCTCCTTTAAAAGACTTTGGTGACTTAGGGTTAGGTATGAATCCACACCTATGACTCATCCATTTTGCCACTTAAATCTTCCCTTTTTTTGATTCGATGCATGTAATTTCATTGGGAATCTAACTTAAGATTTGTCCTTATCTCCAAATATATTGTAATTCATGTTTAAGTTAGCTCAAAAATGGTTTACATAGTTCTTTGTGCCTTAACAAATAAATATGTCAAAACTATGTCACTCAGCATCTAAAGTCTCTGATGCTCGACATATACTATTCTCTATGTTGTGACTCGACATTTGTATCACTTGACATCCACTATTTATTTGGCTCTTGTGTTACTCAGCGTACACTGTCTACTTAACACTTTGAGTGACTTGACGCATGAATGGCTTGGGACTCACTATTGACTTGACATACTCTATAATATATATATGTTGTGCTCTGGATGTACTACTTGTTTGACATGAAACAAGTAAATAACTTAAGTGTCTTGACACTCACTTGTCAAAACCAATCTAAGATCAACAATCTCCCCCTTTGACATGAGTGTCAAAAACACTTGAGTTTACATTAATATCCTTAATTTCAAGAGCATAACATATTTCTAACTCGACCTATATATATCTTCAAATTTTCAAAATTTTGTAACAACTTAGATACCTCAAAATTTTGATAACTCTCCCTGAGTTGATAGTTTTGAAATTGTATCCAAGAATTTTGTACTCCTACTAAGTAAATATGTCTCAACTATTACTCTTTGACTCTATCTTGCTTTGTGCTTGCTCTATCTTAGCTTAATCTATCTTATCTCTATCCCTTTTTCTTACTCTCCCTCTTGTTTCTTTTATCTTTATTCCTCTTTCTTTGCTTACTCTCCCATTTCTCATTCTCCTTATATCTCCCCCAAAATTCTCTCATCTTTCTCTCCCTTTTTGCTTGTTCTCCCCCTTTATATTATTTCTCCCCCCTTTTTAACACTTATGTCAATGGGTTATACACTTATAGTGTGTTATTCTAGAAAATACTTATGGACACCTAATATTATCTTGAGAGCTGAATCCCAATTTTCACATGCTACATCCAAAGACTTGACTTGGATAGAAAGCTTGACAGCAAGGTGGACTAGGTTGTCTAGTGTTGAAGGATTGGGGTCTTTCTTCAATAGAGTTTCAGCATAACCTAGTTACTTGTGCAAAATTTCCATATGGGGGGTCAAAGTTGTTTGAATGCTAATCAATTTGGCCCTTATGTTGGCCTCATCTAATGTCAATGTAGCTAATTGACTTAGGGTTTGTAGCACTATTCTGAAGTGCTTTTCACTCTGAGCTGGTGTCATTGGCAATTGTGCACCTGATGAACTTATTTGACTTTTCAAGCTCAAAATGTGACTTCTAGTCTCTTGCGTGAAGAGTGTTGGATTGCACAATTTTGTGTACAATGAGAAGATATACTCAAGTACCTTCTTCACACTTTTTTCTTTTGTTGCCAATTCAACTTATGTTAGTGCTATATCACCTGATATATTTTCATTTACTTTGTTCTAAAATTTCTTTTTTGACCATTCTAATAATTTTGCATTTATGTCTAGGTCAGCATCACTCACCTTTTCCACTATGTTTGTCAGTTGTTCAATGAGTGGCTTGGTCTCATTTGGAGTCAACAAATTGAATACATCTAAAAAGATGTCTTCAATATCCTATAGTGCTATCTTCTTCCCGTGCTCCCTTCTAAGCATTTCTTGACACTTCTTCCTTGTTAGGACTTGTTAGAGTATGCACATTTTTTCTATAGTCATTGCATCATAATCATACTTTGGTAGAACAATTTCTTCATCAAGGCTCATATCTTGATATTGTATTACTTCCTCTTCATTTGATGTACTTGGGCTCAACATTGAGATCTATAATGGAGTTACATCTGTGCTTGACTTTTGAAGAGTTTGAGTGGAAGGAGTGTTAGATGCTAGTAAGGCTACCATGGATTGTATAGATGCTTTTTCCTTCACTATCATGTTGTGGTTGAATACTATTTCCATATCCTTATTCATATATTCACTGCCAATAGACTTGAACTTGCAATTCAAATAGTTTTCTACATCTTCCAAATAGACTACATTGTACTAGGTGATAGACAATGCAGAATTATGGCTTCCATCACTAGGTTTTATAGAAACTACCTTAAAATTAGATCTATCCTTGTTCTTAAAATTGTGAACAACTAACATATCCATAATTCTTATCAATAATATCCTTTACCAAACAAATATTTTGGAAAAATGATAAAATACCTCTTTCCAAAAATAGGGTTTTCTTTGAAATCACTCTAACAAGTCACTTTGGAATGCACTTCACTTTGAATATGTTTGCAATGAAGTAAAATAAATTTTGTACTCCATTTATGCATCAACTTGAAACTACATTAACTGTGTACTTCAAAAATATGAAAAAGTTGCTTATTACATTTTTTAATTAGATAACTACACAAACTAATCTATCCAAACTTCAAATGTCACATGAGGTTTACTACAACCTCCTTCCATGATGAAATTCATCAAGTCAAAACTTTGCATCACAAAATTCTCTACAAAAATGTACTTTTTATCTTTCGTTATAGAATCAACTCTTACTATAATACTAGTAACTCTAAAATTTACATAACTTGTTTCAATGAGCTCCAACTCAAAAGAGTAATTCTAATGCTATGAACAAGCTTAATTCAACTTAATTGAATCAAACTCAACAAGTGACTTCAATCTTTATGTCTCGTCATCATTTAACTTTTCCTTTGAGATATTATTTCCTTTCATGAATGCTTCATTAAGTTCTTCTCAAAGTTCATATACAATGTTTCTTTGTTCTTCATTGTTAGATCCATAGTTCCTTCTATCATTCCTTCTATTTCTTAAGTTTCTTGCATTGTTCCTTCTATCTCTAAATTTTGTATCCATTCTATAGTACTTTTCTATGTGTCTGAAGTTATTGCATAACTAAAATACAAGTTCTCTTCTTCTAGGATTCTACTAATCATCAAGTTTATGGCAATTTTGAGCAATGTTTCTTAAGTTATTACACTTATAGCACACAATCTATCTATTGTCATCATAAGATCTTCTTTCTCTCGATGTGCTCTCAATAGATCTTCTATCTATAGGGTTAGTATTTCTAGACATTCTATTATTTCTTCTATCATTATCATACTTAGGTTTCCTACAATCAATTGTATTATGACCCATACCATGACAATTATAACAATAAAAGTCCTTAACATGATTAAATGAATTATTAGTACAATCTCTCTTCATATGACCTATTTCATTACATAAAAAACACTTAACTCTATATTCATACCTAGTTGTCTTGGGAGTCTCCACTTGCTTTGGTTCATCCAAGATTTCAACTTCATTGATTTGCTCAACTTCTTTAGGTTTCTAAAAAAGATTTACTGGATTCAATCTTATCATCATATTTGTCTTTTGCTTTTAGATTTGATCTAATCTTAGGTTTCTTTATAGACATAAATTAATCAAATAACCAAGATCAGTCTTATCATAAGAAGGTCTCTGTATAGACATAGAACCATCAAGATTTTCTCTGTTGGAATAAAGCTTCTCAAGTTGCTACTCAAATTGTGTCAATTCACTTTTCACAATTGTATTGTACTTATGGAGTTCTTCATGATCTTATTTCAATGTTTCAAGTTCAGATGTTTTCTTTGACAAACTTGCTCTCATATCTACATTTTTGGTCTTTAAATCATATTCAATTTTGCTAGGATCATTTCTCAAAGTTAAATTTAGATTTGTAATCTTCAATTCATGCTTCAAGATCTTGTATTTTTTCTTCAACTTTGAATAGTCATCATCAATGTTTCCAAATTTAGTAGATTCAGGCTTGGATTTTAGATGTTCAGTCTTTTCCTTCAACTAACCAATATATACTTTGGAGTCTTCATATCTGTCCTTTAGCTTATCTCTTTCTTCATTAAGGAGATTGATTTTTTAAAGAGATTCTTCAAGGTTTTTTTCAACTATTCACCATAGGGATCCTACTTAAGCTATTAAGCCTCTTCAAAGTAACTAGGTTCTAATACCAATTGTTAGAAATAAGGATTACTGAGCAGGGGGGGTGAGGGGGTGAATTAGTAATCTACAAGCTTTAGTCACCAACTAGATATTATTACTTATTTTAAACCATTCATAACAAAGAAATAAAGTAATGTTGAATAGTAACAATAAAAATGCATGGAGATAACTCATGACACCATCTTTTGTTAATGAGGGAAACCCTAACCAAGGGAAAATCCCAATGGGGATGATACCCACTAGATAATATACTGATATATATGTTCCTTGTTAGAGGATGGACCCTATTAGGAGTCAATGAGAAAATTCAATATAACAGTCCCTGTTAGGAGTTTTTGAATCCCTGTTAGGAGATTCCAACCCTATTAGGAGTTGTAATGTAATGTATGCAAGATGAGCCCACTGCCCAAACATGCAATTTCAACTACAGGAAGAGCTCATTTCTCAAACAAGTAATTTACTATTATTTGCCTTCCTTGTTTGATCTTTGGTCTTTAGCTTGATCTTGGATCACCAAATAGTTCATACAAAACTTTGCATATATATCTATTAAACAAAAGTTTTCTCACTTCACAATCTTACCTGATACCATTTCAATACAAGAACTTCTTCCTCACACTTCTTATTGCAAGAAGTCCTTTACATAAATACCATGCCTTTATATAAAATATTGCTAGGTTGGCTAAGACCACAATTTACTTTTCCAAGTTAGAGTAAACATCTAGGATGTCAGCCCTAATTGGACAAGTAATTGTTTTGCAACCAAAATAATTATTTCCTTCAATTTCATTGTCCTGCTTCATCAAAGCATGATTAACTCTATTTTGTACAATCCATACAAACTTCCAAGGTTATACACGTCATCATCAACATGTATACTATCTCCATGTAACTTCACTTGCCATTTAATATGACATCTACAACATGTTATAAACACAACAATACACAGTTGTAAACCAAATTCTATACTTAGACAATTTTATGATAATCAAACAATAAGTATTCTTTATTTTTGAGGTTTCCTATCAACATGTACATCATGTGTTTCCTTTAATGAAAAAAATTACATATCATAATTAGCCAATTGTCAACACCATCATGATTTGTCGTCATGTTAAAATCACACATAGCAGCTTGATTACTGGATGATGTGGGATGCTCAATCGATGGCTAATCTTGGTGTTTGCTAGGGTAGCCATTTAGATTTTTTGTTTTTTTGATATGGCATATAATTCCTCCTTGGAATATCCTGATACAATTGTAACACATCATTAGCCAATTTTTGATATAAAGGGTCAATGGCAATAACAGGAATTTGTTGACCCTTCCCTTTTTGCAGATCACGACTCCATTTACCTAAACTAAGCAAGTCATCCTCCATCTTGATAGCTAAAGTTTGTGCGATTGCTAGATTAGCAGCTCTCACTCTTCATATTTGGAAGCTTACACCAAAAGGTTGAGCATTGATAAAGAAGGTCATTTGATTTTCTTCAGCGGGTCTTTTGTTGACAAGAATTTGGTTCATTGTCTAGTTAAAACGAGCAATGAATTCTTGCATTGGCTCATGAATTTCCTTCTTCATTTGAGTTAACTAGGAGAGAAGCAAATGTTCATCTTTAGTAGTTTTAAATCTCCTCTCAAAATCTTGAATTGAGTTTGCACATGAAGTCACTGATCCAATTGGCAGTTGACCAAATCATTCAGTCGCAGCTTCTGTGAGTGTTTCAACAAAGAGATGAACAGAAACATCTTTATGTTTAATTGCAAGAACCCCACTTGCCAAAGAAGGTATTAATTATTTGATCAGTGGTGACTTTTTCATCTCTCAAAAACTTAGGAAGAATTTTTCAGGAGCCAATGGGCATGTCATGTAATTGGTTCCCTAAAGCTAAAGGACCAATAGTGACTCCCCGTGGGACCAGTGGCTGTGGTGCTTGATGTACCATGGCTAGGAGAATGATGTTCAAAGGTTACAAATTTATGGCTAGGGGTAAAAGGGTGCCTGGTAGGATCAAAGCTTGAAAGGTTGTATGAGAAATAGTAGCCTTGGGTGGTGAAGATGGCCTACTAATAAACATAATCTTCTTCTTCTTCTTAGGAGTAATCATCTTGAAATCTAACTTCCAAAGGGCTTCAAAATCTTCATCTACCAGACCCTTTTGTCTATCGACTTGGGTGTATGGTTTTTCAACTAGCTTGTTGGTTATTATTTACTTGCCCTTGGATGTGACCAAGATTCTGCCTGTTCCTTCTTGGGATAACAACTATTCTTTCACTAACTATGATGTTTTGACCAATAGGAGCTCTTTACAAGATTTCCTCAAATTCTTCTTCTTCTTCAAGAACTTGATTTACTTTATGATATTGCTGAGAACTTCATTTACACGTCTAGGCTAGAGTATTCAAGTCTATAATAATATCTTCTTGGGTGTCTTGGAAGCCAAGGTTTGGTTGGAGAACTGGAAAAATGTTCTCATCTGGTAGTGCCATCGTGCTTCATCACATGTGACTGTCAATATTTTCTCGTTCAGTCTCACCAGTAGAATCATAAAAAATATATTGGTAAACAAATTTGGAACTTAGAAAATACGTGATTTAGCCTAATGGAGTGTGTGGCAAATTGATTTCTCCAATAGTTGGATAGGCCCTTGATATCCAGGCTTCCTTTGTGTTTAGAGGGGAAACTCCCTAGTACAATAATTTTTTTGATTTTTCAATAAAGATTATTACAACTTAGAATGTATAAAGGAAACTGTTGATGATGAATCCGCCATATGACTTCAATGTTTCCATAAAGTGATGTAGGCTGCTAATGTAAACAAGCAAGAACTACGCTTGAAAGCTATCATCAACACAATGCTAACTCAATAATCTATGAATATTTACACCATACCATGAAAATATATAGACTGGTAAATCAACACTTTAACAATTCAAATTTAGTAGAAGAGAGAACGTAAAATGTACTTTCTTTTATTTCTTAGCACCAAGAACATAGAAATGACTGATTACAAGAACAACAATTGTACGCATTTTTTGAAAATTGCCTTGTTATCAAAACATAACTATTCCCTGTCTCCAAGTCCAAAAAAGTTGTTTTCATAGTTCGCCCAATAATCTTCCATTGTAAGGAAATGGAGATAGTCAGGTCCTAGTGCCAAGTTTTTTTTAACATACCTACTGCCATCAAATGGGAAACAACCGTAGAAAGAGTGTAAAGCTATGTTCACCGTGGATCTTTCGATATGTTGAGCATCTGAAGAAGAAAGGCAACTATAGTGACCAATACTAATTAGGAAACGAATTCATCTTTTGTTCCTACACATTTTGTTTACATGACCAACTTGCTTGCAAACTTCTGAAAGCACCAACTTGTTATCTATGAAGCGAGGCAACATAAGAGGACAATCTTGAAAACCTCCAAAGTGGATGTAAGTGAATCGGGGGTATTGTATGAAGAAGCTACCATAAGTACTGATGAGGCTGGCTTCTTTAGGAGAAATTTGGAGTCCTATATCTCCCTGTAGCTCCCTAGTTGTGAGTACAAAAAAAACATTATTTACCCTATGGAAGTGTGCATTTCTTTGTTTTAACTACAACTGGGGGTAATAATTATAAATTTGCATGGTTAAGTTATACTCCCCATAAAGATTAAGACCAGGCCATGACTTCATACTAGCAATTGCATACATTAGGTACAAGGAGATGTAAAACCCCTAACTCGCATTGAATCTAGTTAACGGGTCATGAAGGGCATCACTAATCATTTCTCCCCAATCTTTTTTTTTTTTTCTAGTGGTGATGGTATTAATGTACAAAAACATCCAATCCTAAAAATGTTTAGCAGTCTAATTTCCCACTACCCTATTGAGAAGAATTATCATATCAGGAATGTCTTCATTAAAGATATTTCTGCGTAACACTCTTGGTAACTGTGACTGTCCTCTTCTAGGTTGATCCAGCCAACTCCTAGCAATGACATTCAAAAATGTTTTCTTATTTTGATGTAAGTATCTTTGGGCATCTTCTTTAGAGATTTCTATGAATTCTTCTCTTACTAGCAATTTGAATGTGATGGAGATAGACACTGGATCTAGCCTTGCCATGATATTGCCTCCTGAGGTCTTGATGTCCCTGGAATTCTAATCATATGCCTTAACACATTCCAAAACTAGTTCCACACATTGAACTACAAGTGGGTGTCATCTTGCATGGGCTAGACCACTTTCCAACATTCGTTGTGCTAGAGGTGATCTACCTTCTCTGCTCATCATCTTCCAAAACTCAACAATTTCCATATGTCCCATCTTTGTATCTAATATCTGAGGAAGTGTGCTTGTTAATATTTTAGGAGGCTCCTTGCCTTGGAATTTGTAACTTATAGTATTGCTTACTGAATCCCTTGATTGATGTTCATTTATCTTTGTATTTTTAGACTATTGGCTTCAAAGCACACCAATTCCTTTTTACGGTGATAATTCTTGAGGCATTTTGTCAAACAACTCGTGTAAATTGTCGATGCTTTGTCAATGTTCAAAGAAATTATCATACACTTGGAATATCGAGCTCAAAGTAGCTATAGAAAGATTCATAGTTTCATGAATTTAGTGAAGACCCTATTCATGCAAAGGCATCAAAAAAGGCACACCATACATTGCCATTTCTTTATTCTTATTGAGTGAGAAAAATAAGCATCCCTTTACCACATAGCAGTTGTAGGAAAATGGTATATCACATATTGGATGGTGTGAACAGAATAAATCATGCACATTGCACATCATCTTCTTGACACATGTTCATACTATTGAAGCGACGTAATGGTTCCATCGATCTCAGCTTTACAATGATACCCATTTCATTTTAAGTCTATATTGCTTGCTTAAATATCTTTGATCTACTAGACTTTGTTGGATGCTCAATGATTGCATATTCAAAATCCACTATGCTCATTTTGTAAAACATATAACCACAGGTCTAGCCGAGTTCATTCACTATAGATTCATGGTAGGAATATGTCATTTTATTTAATAGTTGGGTTCACATAAGGATTTCATGTTCTTTATGCACATCTATACAGGAATTGAGCTCCATGAGGTGACAGCCAATGGTAATAAATCATGCTCCTTCCCTAAAGATTTCATTTGGCACCGTTAGTGATGATGCCTCATCAAAGATCTTTACATTTTTTTACATTGCATATTCACAAATTGCATTCACTTGGGAACATGGTGGGCTCTATAATTTAATTGACTCAAAATCATTCTTTTATGGAAGTGGCATGACACTTGAGCAGCTTCACCGATCACTTCTCTTTAGAATTTAGAAAAACTCTCTTTATATAGAACCTCTCACCATCATGTGCTATGAGATGCCACTTCTTTGGGATGTCATGTAAAACCATTAAGCTTCAATCTCCATACTTTAGGATGCTCGCGGGTAAATTGAGGCCCCTTTTTTAAACATTTCTCATGTCTTGTTTAGCTTGGGACGATTGAGCAACACAATTTTTTGAGGGATTATTCTTGATGTTTGAAGATAAGATCAGCAGAGAGGCTTCTAGATCTGGGAGCTAGAAGGAAGATACGACATCTCAATTTGTCAAACATTTCAAACTTTAACATGCTAATTTTTGGTCACATCTGCACTTCTTTCACGCGGTGAGGTGATAACAAGCAAGCATTCCAACTTTCCCTTTACTAGTTTTTAATGTGCTATGGGCTGGGAAGTAGAACATTCTATCAAGCATGGTCTTGTTCAGAATATTAAGTGTTGCTCCCCAACAAGGCATTTGATCAAACCATTGGAGGTCAAACACTATATATGCTTCCATGCTTATGAAATTTTAGAAGACCTTCCGACAAACATTTTGAATGCTTTCACTTTCCTGTCAATCCGCTGTGAAATTCCAAGCATTGGTGGAAATACACATTGATAAGGAATGGAAGTCACGTCACCTTCAAACACACCTTGACTGACTTGTGAGTGCCAAATGATACCTATATAATTTGTAAGGATGGCCTTCCCTACAAATAAAACTTTTCTTTCAGATTATATCAGTGAACTTTATTCCCAGTCAGTGGTTGTTTTAAAGTTGGAGTTTGGGTTGAAAAGTTTGAGTTAAGATTAGGGCAAGAAGTTTGAGTACGTAGTGAGAGATGATTCTTAATATGGGGAGAGAGAAGTTTTGAGTACGTGGAGAGAGAATTACATGGAGAGAGGTGGTACGAGGAGAGAGAAAATATTAGTATAGGTGAGAAGTAATCTCTCTCTTTGTGGAATTAATGTAATTAATTCTCCCTCATGTCTGGGTAACATAATGCAAATTAAATTAAGTAAAAAATAATAGAATATATTTACAAATAATAATTTAAATTAAAGTAATTAATTTATATATTTATTTTAAAACATATTATGTTTTATAAATAATACTTATTGAACATAATATATATAATTATAATGTAAACTTACCAAAGATTAAAATTAAAATTATATATTTATACATATTATTTTATTTATAATATAGTGAAATAATTATTTATTAAAATAATTGAATGTCAAAGTAAAATTATATTAAGTTTAAAGTTAATTTTAGTATTGTTTTAATATAATTTAAAATGTTCATAATAATTTTAGACTAAGCAAAAGAATTAAAAGAGAAAAATACAAATACATTATATATTTTAAATTATTTAAGAAAATATTAAATGTGTTTTTGTATTCTTAATCTTAATAAATTTTGAAAAATGATATGTTCTAAAAATGAGGTAGTGCCTAATTCATGTATAAGATGTTAAATATATTAGCCAATCATTGCTAGGATAAATTATTTTGATCATTTAATAACTTAAAAAGTTAACATATTAACTTTAGAAAGAAAATAAAATAAATACAAAAGAAAAATTCAGAATAGTAATTGGTGGAATTAAAGTTTTTAATACCAAATTAAGAGAAACTCATTAATATGTCGACTGATAAGAACTCATTTAATATCTCATTAACATGAAGAAATCAAACACTATAATACTACTAATAATAAGATTTTGCTAATTATATATTTTTAATTATGAATATTTTAAATATCCATATTACTTTTACTAACGTCTATTTCACTTTCACTTCATCTGAAAGTTGAAACACTCCATTCAATTTACACAATACCTTTTCTACTATTACAATCCATCTAGATAAATGTTATATCATTTATATAGTACCTATATAAATTTATATAAATAGAATAAAATTTAAATATAATAATATCTAATTGAAAAAGAAAGGGACACTAACAATCAAAGTATTAATTATAAATCGTAGAATAATTGGGTACAGCATGGGAAAATATAGTTTAAAAATCATCGAGTGGCGAACATTACTTCTATTTTTGGGCATGCTTCCCCTTCCGCTCGGCGCGTTCACAAGTCGATGGGAAATATATCAAATTATTAATGGCTTCAAATAATTTTAATCAATTTCAAGACTGAACGTCTTTATAAGAAAAAGTCGACGCTATTATTATTAAAACAAATTGCTAATTTTAGAAAGACTATAAACTATCATCATCACTTATATAAACTCGTGTTTGTTTTTTTTTGCTTGATTTCGTGTGCGTTAGCGGAGCAAAACAATGGCGAGAGAAATTGGCGAGAAGAATTATGCGAGTGTTGAAGAGGTACCACAGAAATCGAAGCGACTCATTCAAAGAATTTGGGAGAAATTATGCAACTGTCTTCCTCTTTTAAGATTACGGCCTGCAACGTCAATTTCTCTTTCTCTTTCTCCTACAAGAGATTGTCCCGACTTGAATGAC
This sequence comes from Cupressus sempervirens, assembly GCA_028749045.1. Classification (NCBI taxonomy): domain Eukaryota; kingdom Viridiplantae; phylum Streptophyta; class Pinopsida; order Cupressales; family Cupressaceae; genus Cupressus; species Cupressus sempervirens. The sequence goes on from CM053792.1 coordinate 10,687,938, forward strand.
GACGTGGTTGAGAAGATTTTGGGAAAACTTCCGTTGCCATCGTTGTTGAGAGCCCAGAGCGTTTGCAAAGCCTGGAATACCGCAATCTCGTCCCCCAATTTCAATTTCAATGCCGAAGATGAACGTTATTTTGTGGCGCAGGCGGATTTTAATAACATGGCCTTGTTCAGCAGTGCTCTCAACCGCTGGTTTCAGATCCCTCTTCCGAGATGCGTGGAAGGTTTTGAGCTTCGCACGTGCGCAGCAGGAGGAGCAGGGCTTTACCTTATTGTTCACTGGAATACCACTCTAGGGTGTTACGGTATGATCGTAGTTAATCCTGTAACAAAGCAGCAGAGGTCATTGCCTCCTCTTCCGTACAGATGGACTCAAATGGCGGCGGAGGTCGTTGCCCAGTCAGACCACATTGAGGTTATTGCTTTTGGATTGCTGCATTTTACCGAGCCCTTAAGTTTGTGTGCCGCGATTTACAGTTCCGTTACGAATGAGTGGGGGCGTGTTCTTTGTATGAGGGACGCCAATCCCTTTACAAACTCCTTTATAAAACACTGCTGGATGAGCGCAGTACACAATGGAACGGTGTATATTGTGAATTCCTCTGCTACTCATCTTGCTTCGTATGACATTAAATCCCAACAGTTTCAGTTCAGATTCAGACCGCTCGCTATGTGTTTTCGGCCCTGGCATTTTCATCATCATAATATGCCTTGGTTAGTTTCGTGTGGTGGAAAGCTTCTTTTGGTGGGGCCTAGGAATGGGCCCCAGATCGTGCTGGAGCGAGTAGAAATATGGGAGCTGGATAAGGATAATGACGATAACGTATGCTCTTGTTCTCTTATTGCTCTTGCTCCCCATGATTTTATACAAAGATCATTGGGTACGTCATTCGAATTCATGGTCGCTGCTGCATCAGATAAGATTTGGCTTACAATTATAGGATGTAGGAATTTGATTACCTTTGATGTGCGCTCCATGAAATGGAATAAAGTGTTGCCGGGCTCCCCACTCGATCCTGGATTCTGCGTGTTCCCAATTCCTAGGAGGGCAGTTTGTGGAACGTTGTCCATTCACAACAAGCTTCCTTTTTTCGACTAGAAATAAGCGTTTTCTTTTTCTTTTTCATATAGGTGACCAATTTCTGTATATTTTGGATTGTCAACTAATATATGTATGCCTGTAGGAATATGATCTTTTTTAAATTCTAATGAGTATATTTTGAATTTCTCAGTGCATATGATCGAGTATACTTTAGATTTTAACACTGATTTATGTATCTATAATATCTATAATTTAACTGTGATGTATGCATAGGATCTTTTAGATTTTAATATGTATCCATGTATACTTATGATCTTTGTTTCATTTGGATGAGTATATCTATGTATCTGTGTAAACCATTTGATAAGAGGGTGAAAGATTTGATGCTTCTTTCAAACCTTATTCAAGGTTTTTCAATTTATATTACAAAATTTTCACATCAATACATCGACTAGATAATCTATAGAGTTAATAGATTGTACTATTAAAATTCTAATATCTCTAAAATGGGTATCAAAAGATTATGTACTCAAAATTCGATAGATAAGTATTATATCAATAGTGATATCCTAAAATATCAAGTACCGAAGTGCCTAAAATGCCAAACTCCAAAATATACAAGAGACAATGATGAACCAAATATGTCAAATTTGAACTCCGACAATAATAGCCCTCCAAAAGAGAACAAAGAACTCTAAGAATTACATCGCTTTGATTTGGAGGAAAAATTCCATCCATGTGTTAATTGCTAGAGTATATTATGTATGTTAATTCCAACATCTAGTTAAACTTTAATTAAACTGTGATTTTTGTTACTTTCATCTTGTTAATAAAGGTGGTCACATTTCGTCATTTCACTTAATTCATGCATGTAACCAAGAATTGTTGTTAAATGTTCATGCATATTATTCACTAAATTTATTATTTTAATAGGTGCAACTCAATATTTTTTTATTATGAACATCTAATCTAATAGTTAATTTTGAGTGAAAATATATTTTATTTAAATTTGTTGAGTCACCCTCATTAAGATAATATAATAAAGCACAATTTCCCTAATTACTCCACTTGTGGGAGTGGGAGAAACTTACTAGGAAAAGGGGAATGGAATGAGTGGGCATTCAGTGACCACCTCATTCACCTGAGGCTTTAGTTCTTCAACTGTGGCTTAGTTTGGAAATGTTTTTCTCATTATAAGTCTCTTATCACTATTATTGAAGGACTAGTAACTGATATGGTAAAAATAGGAGTGATATATTCACTACTTAAAATATTATGTCAAATCTTACAATTATATATGTAGATATGTAACAAAAGACAAGTCAAATCTTATATAGATTAAATTTTAAATTTAATATTGTAGACACCAATTGGAAAGATTAGTGTCATATAATTAGAAAAGTGTGTGTGTGTGTCTCTATATATATAGCAAGACAACTATAATTGTGGCTTTATAAAAGGAATTGTCAAATTGAGTTACACAATTCCTATTTTTTAAAAATAGAGGTATAGAGATATTTTAAAGGTCTTTTATCATGTCATTAATTAGAACCACAATTAGCAACTAGATACGTTATTTGGTACATTTTTGGAAGTCTATTTTTTAATATTAGAGAAAACTTGTATTTAAATATCTTAGAGATTTAATTAGTAATTTTTAAAGTTTATTCCTTAACATTGTATACTTAAAATAATGAATGATTACTCAAGAACCATTGTCGATGAATTAAATTGTTTAGAAAATTACATTTGTGTGTATCTTATTGTTGGTATGTAAATATTGTATTATTATAAAATATTAATAAGACATTAAAAGGTTAATGGAATGAGAATTTTAAGATAATCATTTCTAATACAAAATTGAAATTAACAACGTAGTAGAAAAATTTAGTGTTTTAGCTTATAGACTATATGTGGCAACTTTATTTTTATAAAATTATTCTTTTTGGCTAGAAAATTGTCAGTCTTTGACCAGAAAACTAGCAGCCCTTGTCGTTAATTATTTTTCGACCAATTTTATCTCACTCCAACTTTAACTCTTGTTTTTTTTTTTTTTTTTTTTAAATTTAATTAGCTATTATCTATACTATACTCTTGTTTGTTTTCTTATTTATTTATTTATTTATCTCTATTTTAAACTCTTGTATTTAATTTATAAATTAATTTATCTACACTTTGAACTCTTATCTTTTTTCTATCTATTTAGAAAATTAATTAGTTGTTATCTCCACTTGTAACTAATGTTTTTCTTTCTTTTTATTTAATTTTGATTTTTAAAAGTGTTTGAAGTTTTAGTTTTTAAACTATTTTAATTATTTAACTTTTTTTAACTTCAAATATTAATATTTAGTTTAGCCAATAGGATATTTGTGGGAGGAGTTCCTATTTTTTAACTATATTTTTAAAATATTTCTCATATTAATTTTTATATTAATTTGTTGAAATAATTATTTTATTCATATATTTAAGCCAATAAACTTTAAATTAGTTTAGTTTTTAGCTTTTTATAATTATTATTTAAAGTTTTAGTTTTTAATTTATTTTTTAAATTAGTTTAATTTTTCACTTTAAATATTGATTTTGAGTTTAGTAATTATGATATTTGTATGATTGAAGTTTTAGTTTTTAAATTGTTTGAATTATATTTTTTAGATTAGTATAGTTTTTCATTTAAATATTGATTTTTAGTTTAGCCAATATGATATGTTATTTGTGGGATTTGCTATATATATATATATATAAATTTATTTTTTTTTTTTTTTTTTTCCTCATATTAATTTTGCATTAAAAAATTGTGGAAATTTTTTTTTTTAAATAATTGTTTCATATATTTAAGTTGGCAGATTTTAAATTAGTTAATTTTTTAGGATTTTTTTAAATGATTTTATTTTATTCATATATTTAAGCCAATAGACTTTAAATTGGTTTAGTTTTTTCATTTTTATAATTATTTTTTAAAATTTTAGTTTTTTTTTTTTTAATTAGTTTAGTTTCTCTCTTTAAATATCATTTTGAGTTTACCGAATAGGATTAGTAATTAGGACATTTGTATGATTAAAGTTTTAGTTTTTAAATTGTTTAAATTAATTTTTTTAATTAGTATATTTTTCTATTTAAATACTGATTTTCAGTTTAACCAATATAACATGATATTTGTGGGAGTTACTATTTTTAAATATATATTTTTAATATTTCTCATATTAATTTTTTATAAATAAAAAATTACAGAGATTATTTTTAAATGATTTTTTTCATAGATTTAAGTTGATAGATTTTAAATTAGTTTATTATTTAAAAATTTTAAATGATTTTATTCATATATTATAGTTAATAGACTTTAAATTAATAATTAGGATATATTTTTCCACAAGTTATATTGTGTTATTGTTACCAAGGTTTAACTATGTGCTTTTTGAGTCAAACTCATTGAGTCATGTTTAATGAATAGTGATTTACAAGAATCCATTTCTCAAGATAATAAATAGAGCATTTAGCAGTCATTTGATCGAGGGGATGCTCACAAAGGTGAAGCACCGAGACTTCCCTTAGTTTAGTTTTTAGTTTTAATAGTTATTTCAGTTCATATATTTTGCTCCACTTTATACATGTTATTTTTTTCATATTATTTTCTTATTAGGTTTTCAAAATAGTTTTTTATGGAAATATTTTTTAGATGATAACTTATTAGTATATGATAAATTAAATAAATAAATAATATTTATTTAATTTATCACCAAATTATATTTTGTTTTACTTAAAGTAAGCACCTATCGGCTCATTGTTGTAAACACAAAAGCTTGTGACTGCTAGTATAATTTGTTTGCAGAAAATAATCTTAGAATGATTAGTCTTTCACTCTAAATGACTCTTTTATTGTCTATTTAATATGATGTAATATGCCACTCATAAGAATGCGAGTGATTATAACACTAAAATTAACAATAGCTAGTATGGAGGATTATAATGGAAAATCCTAGATAAAACTCCACGTTCATCACATGAGAAATATATTTTTAATTAATTTTTAAACAGTAAGCAGACAAGTCATAAAAATAGGAAAGATAAATTAATTTTGAAAGCTTCAAAAGATGAAAAATATAAAGAAAAACTAGGGTATGGAAAGATAATAAACTCTCAAAATTGGATAAAATTGACATCGTGCTCTAAATCTATGTTGGGATCCAGCATGTCTTCCTAGAGAAGATATCTTCCTTTGGGTCACTCTTCAAAAGAGAATTCTAACATTAGATAGGTTTGTCAAGATGGGTTTTGAAGGACCATCTAGATGCCTACTTTGCAGAGAAGAATCTGAAACATCTGAACATGTTCTTTATGACTATCTATTTGCTAAGAAAAATTTCTAGTATCCCTAGTAACCTATTTTTTTTATTAAAAAAATCTCACCAAAACATGATTGTTCTAAGGTATATATAATTTATGGAAATTATCTCCTTCCATAGTCTTATGAGAATTATGGAAAGAAAAGAATAGAAGAATTTTTTGTAATGAAAAGATGGACCTAACATCTTTTTTTTTTTAGAAATTGGAGGCTTGTATTACTGAGGTAGCTAACAATAATCTCAAAATGTCATATAAGGAAGAAAGTTCCTTTTCAGAGTGGGATGCATATATGCATAAAAATGAGTTTAAACTAATTAATCAACACATGATATATATTAAATCCATCAAGATCACTAGGAAAGAATGTAAATGGGAACCTCCTCCTACATGATGGTCTAAGTTAAATTTTGATGGAGCCTCTAGAGATAGTCCAAGACCAACATTGTTAGGATGTATTATATTTTTAAAGATAACAAATCATGCCAACTGAACACACCAAACTTTAAGATTATTATCTAACAACTTAACTGAATTAGAGGCACTAATAGAAGGCTTAATTCTATGTAGAGATATAGGTATTAAAAAATTAGTTTTTGAAGGAGATTCACAAATTATCCTAATTGCATTAAGACAAAGAGAAACTTCAAACTGGATCTTTAATTCTAAACTTGAATATACCCTAGCCATAATTGATCAATTCAAAGAAATAATCACAAAACACATTTATAGGAAGCTAATAAAGAAGAAGATAATATTTCTAACAAGTGAGCAGATGGAGAAGAGATTCCACTAAGATAAACTAATATGATAAGTATATGTTAGACACTTGTTCTTGAAGAGAAATTGATTTATAATTTTAACTATCTAAATAAATATATTAAAATTTAGCTGACATCATGGAAGTTTAATGGTAATAAATGACATGTTTTTTGTTATTCAAAAATTTTTCTTATATATTATTTGATTTAAAAATTTAATTTAATATGAGAGAAATTTCACTCTTGACTATGAAACATACTTCTTTTCATTCTAAAAACTTGATGGTAGTGAAGTTCAATTTTCAGATTGTATTCATAAGGAAATATAGATAAAATTTATGAATTCAAAAATTACAAAACAAACGCCAAAATTGGATAAATCACTCTGAGATATTTATGTAAGAGATACACCAAAGAGACATGTTCATCTCTATTCTTTGGTGCCTAATTGAGATGGCTTTTAAATTCTAGACACAATCTTGGCCCCTTGACCTTTTACTTGTCATGTGTGTGTGTGTGTGTGTGTGTGTGTGTGTGTGCGTGTGTGCGTGTGTGCGCGTGCGCACGTGTGTACCTAAAATATTGTGATTCAAGGAGATCTTGAATGTTACCAGATTGTTGGTTTTTGCGGTAATTATTTTAGATGTGGTAAAGATGGGCATAGATAACCACATCTAAAATAATTACCACAAAAACCAACTATAGAATAAGAATTACCTCTTCCTCAGTACAAACTAGTACCTCTTTGGTAAGAAATACCACCTTTCCACACAATCTTTCCTTTACCCTCACTCTTCCATTCAAATTTGCCTTTATCTTGTACATAATTGTCAGACTTGCCATTTTCTCCATAAGATCTACCTTTGCTTCTCTGGAATCTTCCACCTCTACCTCTTTGTCTTTACTCATGCTTCTTTTTCAAGATCTCCTTGTGTAAAAGCACAAACTGATGTCACCTTTTGGTATATCTTGGAGGGTTACAACCGAAAGTTGTTTGGCCATAACCCTATCATCTGTATGTAATGCATTTCTATGTAGATGTGGCAAGCATGGTTACAACCAAAACTAGTTCGACCAAAACCAATTTAGCAGAAAAAGGATGTGGTAATATATATACGCCAAAATCACTTTTAGCAGGTCATTTTCACTATAGTAGTTTCTAGATTTGGTGAAGCAGGTTAGGGTGTTTTGGCCGTAAGTGGTAGGTTCTTTTTTTATAAAAGATATTTTTTTTAAAATCTATTTTTAGTTATTACATGTTAGTATTAGTTAAATTAATTATTTTTTAAGTGTTCTATTAGTTAGTTATTTAGATTAGTTAATTTTATATATATAGTTAAATCATATGTTAGATAGAGTAGATTAGACTTAATTATAGCCATAGATTAGACTTAATTATAGTCATAGATTAGACTTAGTTAATGTATATTACTATTAGTTAATTACACTTTAGAAAATATTAACATAGTAAACCTATAGTTTAACATATTGAATGTTTAAGATATAAAACTAACATATAATCAAAGGTTAGGTAGAACTAAACTCAAATAACTTAGTTTCTCAAACATGGAACTAAAACTTAACTAATTTCAAAAGATATATATATAAAATATGTAAATGCATGTCAAACTTAGAAAACTTGTTCAGACCTATAGCTAAATTAGTTACATTCTAATAAATAGTAAATAACCTAAGTTATCTATACACTTAGTTTCAAATTAATTGAATTAGTTTTTAATCACACATAAATGTGCATATTTTTTATTGATATACATGAGCTAGACACATTGTTGATATATATTGGTCTCAGATTGGTTTTGACAATTGAGTGTCAACACACTTAACAAATCTCTAAGTTGATGTCGAGTATAATACAAGTGTCGAGCTACAATATATGTTGAGTTTGAAATCCAATAGGTGCCAAGCTATTCAGATGTTGAGTAGATAGATAGTGTCGAGTGACTACAGGTGTGGAGTGAACTATATGTGCTAAGTCACAATTGATGCCAAGCCATTATAGATGCCGAATGAAGTATAGGTGTCAAGCAAGATAGAAATACAATAGGTGTCAAGCACCAGTAAATAGTATGTGTCGAGCATCAAGAAACAATGAGTGTTGAGTGACACAGTCTTAACATATGAGTTTGTGCCTTCACAAACTCAGTTGCAGATCATGTTGCATGCCAGCTAAGAGATAGATTTCGAGTTCTAGAAGATATGATCAAATCTATTGCATTCCCTATGTAATCTACATGTAGCCAATAAGAAAAAATTTAAAGAATTGAGCAAGAAAGATGGATGAATCTCAATCGTAGATTCATACCTAACCCTAAGTCTTTGTAATCTTCATAAGGAGGTCAAAACCCCATAATTTAGTAATGAGATGGAGAGAGATTTGTATGGTATACATGAGAGAATGCTAGCGAAGTTCAAAGGGGTGTAAAGACTTAGAGGAGGAACAACATTGCAAGGCTTAGTTGGTTAGAATAGAGCATCAACACTTCACACAAAGATTTATCAGATCGGGAAGGATCATAATAGATTGAGTAGAAAAAGGATCTAGAATTAGAAATTGAAGATTATAAGTCATCAGATCAATACACTCTACTATATAAATTCTAACCATTGTATTAGGAGAATGAAAATCCTATGAAGATAGCTTGGCTTAATAGCTATTTTGTAGAACCTTTGACAAGGTGTTAAATCCTTTGGCAAGGTAGTGTTCCAAGTGAATGTTTGTAAATCCTTTAGACATGTCACTTTTAACAGGGTGTAAAGCCTTTAACAGGGCAGGCCTCTCACAGGGTAGACCATTGATGATTGTCAAACTTTATAACCTTAACCAGTTACATATTGCTGCAGTGATAAGTTGTGGGTGTCATTCCCACCCTAGTTTTATCTTCTCATTTTGGAGGGTTTCTGGGTGACTAGAATCTTATGTTATGTGTTTTCATGCATGTCTTTGCTTTCATGTTTGATAGTTATGTTTACATGCATATGATTAATTTCAGCTAAAATTTTTAGAGGTTTAAGTGTACTACTTCTGATTCACCCCCCACCCCTCTTAGAAGTAATCTTCCTACTTGTAAATTCCAACAATTGGTATCAGAGCTAAGCTCTCACAAGAAGAAGCCTTACAACTTGGAGAAAAATATCTAGAGATGGAGGTCTACAAACTTGGGAAGATCATAGAGAACCAGGAGATTGAAATACATCTCATTCTGCATTCTCTTGAAGAAGCTATGGAAGAGTTGAGTAAATCCCTAAAGAGAAGAAGAGAGATTGCCATAGCTGAAAATGACACATAGTACAAGGAGATTGACACCTCAAAAGTATTTTCCAATGGAGATACCAAAGAGTTTGATGCAGCAATAGCATACTTGATGGAGAAGAATAGAGCTCAAGTAGAAGAGATCAGATCTCTCAAGATTGAGCAAGAATCACAAGCCATGATGCTTTGTGAAGTGACTGAACAAAAGAAGAGAGCCATTAAAGAAAAGACTATGATAGAAGATGACAAGAGAAACCTTGCCAATAGATTGGAGGAGAAGTCAGTAGAGCTTACAAGAGTTTCCAACATGCAGCTAGACACCCTAAGCAAAATGATGAATGCACATCATGAGCTAAATGTCAAGGACATTGAGATCTCCACACTGAAAATGCAAAATGAACAACTAAAAAATGACTTGAAAAGAGAGAAGGAGATTACAAAGAGCTTCAAAAAATCTAGAGAAGCCATCAAGCACTTTGAACAACTACTAAAATCACCAAGATCTAGCAATGACACTTCAGGACTAGGTTACACTAGCATTGAAGAAGGAGAGTCATCTAAGACTATAGAAGAAGGAAGTGACAAAGGTAAGAAAACTAAACCCACTTGTCATTTCTATTGTAAAAAGGGACATACCTCTAATGTATGTAGGATAAAGAATGCCAATCAACATGACAAACCTAAGAACATTGGTCACTATCACAGTGCAATAAGAAAGGACACCAGGCACAAGACTGCAAGACTAGAACCCTAAGGACACAAAAATTTGAAGGTCACTACTACAATTGCAAGAAGTATGGACATAGAGCCTTTGGATGTAGATCAAAGCCTATGTGGACACCAAATCAACCAACAAAGACCAAAAGCCATGGACATCACTACAATTGGGACTAGAATACTAGGCAGAGCTGTCACTATTATCAAGAGTATGGACACATTCTTGAGAATTGGATTAGAACACACTTCAATGGCAATTACAATAGGTGGTTGAGTCAAACCACATGCTTTAGTTGTCTAAAGTCAGGACACATCAGCAAGAATTTCCCAACCAAGTCAAAGGCACCCAACTTGGAGTTCAATAAAGAAAAAACAAAAGTTGATGTTGAACACATCAGAGGAGAGATGAATAGGACATGGAGGAGAAGAGATGGAGGCAGCACATCCAATGGAGGGATCACTTCACCTAAAAGGTAAAGTGGTCACTCTTCATCCAACTAAGTAAAATAAGGTGTATGGGGTTGATATTTAATGCCTCATCATACACCAGTTCCCAAAATAAGTGAGCACTACAAAGGATAGATCAACATAAATGAAGATGTAAAGTTGAGGCTTAGACAATGTTGTCGAGTTACCATTGGATATTGAGTAAATGTCCTTCATATGCCAAGTTCATTACCAAAGCTAGTTTGAGCTGAGTTGATAGTGGAAGCCTAGTGAAAGGAACTTTAGTGGAAGCTAAGTAACACAGAATTGCATTGGAAGCCAAGTGGACAACTGTAAATGCATTAAGCATTAAATGCTATGAAATCAAGGTATATGATCACATTTTGAACCATTTTTCATTATTGCGATCAAAGAGAAAGAATGAAGAAGAGCATAGAATGATTTCAAAGTAGAGAATTGAGCAGTTGCAAGAGACTTCAACATAGATTTTTGACAAGTTCATCAATTTAAGGTATTTAAATTGTGTCGAGCTACACAGTTTTCAAATTTTAGTGTTTTGAAACCCTAGTTTGCACAAATGGCCTCGACTTCTAGGAAAACCCATGAGAAAGAACCTTTTAAAGTTCAACTAGTATCCAATGAGGTCAAGCAATCTGATTTTTGGCCAATCCCAAAAGTTACATATAAGAACAACCCAGCTAGAGCCCTATCCATGATCCCTCATAAGGTAGTAATGGTCCAAGATGTTAGGAGATGCTACAACTACAAGGTAGGAGCTGTAGGAGACATGGAAATCAGAGAGGCATATGATAGATTATGTGAAAATGGGGTATTGAAGGAAGAGTACAAAATAGTTGAGACGAAGGGCTTAACCCATGCCCAGATTTCCCCATTGTGTTCAAGACCGAGTGGATTAGAATTGTCCTAAGCAAAATACATGATGGAAATTTATGGTTAGAGGATGGGCCAGTAAAAAATTCAAAGAGGATTATTCATAGGGTAATAGGGTATCCAACCCTAGAATAGCCCAAGAAACTCAAAAGTGATTCCAAGGAGGCAATTGAGAAGAATACAGGTGCCAAATGGAACAAAAGAGGAATGACAATTGATACTACCAAAGACCCTCTTATTGATTTTTCTCTTAGGGTCATTTCACATAAGTTTTACCAGTTGAGCAAACTCAACAGTGTGCCCTGCATAGCAGTGGATGTAGGGTATAAGATTGTGAAAGAGGATCATACATATGATCTTGTAGAATTACAACTACAATAGATAATGCAGAACCTTGGAGCAATAAGGAGATCCAAAAGTACACAATGCAAGTTTGGATCCATTTAAATTTGTTTATTCTTTTATTTGAAAATTGAGTTCCCTTCATTTGGAAAAGTAAGTTGGAAAACTAATATGTCAGTGGTTGTCCAAGTTAATGAGTATATAGAACAAATGGGAGCCAATTTTGAGACAATAATGATTAGCCATTTTGAGGATTTAAAGAAATCCATGAAACAGAGATTAAAGATACTAGTATCCCTAGTAGAGAAGCATGTGAATGAAATTTATTTTTTTGTTGACATAGATTACACTTATATTCAAGCTATCATACCAAGGGTTAGATGGCTCAGACCTCTTCGCTATGAGATCAACATAGATGAGGCATCTGCAGCCATAACAACACTATTAGTAGAGGAAATTGACAAAACTGCTAAGCCCTTTGGAACATTTGATGTGGTGAAATCCAAGGTTGAGATGGAACAAAAGACTACTTCCACAATCAAGAAAAAGGATAGACTGGTGAAGAAATTAAAAGCTAGATTTGGAGAAGGGGTAGTAGAGGCAGAAGAAGAAGATGATGATGAAGAAGAAGAAGAACAGGGGCAAGTGCCACTAGCACTTACTCAAGGCATGGATGAGGATGTCAAGGAAGAAGAGGATTTCAAGGAGAAAGATGAAGAGGAAGCTCCTAAGGATAAGGATGAGAAAAGAAAGGCACAAAAGCTACCCACTGCACAGCCCAAAGGAAAGAAGAAGGCAAAGCCGAGCTATGCCAAGCCTACAACAAAAGTAGACACTAGAGCCACAACTAAGGTGGTCAAGAAGTAGGAGAAGAGGAAGGTAACATAACAAGCAGGTCTAGCATAAAATAAACAAAGGAGGAAGTATGTGGCACCTCCATAATCTGATGATGAGAGGATAGAATATGAAGATAATAGTCAATTTATAGTGGTAATCCACACACCTAAATCTAACTTGGAAAATATTTGTGAAAATGTAAGGGACAATGCAGATCTGTCAGGTTTAAAAGGCATTGATTTTAATAAGTTGTCAAGGGAAGAACATAACATGGTAGAAGATTCTATCTATACCATGATGGCTAAGTTCAAGATCACTCCTTTTGAACTAGACAACACAATTCCAAAAGAGCTATACTCCATAGTTGAAAATAAATGGCATTATTGCCTAAACATAGAGAAAGAAATAAGAGAGTCAAGTTTGGTTCATGTAATTCCTGAATTGACAAAGGGCCAAATCACAAAGGCAAGCAATAAATATGGGAATATATTTTTTCCCAAATATAGAGCCTTCAACATTCTTCAAAATAACATTGAAGATGTAGTGAAGAAGTCCACTCTTATGTGGAAAGTCATCTATGGCCTCCAAACAGTAAAAGAAGGATAGGAAGATCCCTTTGAAGGGAAAACTGATGGAAAAGATGATGAAGAGGAGGATGACAAAGAGGAAGAAGGAGAAAAAGAGAAGGATAAGGAAGAGGTTACTGTGGAGAAGGATGTACAAAAGGATAACATGGCAATAGCTGGTCAACAACAACAAGATCAAAGTGTGTAAGACACACAAATTCCACCTTCTAGCCCTCCACGTGTAACATCCACACATGTAGATTCATTGACTATTCAAGATGTTCCTAACACTTTTGGTCAAAATATTAACCCACTGACTATAGAGGATCCTAAGAAGATCCTTCACCAAACCTCCCTACAAGCACAATTGTGTGCAAATCTAGTTTTGGTGAGTGTGGAGGAATTCCAAAAAAGTTGTAGCTAAGATAACCAAGGAGAAGGTGAATCCACAAGAACACCTTCACATCCCCTAACATCTACAAGTGGAAAACCACAAGAGCAAGCAGTATTAGACACAATTGCTAAGGTTGACTACATAATGCTAGATTCTTCAACTGTCGAGGAGCAAACAAAAGAGAAAATAGGACAACAATTTACCTCTATCAGTATAGCACAAGGTCAAGGTGCACCTCCTCTGATCACAATCTTAGATCAAGAACTAAAGAGAATAAGAAGGAGAGCCCTAAAGAAAAAGAGCAAGAGGCAATCCATACATTGATAAATTTTCCTACTACAAGGACCCCCACAAGCACACAACAACAACCAAGCACTGAGGCAGTACCACTACAAATATCAACACTAGGCTCAAGCTCCACCAAAGTAGCAAGGGTAATTCAATATGGAGACCCTACACTTGATGAAGATAAAGTCATCCCAAGCTTTGACTATAAAACTATGAGAATTGATCAGATCAACGAAGTGCAACAGACACTTGAGAAGAAGAAGCAACAAGAAATACTCAAGAGTGAGTATAAACAGAAGCAAGCTTTAATTGAGAATAAAGACTTTTTAGATGCATTCAGCTTACAGGTACCTGATAAGACAAAGTCCATCATGGAGTAGCTATCCAACATAGTGGACCAAGTACAAAGTGAAGACCTAGATACTAATGTTAAATTATTAGAATGGTCTCAAAGGAAGTTTCAAATGAAAGTAAATGAAAAGATATCAGGTGAGATAGTACTTACACAAGTAGAATTGGCTAAGAAAATTGAGAAGGTCAAAGCAGTACTTGAGAACATTTTCTCATTGTACTCAAAACTATGTGACTCATCACTCTTCACATAAGAGACTAGCTAAAGAATATTGAGCTTGGAGAGGAACTTGAAGGTTTCAAGCATGCAGCTACCAAAGGATCTAGCTCAAAGTGAGAAGTGTATATGAGCAATGTTAGTATGCTAATAGAAACCAAATTTAAATAAAGCTTCTACAAACTAAACAAAATTCATAAACTTCAAGATAGACTAAGATGAGCTCTCAATTGAAAATATGAGCCATTAATGGGCTCTCTCAATGAGAAGCTCTCTTGTTGAGTGGCTTTATCTAAATGGATAGGATGTATGCTCAATATGCTTCCAAAGGCTTCAATGGATGATTGTGGATTTTTGGTGTGGATAGATGGCTTTAGTATGGATTTGGCTCTCAAAATAGCATTATAACTTTACTTCATGGATTGTGTTCAAATGACTTGGGAGAGGATTCCTTAAATAGGCAAAGGGCTTGCGGGATCAAGGGCTAGGATGCAAGGATGTGAAAAAGCTTATAGAAGGCTCAGATTGCATGAGAGGAGAGCACATGGATTGTGCTTCCTTACAACCAATCAGGGAGTGACACATGTCACATGGTGAGAGGATGGAGGAAAGGGAAAGGATGAGTCAACAAAGGAGGCTCAAGGGATAAAATCTTCATAAAGACCCTCATAATGACTTGTAAGAGCAATAAAAGGGCTTGGAAGAGTCATTTATGGCCTAGTGGGCTTCATAAAGTTTTATGGTTGAGATATTTTGAGGGTGATGAAAGAAATTTTGACTTGGACTTGATTAGGAGGGTTTTAAGCTTTCTTAGGCTTGTGCAAATGATTAGAGGATGGATTAGGATGGTTTAGGATTAGCTTAGGGATAGGCAAGTGGATGGCATTTAATGAGGGTGGGTGAAGGAGGAGATATTTGTTAACTTTAGCTTGGGTTAGTAATTCTTAACCCATGTTTAGGGAATGTGACAAGGTTAGGAGGGGATTAGGATTAGGTTTAAAGACATCTTCTAGAAGAGTCTAGACTTTGGATGAGGATAAAGACTTTCTACAATAGTCTAGAATTTCCTAGGATGAGGATGAAGACTTTCTAGAAGAGTCTAGAATTTCTTAGGATGAGGATAAATTAGATTTTTAGGAAATAAATAAAGTTTTATTTATTTCAAGGGTTTGGGTTGAGGAGATATTTATTAAAACATTTTTAATAAACATGAGGATTAATATTTAATCTTAATTAAATATTTTGAGTTGGGATTAGGGGTAGGAAATGATGGGATTAGCCTTTAATTAAAATTGAAGAAGGATTAGAAGATTTTGGAAGAGGTTAGTGGTCTTAAGGAAATTGGCCAAGTTTTGGGCAAAAAATAATTTTTTTATTTATTTTGGGTTTTTTGGTCAATTTATTAAATAAATAATTAATAAATAAGAAAATAATGTTTAAATAAGATTTAAACATTTTTGGGAGGGATTCCTTAATTAAATATTTTTAATTAAGATAAAGGGATTTAATGGCATAAAATTAATTAATTAATTAATTAATTAAATAATTAATTAATAAATGATGATGTCATCAGAACTTTTTCAGAAAATAAAAATACTTTATTTTCTAAAGGTTTTTAGGTGTCTACATTTTGCCCCTCTTTGATGTGATGCCGCAAGTGGCATGGCATCAAAGATAAGAAAATAAGATGCCCAAGGCTAGAGCAGAAGAGGAGAGAATGGACTGTGAGATGCCCCCTCAAGAAGGCGGCGGGGAGAGAAAGCGAGGCTCGATGGATTCTTGAAAAGTACAAGAATCTTGGATGAGCAAGGAAACTCAGATTGGCAAAGAGAAGGGGCTAAATTAGCTCAAACTCTCACTATGGGAGAATGATAAAGGAGAATCAGATGCAGAAGAGGAAACAAGCTTAAGACTTTAGGGAAGGTGGAGGATGAAGGAGCAGAGCGCTATAAAAAGGAATCCAGGATAGGGAGATGGATGAGGGGATTATAAAGCTGATGCAACAGGATTTCAAAGAGTCAGATTGGTGGAAGATGGGTTTCAGAGATCCCTAGGACTAGGATTGTGGATCTCGAAAGATGAGGCTTGGTGGATTGATTTGGATTGGTGGATCCCTAAGACTAGGATTGTGGATCCCTAAAGCTAAGAGTGATGAGTGATTCAAAGAGATACTGATGCATAAGCTGGGGTAGGAGAGACGAATGCTGGATATGGATGGGGGATAATGGAGATGAAGGAAAACCATTGAAGCTTTTTGAGTGGGGGATACTTCAAAGAGAAGTACCACCATGTAGTTGAGCACTAGATTTGCTATAGGACTATTGGTTAATTGCCAAGGTTACCAAGAACATCAAGACCTTTTCACCAACTGTCCAAAGGACTGACAAACTAACTCAAAAAAAACACGCAAGGATTGCCCCAGCATCACACATGAATCCTAGAGGAAGCAGCGTGGAAACGACACTGGAGAACCCACAAGCAGAAAAGAAAAACAAACGAAAGACCTGATCAAGACCTTACGCTCTAATTGCCCCATTCGCAGCATACCATGATATGGAAGATCGTGGCAACCTTGAGGAGGGAACAAGGAGATTGCTTGGAAAAGATACTTCAAGACCCAAAAGGGAAGATCCCAAATCAAAAGAAAGTGAAAATCAAAAAGAGAGTCGTTTGCCAATGAGATGGGTAGGACAAGGTACTAACGGACCAAGATCAGACATGAGGAAAGCTATATCCTACAAGGACCTATCGGAGAGCACCGAAGCTGGTGGATTTGGATGAGTGATGCGTCTGGCAAGTTGAACTAAGAAAGATAACACTTTGGTGATAGGAAATCTAGCTAAAGGATGCGTTGGAATAGCTAACCAAGGGTTGTGCGATGTGTGCAAGATGCTAATCAAGGAGGAACGAACACGAAAGTTGGATAGATACAACGGTACTAAGCTAAAGAGGATGTACAAGTTGACAGACCAAGATATTTACAAGCGAGCTAATCAAGATATGGTACAAGCTAACAGACCAATGATAGGTATGATATAGATGGATAAAAAGCTCAAGATGAGAGGATAGCGGGATGGTTCGATGTTGTGCAAGATGCGAAAGCTAAGGGTGGGGTGATAGTGAAAGATATGGATTTGGCAGGATGCATCCAATGATGAGGAGAGATTTTGTGACCAAGGATAACTAGAGGAGCAGGATGAGATGGATGGATAGGATGGTAGATAGCTAGGATTATGATGGATATAAAGAGATGACATTGGGTTTGCATGAGGATAGCCTAGAGCTAGATACCAATGACAAGGGAGGATGGACAAGACAAGATTTCCAAGGAATATAGTGCCCCCAATCAGAAGATAACATGCGAAAGGAGGTCTTATGATGGATGTGATAGGATTGAAGCTAGGATGGAAAAAGCTGAAGGGGCTAGGGAGATGGATGATAGCTGGGATGGTTGGCTGAAGCTACAGGAGATAAGTGGATGGTGTGAGATGGAAAATGCAGGGTGGAGGATAGGTGGATATATTGGAAGATGGAGTTGGATGTCAAGAGATGACCAAAAGCATGAGGGTGATAGGCTAAGCTAGGGATGGTGGGATTACGCATGATGCTTGTTTGCCAAGTTTTCATCATGGTACTTGTCCAAGGCGCTTGAATTGCCAAGTTTTCACCAGTGGACGCTTTATTTTTCTTTACTTTTTTTTTTGACTTTTTGACTTTGGACTTAGCTGGAATGATTTTGGCTTTCTTCAACTATTTTGGCTTTTTTGGGATTTTTCACTAGCTGTTGGAATTGTTGCTAGTTGTTGGTACACCGGATGTGTGATTTATGCAATAGATTGGATTAGATGGGATTGATGGTAAGAGATGGAGGGATGAAAAGGTTGGAAAGGAGCATGAGATGGGGATGCTTGCAAGAGAAACATTGGCACATGTTGGGACAGGTGTGAAAAGAGCATATGGGGGATAGATGGTAGATGCGGGCGTGATGGAGGATTTGTGGAAGCGTGCTTGGGGATATAGGCACCCAAGATGGAGTTAGGAGATGGGGGACATGAGTCACTAGATGGGGGATTAGCAATGGTGGATGCCATTATGCATTGGGTTTCAACTTTTTTCTTGGGGATCCACATGGTTTTGGATTTTCTTTTCATAGGCTGTTGCATTGTTTTGCATTCTTTGATTGGATTTTTCCTTTTTGGAGTATGTCTTTTAGAATAGACATATGATTGCCTAGGATGTGGATTTTTAGCTTTATGCATTTTGAAGTTGGCATTCACATTGCTGTGGCAAGCTTTGGGAAGATGGTTAGGAGAAGCTTTGTGAGATGGAGAGGATATGAAAGAGCATGTAGGGGGATGATGATGGATGATGTGCCCTGATATGTGCCTTTGTTGATCTTGCATAGGAATGGATGGAATAGGATTTTTATGATGGCTGATAGGAGGATGGAGGATGGTAGATTTTGGGACATAGGGACCCAAAATGGATTTAGCAGACGAAGGGGGGATATGGTAGGTTGTTTTGGGTTGCAAAGATGGTGGAGGGGGGATGACATAAGATTTCTTGAAGGAGTGATGGGAGGCTGGCATGGTGGGCTTGGAGATAGGCTTGGTTTGGGGGTGTGGTGTACCAACACCTTTAGATGGTGAGCCTTTGGAGACATATCCAAGACCATGAAATCCTAGATTTTTTTGTGCAATAATAGGCTCTCTGATTCCTTGCTCTTGTGGTCCTAAACCTTGACCTTGATAATGCCATCGATTGAGCATTTGAACAAGCTGAGGAAACTTTTTGCTTGCAGAAAATGGTAGAAGTGATTTATTAGGTGTATTGCAATGGGGAGATACTGTTCTTAATTCTTCTGCTGAGAGAGGGCCACCGTGGATGAATGTAAGTGAACCAAGAGGGTAGATTATAGATGGTGGAATAGCTTGGATAGGTGGTAAGATGGAAGCATGGAGCGGGGGAGATGGAAGGATAGGATCTTGATGTAGCTGGTGGGATGACAAGATATCTTGTAGTGGAGGAGATATGGCTTGAGGTTTTGGAGATGGAGGAGATGGTGATTGCACTATGGATGGAAGACATGGTACGATGATATCTTCATTTATGCTTTGGGGGATGTCAACATGCTTTTGGGTAGGATCTTGATAGGATTGGTTTGGAGTGGATGGTGTGATAGGAGGTGAAGGGATGTATTCTTCAAAGGTAGTGGATGGATAGATGGGCGATTCAGTAGTGGAGATGGGTGAGTAGAAGATGGATGCATAAGGGTCATTACGAGAGATTTGGGAAATGCTTGGAGGCGATGTGGATAGGATTTGGAGGGATTTGATAGGTGGTGGGATTTTGATGCTTGCAGGAAGTGGAAGGATTTTAAGCAATTTGATGGATGGTATGGGGATGATAGCTATGGGAGATGGAGGTGATATTATAGATGGGGAAGCTTCATCACTGACTACTTCACATGGTTGGATTAGATGACATGGCTTATCGACTGTTGGAGGCAACTTTTCTTGTATTTCCTCTAGGAGATTCCTTGGAGACTCGTGTGTCGAAGGTGGAGGTGGATTGAGAGGAATAGCTAGTGTGATGGGGGTGGAAGATTGGAAGCTTGGTTGATGGGGTGATGGAGGGGAAGTTGGAATATCAGATGGCATGACTAGATAGTTTGGAATAACTCTTGGATTTTGGGGGATGCTTGGGGGAATATTTCTAAGGTTTTCAATATACCCGTCATTGTCAACAAGATTTTCCTCATCATTGGAATAGGAGGTGGCGGGAGCAAGGACAATGCGACCAAACACATCATGATAGGATTGGTACTTCATGCTTTGATGGTGAGTTTGATGGGGATGGGGTCTTGCGTATGGATGAACACGGAAGCTCATGGTTGGATTTGGGTTAAGCACAGATTTTGGATTGGCTGATGAAAGATTTCCTAGGGAGAGTCAAAGTTGCATGACAGACCTAAGGAGGATTGGCTAGATATTTTTGGCTTTCCTGTGGATGGAAGACTTCAAGGGCATGCTGTCAAAAAGTGAGAGTTTTGCTTTCCTATGCGCTGGATTGGTGGAGATTGTATCAACCTAAGAATAGACTAATGATCCTATGGGCATGACATGAGATTGATCACTTGTGGATCCCAACCTTTAGCTCAAGGTGATGAGGGATAACGGGTGACAAAGCTAGATTACCCTAGACAAAGCTTTATCAAAAGGATAACCGTGCTGAGGCTGGTGGATTGGTCGGATTGATTGGATAACAAATTCTAGCAGAATGACAACAACTCTCTAAAGGCTTGGGTGTGATTTTGGATTGGGTTTCTAGCTGGCTGGGGGGGGATGATTTGGAGAGACTTTGGATTTGGGATTCTTCTAAAGCAAGGAACTAGATAGATTTGGTTGTAGCGGGGGAGCTTGGATGATTTTTTGATGAGGCAGTGACTACGCTAAGTATGCCTTGAGCTAGGAGATTTTTGCTTTTTTGGGATTTTGACCAAAGTTGGCAAACATTCATTCAAAAGCTATGAACAAATAAGCAGACAAAAGTTTTGAGGAAGCACGTCAAACACACCAACATCCTAGGAAGCTTTCTACAAGGATGAAATTTGTTATAGCTAGGGAGTCCTCGATATACGCAAGGTACATGAGGCCCAAATCTGTAGATGAAACCAAAAAGATGTCACACAGCCAAGAGGAGCGGTAACCCACTTCTCCTCTTTCACTTTTCAAGGGTATAAAGTTCCTTGAGGCTTAGCCCGAGTGACAAAATTTTGATCCCAAGAGAGGTGTCTTTGGATTCACCTCTCGATCTTTATACTCAGTCGAAACGCTGGAGTTGAGGTCATCCCAAGGGGTGATGAAATCCCCAAGCAGGCCTCCTAAAAAAGAGAAACAAGGTTTTGGATCCTAATCTTATGCACCCAAGATGGCCTCGAAAGACGACAAGGGGAGAGAAGACTTGGATGACCTTGGGCTAAAAAACACGCTTGTTCTTTTACCAACTGACGCTTAAGTTTTCTGATCTAGACTTTGCAAGCACTCATTTTTAAGATACAATGTTTATTCCAACTTTGAAGCGTCGAAAAAAATAAAATTGATCGAAGAATGCGAACAAGAAGAAGAGTTAGGGTCAACAAGAATGTAAACCCATGCGCCCGGAGGCCCTCCACGTCAAGTATCGATTGATTTTTCTTTAAGGCATTCAAGATTGAGTGTGAGTTTATTTTAAGCCCAAAACAAAGGTGTGTGAGATTCGATTTCAAGCGCGCGCCCGGAGGCCCTCCATGTCAAGATTTGTCCAATTTTTATGCCCAAATGAAGTGTGAGCGAGATTAATGCACATTCAAAGAATTTTCTAACTTAGAAAAACCACTAAAAACCCAAGTGAGTGGAGTTTGATTTGCGTGGAGCACTTAACACCCTCTTAGGTGGACCCATCCCCATAGATGGCACTGAGATTGCAACCAATGGTTAAATTGATGGGTGATTAAAGAAGGTGAGTCCAACGAAAAACTCACTCAAAGCATTTTTATTTTTTTTTATAACTTAAAAGATTACAAAAATGTAGATTCTTTTTATGCTCCAAAAGATGATTATTTGATCTATGGCATTCAAGATTGGATTTGTTGTTTTAATCATGCATTCATAAAAAAAAAAACTTTGATTTTAATCCATGGCACTCAAGAGTGATTTTAGCAACATGCATTCAAAGACAAGTGATTAAACATTCAAGTTTTTTCCTTTGAGCATTCAAGATTGAGATTTTGTGTGTTGTTTTAAGAACTTTGAAGTGCTTTGTTTTAACCTTAGATCATTCAAGATTGTTTTTGGACTCAAAAGTGAAAATGACTCTTTGGACTTTGCTTTTCATTCAAGATTTTGTGTTCTAGTTTGCATGTTTTAAGCCCAAAAATGATATTCCTAGATTGTTTTGATGCATAAAAAACCTAAGAAACATTCAAGATTTTGCAACAAGACATTTGTTTGGAACAAATAACAAAGCTTTTTAGGACAATTTTGGCAACCATTTAGGACTCTTAGTTTTCATGAGATTTTTAAAAGAACTTTAAAATATTTGCAAATGAGGTTCATTTTATCCTTGATTGATGCTTTGAGTTTGATTTAGATTTTAGTGTGCACTTAGTATTGATTTTGAACCTTTTGAAATGGAAACTTGAAGTTCTTTTTAAATTTCCAAAAATGAAGTGTTCCTAACTTTGCATGAATGCATCTAAAACCTTGATGTTGCAAGGATTCAAATGATTGGATTGGTTTAGTTTCACTTGTTAAAAGATTTTTTCTTTTTTGCAAATTTTTAATTTTTTAATAGATTTAAGTATGATTTAGGGGTTCATTTTAAGCACTAAAAAGAAGTGTGTATGATTTTGCTTCCTTAAAAAAAAAATGGCCAAGATCTCCCACAAGAAGAAGAAGAAGTAGTAGATGGAATAAGAAGAATATAGACAAGAAGAGGAAGAAGAATTCCAAGTGCTTTGTCCACCTATAAGCTTGAAAAATCTGCAAATACTATGAGATAGACTATGAGTTCCTTTGTCTTCTTCATGCTCATGTGGACCTACAAAACCAATTTATACAATCCTACCAATCACAAAAATAAGCAAAATTAGCCAAAATTAGCAAATGACATACAAAACTTGACTAAAAAAGCTAATGAAGATGACCCATGCAGGGTCCCACCGGGTGTGCCAAAATGTATATGAGCAATGTTAGTATGCTAATAGAAACCAAATTTAAATAAAGCTTCTACAAACTAAAAAAAATTCATAAACTTCAAGATAGACTAAGATGAGCTCTCAATTGAAAATATGAGCCATTAATGGGCTCTCTCAATGAGAAGCTCTCTTGTTGAGTGGCTTTATCTAAATGGATAGGATGTATGCTCAATATGCTTTCAAAGGCTTCAATGGATGATTGTGGATTTTTGGTGTGGATAGATGGCTTTAGTATGGATTTGGCTCTCAAAATAGCATTATAACTTTACTTCATGGATTGTGTTCAAATGACTTGGGAGAGGATTCCTTAAATAGGCAAAGGGCTTGAGGGATCAAGGGCTAGGATGCAAGGATGTGAAAAAGCTTATAGAAGGCTCAGATTGCATGAGAGGAGAGCACATGGATTGTGCTTCCTTACAACCAATCAGGGAGTGATACATGTCACATGGTGAGAGGATGGAGGAAAGGGGAAGGATGAGTCAACAAAGGAGGCTCAAGGGATAAAATCTTCATAAAGACCCTCATAATTACTTGTAAGAGCAATAAAAGAGCTTGGAAGAGTCATTTATGGCCTAGTGGGCTTCATAAAGTTTTATGGTTGAGATATTTTGAGGGTGATGAGAGAAATTTCGACTTGGACTTGATTAGGAGGGTTTTAAGCTTGCTTAGGCTTGTGCAAATGATTAGAGGATGGATTAGGATGGTTTAGGATTAGCTTAGGGATAGGCAAGTGGATGGCATTTAATGAGGGTGGGTGAAGGAGGAGATATTTGTTAACTTTGGCTTGGGTTAGTAATTCTTAACCCATGTTTAGGGAATGTGACAAGGTTAGGAGGGGATTAGGATTAGGTTTAAAGACATCTTCTAGAAGAGTCTAGACTTTGGATGAGGATAAAGACTTTCTACAATAGTCTAGAATTTCCTAGGATGAGGATGAAGACTTTCTAGAAGAGTCTAGAATTTCTTAGGATGAGGATAAATTAGATTTTTAGGAAATAAATAAAATTTTATTTATTTCAAGGGTTTGGGTTGAGGAGATATTTATTAAAACATTTTTAATAAACATGAGGATTAATATTTAATCTTAATTAAATATTTTGAGTTGGGATTAGGGGTAGGAAATGATGGGATTAGCCTTTAATTAAAATTAAAGAAGGATTAGAAGATTTTGGAAGAGGTTAGTGGTCTTAAGGAAATTGGCCAAGTTTTGGGCAAAAAATAAATTTTTTATTTATTTTGGGTTTTTTGGTCAATTTATTAATTAAATAACTAATAAATAAGGAAATAATGTTTAAATAAGATTTAAACATTTTTGGGAGGGATTCCTTAATTAAATATTTTTAATTAAGATAAAGGGATTTAATGGCATAAAAATTAATTAATTAATTAATTAAATAAATAATTAATAAATGATGATGTCATCAGGACTTTTTCAGAAAATAAAAATACTTTATTTTCTAAAGGTTTTTAGGTGTCTACAAGAAGCATTTTGCCACAATGCTTCACACACAAAGGGAGTTAGTTGTACTTATAGTAGATGAGGCTAATATTAAGGCCAAATTGATACAAATTCATTTAGTAATAACCCCCATATGGAGGTACTTCACAAGAAATTAGCCTACACTGAAAATGTTTTGAAGAAAGACCCCAATCTTTCAACATTAGAAGGCCTAGTACACCTTGCAATAGAGACAACCATCCAACTCAAAGCATTGGAAATTGCTCTAGATAATTGGGATGCTACTCTCAAAATAATTATGAAGGTAAATAAAACATTTTTGGCTAAGTATTCTATTACCCCATAGGAACCGTTTGACATAAGTGTCAAAAAAAGGGAGAGATTATATTTTAGGGGGAGAATAAATCAAAGGGGGAGTTAATGTATTTTTTTTTAGGAAGATAATACATTCTTTTGGGGGAGAATAAACCAAAGGGGGAGACATAAAAAAAGGGGGAGATTGAATAAATTAGGGAGTCACTAAAAATAGAGCAAAAATAGAGCAGACAGAACAGGGCAATTAAGGCACACCAGACTGTAAAGTAGAGATAAAGAGTATCAATATGAGAAAAATTTGGCATAAAGTATAAGTTTTTGGACATAGTGAGGCACATAAGCTCAAGGGGAGTTTCAAATTTTGAAGGTATAAAGTTCTTTTACAAAATTTTGAACAATTTTGAGATTTTGTACATGTGCCGAACAAAGTGTGTATTATACTCATAAGAGATCAGATTCACAATGTATAGTTAAGTGTTTTTGACACTCATGTCAAAGGGGGATATTTTTGGTCTTAGATTGGTTTTGACAATTGAGTGTCAATACACTTAACAAATCTCTAAGTTGATGCTGAGTATAATACAAGTGCCAAGCTAAGTATATGTCGAGTCAGGAATCCAATAGGTGTCAAGCTATTCAGATTCCAAATAGATAGACAGTACCGAGTGACTACAAGTGTCGAGTGAACTATATATGACAAGTCACAATTGATGTTGAGATAGTATAGATTCTGAATGAAGTATAGGTGTCGAGAGAGATAGAAATACAATATGTGTTGAGCACCAATAAATAGTATGTGCCAAGCATCAGGAAATAATGAGTGTCGAGTGACACTATTTTAACATATGAGTTTGTGCCTTTACAAAATCAGTTGTAGATCATGTTGCATGCCAGCTAAGAGATAGATTTTGAGTTCTAAAAGATATGATCACATCTATTAAATTCCCTATGTAATCTGCATGCACCCAATAAGAAAACATGTAAAGAATTGAGTGGAAAAGATGGATGAATCTCGATCGTAGATTCATACTTAACCCTAAGTCTTTGTAATCTTCATAAGGATGTCAAAACCCCATAATTCAATAATGAGAGGGAGAGAGATTTGTATGGAATGAATGAGAGAACACTAGCAAATTCAAAGGGGTGTAAAGACTTAGAGGAGGAACATCATTGTAGGACTCAGATGGTTAGAATAGAGCATCAACACTTCGCATAGAGATTTATCAAATCAGGAAGGATCAGAATAGATTGAGCAAAATAAGGATCTGGAATTAGAAATTGAAGATTATAAGTCATCATATCAATACATTCTACTATATACATTCTAACCATTGTATTAGGAGAATGAAAATCCTGTGAAGATAGGTTGGCTTAACAGCTATTTTGTAGTACCTTTAACAAGGTTTTAAATCCTTTGGCAAGGTAATGTTCCAAGTGAATGTTTGTAAATCCTTTAGACATGTCACTTTTAATAGGGTGTAAAGCCTTTAATAGGGCAGGCCTCTCACAGGGTAGACCATTGATGGTGGTCAAACTTTATAACCTTAACCAGTTACATATTGCTACAGTGATAAGTTGTGGGTGTCATCCCCACCCTAGTTTTACCTTCTCATTTTGGAGGGTTTCTTAGTGACCAGAATCTTATGTTATGTGTTTTCATGCATGTCTTTGCTTTCATGTTTGATAGTTATGTTTACATGCATATGATTAATTTCAGCTAAAATTTTTAGAGGTTTAAGTGCACTACTTCTGATTCACCCCCCACCCCTCTTAGAAGTAATCTTCCTACTTGTAAATTCCAACAGTATAACATGTGTGTTAAATAAAATGGTCTATATTTTTAAGTTGTTCAACTTAGATACATATGATTGAATAGTACATATACACATAATGTTTTACATATATGTATTTTAAGTTAAATTTAACCTTCAATTATTTTTATTTACACAAGTATGTTTATGTGTATATGTGCATGTGTCAATCTAGTTATTTATCATATATACTTGTATCTTAGCTCTCCATTTATAGACATATGATCTTTGTACATCATAGATTATGGCATCTAGAATCGTGAGTACACCTACATCCTCAAAAGAGGCTAGTATTCAGGGAGGGGGTCAAAGTGTTGAGTTTGGTACAACATGAAGATTGACATCATCTACTCAGGAGAGAGAGAAATTATTTAGAGATATGGTTGTTATGTTATCCTATTCTATTGAGTTGCTAGATTCTACACTTTTGACATCTGCCACCCTCCTTAATAGGGAGAAGATACATATTATGAGAGATGATTTGTTCTGTATTGATTCATAGAACCCATATGACTATATTAGTATTGAGACTTTTTATTCTTGTCTTTCTCATAGTGTCACTAGCACTGTGGAGTATAAATAGATTGATATAAAGGTCTCCACTACTATGGTGAAGATCATGTTTCCATTTTATATAGACAAGTTTAGAGTAGAGGTTATTTGATAAAAAAAGTGTATAGGTGAGCTTGTTGTACCATTTATATATCCTCATTGGTTAACTACGCATCTCAGATGTTGTGGAAGGATGAGTTTCCTCTCTATTTTTGCAAACAATTATTTGTAAAAATTTATTTACAATATGATGTAGATTATACAAATTTTCTAGGTCATGTTGGGTAGGGCCTTGGTAGGATATCAAATAGATTTAGACCTTCGTACACCCCTGTGCTCATTAATAAATAGACAATGGTGGGTCCAAACCTTTTAATGTTCATACCAAGAGCTCTAGAGATGGTTGTTGTAGGTATAACTATTCTAGATGATATAATCAAGACTCAAATCTATTCTAGCATTGTCATAGTTGCCTCACAGTTGTGGGAGATGTCTTCTTATCAATGTGATAGATATATGTTACCGTCTCATGCTACCATTTTGAAAGCCACATCCTCTAGCACATGACTTGATGATGTATATGGCATAATATACATATCTTCTCCACTAGAAGTTTCTTCTACATTAGATGTGGATGCATTGTGTTGTATGGCATCTTATTTAGTAGGTGGTCTTCTTGGTTCATATCAAGCATTATCGAGAATGTCGAGTATTCCTCTTAGTGACATTGGTGGACAGATCAACCATATTCTCTTACAAACAATAGTATTATAGGGTTCATAGAGACAAGAGAATATTCCTCACCTTCTACAACACCTAGACCTACATAGACCCCTACAAAACAACCCCCCCTCCCCCCAACTACTTAGGACCATACAACACCTCCTACAACTCCCACCCACCCCCACTCAAGCCCCCACTATATGACAATATCTATTTGCCACTATTCTTTCAAATAAGATGACTGACTTAGAAACTAACCCTATTTTATCACTACACATGATTGGAATGTTAATAATCAATTTATTTTTTAACGTAGTTTACACTTATAAGTTTAGACGTAGATGAGGTTAAATACATGTACCTAGAGATATACATATAGTCTTGATCCAATTTAACTTGTGTAATGGATACGTGTGTGCTATAAGGTCTTAGTGATGTTATGTTGTATTTTGGTGATCTTTAGACATTGATAGATCCCACATGATGTGAGTCAAAGGTATGTTTCAATTTATATATATTTGATATATACATGATATAATGTGTGTACATAATTTTATAACTCTATTTAAGGATATGTGCACCAAGTTGTGGTGCCAAAAGCGGGTTATAAGTGGCCATTTTTTTTTTTTCTAAAATCAACAATTTCTAAAATTTGACAAGAATTTAAAGATAGTCACCCTCAAAATTTTAAGATATGACAAAAATAGTAGTCTTCTGAATCTAGTTTCTAAACTACTATTATTTTTCATAATGGTTTAGTTTTAGGTCCTCAAAATAGGGGCCCATAGAAAGTGGTACTATTTTTCAAAAAAAACATGACATAGTGCAAAGTGTGTCCCTTCTAAAATTTTAACTTTTTTTTTTAAATTATTTAATCACTTTGGTCAAAAGTTGCCTAATAACATGTAGTCTATCCCAAATTTTTTTGGTAATTTTATAATGTGTATTTTCAAATAAAGAAATTTGTAATTGGACACATCCCAAAAATGTGAAATATCTATGTGCTCCACCTAGAAATGATAAAAAAACTAATCTAAAATCAATTTTTTTTCAAAGTGTGTATAATGGAGTCTAGTTTCTAAAAAACTAAGTTGTTGTGAAATTTGATAAACGAGCTAAAATCTACACCTCAATTTGTACATGTTGGTTTTTGAGTGAAAGTGGACATACATTCAAAAGTAATTATAGTTGAAAGTCTTGAAATACTTCCAATTCAAAATAAATTATATGGTTATATAGCTAACACAAAGATCTACAATATCATGTAACTTGATTTTATCATGCTCAACCACGAGAAAACTTGAAGGAGAACACATAAGAAAAATCAATCATTTTTTGTATGCTTGTTGCAAAACATATCTCAGACCAATTTAGAGACACCAAACCTCTAAGTTGGATCCCCAAGGAAAATCCAAGCCTTAGGATTGGTAGAATCTAAATCTTTAAATCTTTAACATTTTTTTGGGGGTTTTGGTAATTTTTTAAAACAACTCAAAAAAAGTTATTTTTTTCGTGAAGCTTCCTAAAACTGAGATAAGATGAACTGCCAACTAACATTCGAAATTGGAAGTAATATTTCAAGGTTATTAATAAAAATAACTTTCTAAAAACTGAGAAAAAAATTAAAAGCTTTAAAAAAAACTACTAAAAGCTCCTGCTTAGATAGCCACTAAAAGCTCCTGCATCATTCTCCTCTAGTTGAAAGAACACAGCTCCTGCAAGTTGTTTTTTGAATGTGTATAGCTTCTTTTTTAGAAATTTTTCATCCATTGTATCAAACATTGATTTTATTGACTCGGAGGAATACAAGCTTATTCCTTCTTCCTAGTCTTCCAATTTTATGACATTTTTTCATTCATCTTTGCATTTGTCACTGGATCCCTCTTCCTCTTAGTGTTATTAATCCATATTCTACTCAATATCTTCTCAGCCTTTAAAATCCAAAATTCCATTTCTTCTGTATAAGCTTTTGCTTCATAATCATTTATGTCTTCAACGCATAATATATCAACATATTCTCCATTACCACAATTTTTATAATATCCTTGAAAATTTATATATTCCATATTAAAAAACAAATCTAAACCATCATCATTAGAAACCTTCTTATAAACATGCACTTCCACATTCTCATTCTGAACATAAGGTTCAAATACTTCAAAATGATAAGAAAACTCTTCTATGGCTATGTTTACCATGTCTTCTTTGGTGCTTGATGTCGAAACAATCATAGGTATACTTTCTATTTCATTTTCTACCTCTTCCTCCTGCAATATTTTATTTTTCCTTTCCTGCATTTTCCTCTTCTGAAAAATCTTTTTAACAGGCCATCTGACCTTCTTCTTGACTGGTAGGTACCATTTTTGCATTTCTAATTCCATTAGCTTTCTTAATTGCTGCCAGATTTCTTGTAATTTTCTTACCATTTCTTTCTACTCTAATTTCCTCATCTCTTCCTTCTTCCTCTTTCTCTCTTTCTCTTTTATTTTATTTTCTTCTTTCCTCTTATGCAAATACTTCATCAACAAATCTAGCTCTTGAAATGAGTTCATCCTTTGTCACAACTGAATCTTTTCTTTTCTACCTTGATTTCCAGAAACTAGTTCCTCTTCTCAACCTGTATAAAGATAAACTGAAAACCACACAACCACAAAAATCTCCTTTTCCAAGACCTTTTGTGCTCTGATACCAGATGATGCAGCCAAAATTCCTCAAATAATTAACATAAACATACAAGAGAAAGAACACAAAAATAAATATTAGAACTCCAATTTCTTATTTATTATTCTTCCAAATCCTTCTCCTCCTACAATGAGAGAAATTACAATTTTAAATACAAATTCAAAATTACTATTTTTGGAAA
The DNA here is from genome assembly GCA_028749045.1 of Cupressus sempervirens. NCBI lineage: Eukaryota > Viridiplantae > Streptophyta > Pinopsida > Cupressales > Cupressaceae > Cupressus > Cupressus sempervirens. The sequence continues at coordinate 10,718,856 of CM053792.1, forward strand.
TTTTTTTCATTAAACATTTTTTTGCCATTTTTGGTAAGTTTTTAAAACAACTCGAAAAAAGCTCTTTTTTTTCATGAAGCTTCCTAAAACTGAGATAAGATGAACTGCCAACTAATATTTGAAATTGGAAGTAATATTTTGAGGTTATTAATAAAAATAACTTTCTAAAAACTAAGAAAAATATTAAAAGCTTTTAAAAAAACTACTAAAAGCTCCTGCTTAGAAAGCCACTAAAAGCTCCTGCATCATTAACCATGTAGGCATCCTTATATTGTTCATTCAAGGATTTCCTAACTCTCATTGTGATGCTGATGATATCTAGCTTTGTAATGTATTCTTCTGCCAAATAATGTTGATGTCAATTTTGTACAACTACATAACGTATAGCAATTGAATACTTGATATGGAATATCAAACACTCAATCCCTCTCTTGAAAAGTAAATACTCATGAAGACATGAGAAAAAAATTCAATGTTCCTCACTTCAAAAGAAACTTGGATAGAGCCCTGCTGCCAGTCAAGCATCTATAGCCCCGATAGAGTTATCACTGTGGCACCACAATATCAATTCTATCTTTAGTGATTACTTTTTATAGTACTGGTAGAGATGATTGCACACCCTTGAACCAAATTTCATCTTTATTTTCACTTTGATACAGCCTTCCCTTTTGTATAAATTCTCATTTTTTCTTTTTCTCATGATATTTCTCTTTTTCTCAATCTTTTTATTGGCTTGTGAGCAATGAAGCCTACAGAGGGTTTGGAAGACCTCTGTGGCAATGAAGTAGGTGTATGATTCTTACTAATCTAAATTCACTTCAAAACATCAATAACTCGAAGCAATTAAGTGTGAGTAGAATGTTTTAACCATGCCAAAGGTAACTTAAGAACCTCTATTGAGTTTTACCCTAATTTAGTACAAGTCCTACCATAAACTAATGACAAAGCACACAATTTAATCTCTGAACCTTGTCAAATGCATTCAAGAAATGACCAAGATGGACTTTTTTTTGTCACCAAAAATGTAAAATCTACACACCTCTCCCACAAGCGGTAACATGGACCTCCTTTGCACTTGCAAAGCCCCCAAAATAAAACTTCTTTCTGACTGAGGGAATCTAAAAGATCCCAAGTCAAATGACTTGATTCAAATTAAACTCAAGCTCTCTCAAAATACCTAAACTAAATGAATAAAAGGAAACTACTCTAACCCACCAGAAAGAAACCTACTCTAAACAACTGAAAGGAAATCTAATCTAAGCCACACATGAAAGAAAACTAACTACTCTCTTGAACCAAATGGTCCAAGACAAACCTACCCTAACTATGTACAAGAGACTATAGGGACAACACTAACCAATCTAATATATACCCTGGATCTAACATGGTTTCTCAGGATGTTTAAAAGTAACAAGGTTTGAGTGATAGTTCTCAATCTTGCAAACTCATCCTTATACTCTGGAAAAAAAAAGTGGTCACCTCTTGAAGTCAACCTCAAGAAAATTATCATGCAAGATCAACTATTGAGGAAATTCATTAGAACCATGATCAAATGACAAACAAGTTTTCTCTAAAAAATTTCCATAATCAAAATATCAACTTTTACAACTTTGAACATTGAGAGTAGGGAAAGAAACAACCTGACATGACTCAAATTCAAATAGAACCTGCAAATCCTCCATGATCTCAAGAGGTCAAATTTGATGGTGAACCATCCCAATAATATTAATGCCAAACCCATGAGTGATCAAGGTAGGGTTATTCATGAAGTCAAGGCCTTGAAACATCTTTCTAGGGAGCTTATCCTTGTGAAACATGAACCATGCATCCTTGTGAATCTCCTCAAGTGTATCCTCAAAAATCAAGGATTCCTTGATATTATCCCCATCAAACACCTCTTCAAATTGCTCAAACACAATATCCAACTATATAATCAATCCAAACTATTGTTTTTTTTTTCCTTTCTATGGGAGTGACTTGATCACCACTTAACAATTCTTGCATATCCTCACCAATAGGAGCTTCATCATCTAGCATGTAATTTCCATTTGAACTCTCTTTAGGAACATCTTGCAATTATTTGTATAAACTCTCACCAATCATAGAACCTTCAAGACTAATAGGAGAACCATTATACATCTTTGTGAGTTGCCCATCAACTTCAATTTCAAGTGGCAAAATTTTTGGAGGTCGAAGTTGATGGTTAATTATGCCACTTGCAACAAATTGATCACCTTGAAAGGCTTTTGGAAATTACTCCTTTTTTATTTCTTCCATAGGATCTTCAAGCATCCCCCTAAAGAATGTAGTGGAGATAGAACCTTGTATTGGTTTATCAAAAATTTCCTCATATTTGAACTCTCTTGTGATATCTTGTAATTCCTTGTTCAACTCACCCACTTGAATATCTTCCTCTTTAAGGATATTTGAAACTTCGTGTAACCCATCCTCAAGAGTCACCACTTGGATTATCAATGAAGGCTCACCAAAGATTTCATTTTCATCCACCTTTTGATGTTTCATTTTTAGTTCTTCATGTGTGCTCACGTGTTGACCTTTTCCTACCATCCTTTCCCTCTCTTGGATAAATTCAATTGTTTCCTCAATTTTCTTGTCAACCTCTCCATCTGGTGATATAATGTGTGAAGGTTCATCTACTTGGTTATATTGAACATTAGAATCAGCCATATCATCTTGATATATCTTACCCTCTTCATTCTTTGGTATCCAACTTAAAAGATGAAATAAATCCTTACCACCCCCTATTGATATTTTGTCATACCAGCCCAATTGAAACTTGACCAAGTCAATGGTGTCTTGGCAAGATGGGCAAGTAGATTTTGAATGTGAGAGACTATGTATACTACACCAAGAACTTCTTCCATATACATTTTTTGGTTCCATATTGATATCTTCTTTGAAAACAAGAAAATCTTCCTCCAAACTGACAAGGACCACAGGCTGATGTACTCGTGAAAAAATAAAATTTTCCTCTTAATGCCAAGTCCAATCTCAAGAGAAACATCAAACAATTCAACTCCTCATGATGTGTAGTACCATGTATCATACACTTTCATGATGCTGCAAGTTGAGATAAATCCCATGGAGGTAACCTTTTTTCCAAATCAAACCAAATGCGAAGAAAGCCCACTTGCATATCCATTGAGAAACCTTTCTTTTTTTGAATTTTTGAATTTTCTATTTTTTTTTAATTTTTTAATTTTTTTACTTTAAAAGAGATCTCTCATCTCAAGTCTAACTTTGACAATTCATTCCTCATCAATCTTTACTCTAAATTTCCAAATTGATCCAAGAATGAAAATGATTTGTGCCCTCCTTCTAGCACCAAATAATGTTGATGTTAGTTTTGTACCACTACATAACATATAGCACTTAAATACTTGATATAGAATATCAAACACTCAATCCTCTCTTGAAAAATAAATACTCATGAAGACATGATAAAAAATCCAATGTTCCTTACACCTGTGGATATTAACTTAGTTATATTAATGTGTTATGTTTTTTAATCATGTAGGCGACCTTACGTTGTTTATTCAAGGATTGTTGAACTCTCATTGTGATGATGATGATATCCAGCTTTGTAAAGTATATGAGCGCCAACTAATGTTGATGATAATGATGGAGGGTGCATGTTCAAATGACTTATGCATTCCTAAATTTCTTCTTCAAAACTCCAACTACTAAACTACTTGCTACTCTATTCCTACTCCTACGAATGGAAAGATTAGAAAATGGATGGGGATCAAATCTAATGAAAGATTACTAGTAGCTCTACCTCCATAGATCCAATGATTCAAGTGAAAAAAGACTAGATTACCATGCAAGGCTTCCTAAAAAGTCATTAGGATGCTAGTGTTCTAGTTTATAGATCCCTATCAAACATCCACTAATGTCACCATACAACTGTCCATCTATTCTTACTCTTAACAACTTTCTTGAATAAAATCTAGTTTAACAACTTCAATGAAATGTAACTCTAACTATTGAAAGTAGAAACAATGCAATAAAACCAAGTGTTCTTAATCACCATGCAAGTCACAACAATGATAAAGAGAAGCAATTTTGGTATTATCTTAAGCAAAAAAATTCTTCAACCCTTTACAAATGAGAGAAAATAGCCTTATATAGGAGACAAAATTACAACCAAAGGTAGAGATTAAGAGGCAAAATTAATGATCTAGATAAAATTTGAGAAACCCTACCCCATGGGCCGATGAGAAGACACCACCTCATCAATGGACCAATGAAAAAAAGGAAAAGTGATAACTAGTGAGAAGGCACCAAAGTGGTAGCCAATCAGAATTAGGCACCTATCCTACCCAAGAATAATGAAGAATTTTCCACTTGGGCTTACATCAAATTATCTTCTAATATAATTATACCCTTTTCTTTCATCTTTTAGCGAAGACAATGAACTTGGCTAGCCTATCATTGAATTCCTTCATGGGAGGGAAAAGTGTGTGCTTCATCTTGAGCTTTGTTGAATTCATCATGTTGCTCAATGCTTGCAGTGTCTTCTCATGATCTGTCTCATACTCTTTTGAATATTTGATAAAGGAATTGAGGGAGGCAAGGGTGCCCAAATACTTCTTCTTGATGACAACCTTCCCCAACTCAAACAAACTCGATCCAAACTTTGTCTCATTGATGTTCCTCTCTTTGATATTTTCAAAATCAAGTTCAGCCCCAACCTTGCTCATCATGGTTGAAATGGAAGTGTCAATGTCTGGGTTGTGTTGTGCAATCTCATTATGTATCTCTTCAAGCATCCTTAATTTGATGGTCAAGGCAACAAACCAAGACTCCACCGTACTCATTCCTCCTTCATCTACCAACTTGGTTCTCTCCAAATATCTCTCTGGTAGATCGATAAATTCCTGTAGCCTTGGAATGGCTAAGCCTTTGACTGGAAGGAAATTCTTCCACTCCCCTTCAAATGTTCTAAATTTGTCTCTAATAGCCACCAATGATCAAAATATCGAGATAAAGGAAGGCAAGAAATTTTTCCCGTCTTGAATTATATCATTGATATAATCCTTGATTTTATGCAAGTAAGATGATATCTCTTCTATGTTGCTCTCACTATCTTGTGGAAGGGCTGCTTGATGCAACTATTGGATAGGCTGGCAATTTCTCCAATACTTGTTTTTGGCCTCTAAATTTACAATCCTCTAATTTTCCTTCCTCAACCTTTCTCTAATTGAAACCATTCCTTCCTAGATCTCCTCATAGTCCATGTCATCCATGATTCTTCTCAAGTTATGCTCTACTATCTCATACTTCTAGGTTACAATTTCATCTGTTGCCTTACTAGCCTTTGGTATAACAATCTAGACTTTTTGGTGACCCTCATCATTTCTCTTGAATATTTTTGCCACCATTTTTGCAGTTTGTCTTTGTTTCTTTCTATCTTCCTTTTCCACAACCCTTGAATGTCTTCAACTATTTGGATAGTCATCACCTCAACTCTTGGTATAAGCATTTTTCTTCACCATAGTGGTGCAATGCATCTCCCCAAATATGGATTTAATTCAACTAGCAAAGCATCACCAATGGCCTTGGATGCCTGGCTTATTTCCTCAATATCAATTGGCCTATCCTCTTCTTTACTAGTGACTATCACATCATCTCCATGTTGGTTCCTTGAGAGAGGAGAGTACTTGGTACTATCACTATAACCACTTGATTACAAATTAGAGTTGTCCTTTACCATGACCCCTTGTCCACTTGTATTAACATCTTGGCTCCTAGCCTTAGTTATGCTCTCCCTTGATGGTCCTGCATTCTGTCTCTTTGCTAGAGGTTCATGATGTTCTTTACTTTTCTTGACCTCCAAATTTCTCTTCTTATTCTTAATAGCTTTTTTTTATGGCTATTGCTTTCACCTTTCTATCTGAATGACTCCATTAGACCTTCCTCTAGTTTCATCTTCTCATTAGTAAAGTGTACCTTTTGACTTTTTAATTGCCTTAACTTCTCATATAGCATGATTCAGTGTGTAGATCAACTGTCCTTGTAGCGGCCTCTAAGGAAGGATCTTGATGATCATCCCAATCCATTGGACCCAATTCTATTCCATCCACTATATCATAATCTTCTCTTAGTATATTTTCATCATCTTCTAGTTGATCAACAATATCAAGGCCTCTCCATTTGATTGCCCTCATCATGCCCATAAATAATCTTGAGAAAGCTAGCTTTCTCACATGAAATTCATCCTATGCATTGGCCCAAAAATTTTCTATAGTAGGAATATGTTTGAATATATTTTTGTGAGATGCCTTGATAAGACCATTAGGATTGAATCATTGTCTTGATCTATACCATCCTACGTGATGTCACTCTAACTCCTTCTTTATAGGTATAAAGGTGATAGGATTGAGGCAAGTATCATTGCCTATTCCAAATGAGAAGGTAATCCCTATCTCACCTTTAAGTTTCATCATTTTGTCATAATGCTTAAGTTTCCTAGCCAACTCCATCAAAACTATCTTGTCAAGTGGGTAGCTTGGAAGTCTCTTGGGAAAAATTGTACTTCTTGACACTCTAATATATGTGAATTATGAAAATTGGATGAACCAACTCCCATACTTCTTAAATTTTACTTTCACTTCCATTGAGAGCCTCCTAGCAGGTGTCCCTTGTAATATCCTTACCATCTTCATGGAAAAGGAATCATAAAACATCTTATAATCTTTGGTGTTGTGCAAATGAAGATATGGATAGCACTCATACACCAAACATTGCCCCATCCCATTTCCAATCACTCCTAAGGCTTTAAGTTTAGGATTTTTGTATAGTCTCGCTATCAGATAGAAAATATTAGATGCCATATAGAATTGCTTTTGATTTTGCACTGTCCTAAGTTGCAACTCTAAATTTTCACTTATAAATCAAGTCCAATAAGATTTTCTCTTTCCATTTTCAATTTCATCAATAAAGTAGTACATATAGTTCTCAAATTGCATACCTTGAGCCACACCCATCATTAGTTGATAATATTGCCATACTCTGGCTTGAAATCTAACTTGGTGAGCTTTAATGACTTGGTAACTCCCTTCTCTCCTTTATGTAACCAAATCTTCTTTAGATGAATGAAGTAGGCTTCCTAATTATCTTGAAATAACTTGGTCACCTAATCCATCATTACTATTGTCATGCATCTGTGCTGGGGAATATTGAATACTTATTTGACCACTTATCCACTAATGTTAGCCAACACTCTCTTCTCTTCATTAAAAAATAATGGATTTCCTAACAATATCAAATTGGGATGCACATTCCATTACTGATTCTAGACAAGGCAAGGTAGGAGGGAAAGCTACCACATGTACAATTCTTCTCTTGTAGATCTTCTTTTCCATGGGGGATTATCCTTCCTTTAATCTATCCTTCAACTATACCATTTTCACTATACCAATATTGGTATCACTTATTCTTCTCACTTTCAAGAAGAAGGTGGTCTTAGGCATCATGTTTTCCTTGTCTTTTTTGGTATTCATTCCCTTTGGGTTCTTGCTTGCACTAACATCTACCATATTAAACACTTATTTTTTCCCCTTCATTCTAAATGACATGGACTACACTTATCAATCTCTAACCTTCTTTCTATCGATGGAATCTAACTTATTTCTACCTCTCCAAGTCCTATCTCTACCCTTATCAATCTCTAAACTTCAATACTAGGGATGAGACTACAACTTATTGATGCCTCTTCGTTACCTTAGGATGGACTATATAGATATCTTCCAACTTCAATCCTAGGGTGGTTTAGCTTATTTCTACCTCTCCAAGTGTCCTATCATGAAATCTACACATATATCCCAACTTTAGCCTATCAATGAAATGATAAAGTGGTGGATGATGAGTGCAAGAAGAAAATAAGGCAAACAAACCAAGCAAGAACAAGGAATAGAATCCACCTTTAAAACCAGTCTTCATCTCTAAAAATGAATAGAATTTTACCTTAAATCTACCTTTACCAATAATTGGGCCCTCTTCACATTTAGATCAAATCGTAGAAATTTCAATCCTCCTTGCAAATAATGTTCTAGCAAAAATCAAAATTTTGATTTACTTGAAATCTCCCACATTTGCCAAATTGGACCTTCAATCACATTGTCCTTTCACCAAATAAAATTTCCAAATTTTGGAAGGAGAAATCGCTCCCAAAGATGGAGAGAGAAGACCCAAAAAAAATTGTCCAAGCTGGAAAAAATCAGATTTGCTCCAAAAATTTCCAAAGGGCAGAAATTATCCCCAAGAAGAAGGAGAAAAATGTTGCCAAGAAATGGAAAAATCTATCCCAACAATCACCCAAGCAATAAATTTTCCTCCCTTAGAAGAAAATCACACATCCAAGGAGGAGAAGGAAAAAGGAATGAGGAAATAAGAGGGGAAGCCCCCCCTATACCAAATTTTTTTGCCTCTCCAAGTGGGTTGATCTACCTGGAGAGAAAACAAAATTAAGTTAGTCCCTTGATTAATGGACTAGTCCCTTGATTAATGGACTAGATTTAAATGCAACATTAAAATTACTTAGCCCATAGTGAAATTGGCCCATTTAATTGCCAGTTTTGATCAGAAATTGCAAAATAGACACAAGGTAAGCTTAGGAGGTGTCAAAATTTTCATTTAATAATGTTTTGGCAATTAAAATATCATTAAAATTAAACCTAGCAAGACAAAATTGATTTTCAATTCCAAATTACCAATTTCTTTTAACATATTTATAATCCTCTAGGAAAATTTTCAACCAAATTATTGAGATTTTGCAATTTAATCCAATTTCAATTTTGCAATACAATTTCATTTTTTTTAAACAAAATTAATCCTTTTCCTGGCACTTGAAATTCAATCTCTAAATTTAATTACACTATCAAAAATTTATTTTCACTGAAAACTTTCAAGATTTTCCAAAATGACTAAAACTAAAATTTATTTTGAAAATGCTCAAACTCGTACAATTATATCAATTTTTCAAAAAAAATCATCTAAGTCCAAAATTTGTAATTTTATCCTACCAAATATTATCTTAACCATCGAAAAATTGTCGTTATTAAATTTTGTTTGGCCTAAGGATAAAATTACATGTTTTAAAAAATCAAGTTTCACACCAGGTGAAAGTAAACCAAACCCTTTCCTAGCCCAAAGGCATCCAAGGTGTAAAGTTTTCAATTCAAAAAAAATATCTAGGCAACTCCAAATTTTGTTGAGTCAACAAAAAAATTCCAAAAAAAATCTATGAAAATTGCCAAGGCTTGCTTGAAAAAGGGGGTCCCCAAATTTTTTGGGGCAATGGTGTAAAAAGCTCACAATACTCTTGTTTAGGCTCCTATCTAACTGGATCTGATACAAACAAAGTATATATGAATCAATAATTATTATAAATTTAAATCAAATATATGTACACATAAAATTAAGTATTTTCTTACTGTCATAAAAAGTCACTCTGTACATCCACCTCAAAGCCTCGCTGACAATTAGGCATAACAAGGCCCTACAATAATTCAATCAATATAATCACTCGATCATACTTATAAATATCATTTGAAATTTCAATATTAAATATTATAAATAAAAACTAAAACTATGAAAACTCTTTCATACCTTGGTCAATGGATCTAAACTAGCCATTGTGGTAACAACTCCATGATTAATGGACTCGAAAAGATGAGGAGTCGTCTCAGACATCAACAATTGCAAATCATATAATACAATTTACATATTTTTTATAGAATATATTATAATCAAATGAATTAAATTAACATGAAACAAATGTACCTCTACAAATCTTGTGTCATGCTTAGGCTCAGAGTCCCTTGTGAATGTCAATGGTCTAGTAGAGAAATAATGCACATGGATTTTAAAAAATTGTCAATCCTTCATATAATTACTTAATAAATATATGTATTAATTTAAATGATTAAATCACTACATACCTCTCAAATTGTCGACGTCAAGGAATCTATACTAGGGCCATTAACACTTTTACCTTGACTTTTGAACAATGTCAAGACATGCTAATTAATTAGTCATTCACTGTACATATGAAATGTGATCAAATTAGTTTATTACAATTGTAATTTACCTATGTCAATGCCAAATGTGTCACTTGGGAAATCATCAATGATTAGCTCATCATCTATGGTGTCTCCAATGTATCTTTCAAACAAGAATAAGGATTCACATGATGTGCACATATGACCACGATGCAAAAAAGCCTCCTCCTCAACTAATGGACTGGCAAAATGAATGAGGGTTTGTATCAAAGCATTGATAGTTTCTATGTGTTCACAACTAAAGGAATAATGACATGCTCACCCTCTAGCTTGACAACATGTGCCCTAACTACATTAGGGTCACAATGTGCCCCCAACCTCTGAAATGACAATCCAACACCTCTACCCTAAGAATCTAACATGTCAAAATAATTGAGGATCTCCCCAAGGACAAATTCACAATACATTTTCTTTAAGAAATACATTGAAACCTCATGATTATTGCAAGGAGGGGCATCAAAGACCATCCACCATATATCCCAAAAGTTATTTCTAATATCATCATGTATGCACTAGTGAATGGGGAACCTTTCAATTCTCTGTTTAACAATGTCTTGTTCTCCTAGATTTTGAAACAATGCACATATGTTACCTTTTAATATATCATTTTTTCTTACATCTTTATAAGATAATTTGTTTGCATAATATCTTCTTTGTTCTTCTCTCTTAGCATGCCAAATATCCAACTGACCACTAATAGAAGCTACATGACTCACAATGGACTCAAGGGGGGATGCTAATTGTGCTCTCATAGGATTAGTTTTCCTAGAAGATTTCAACCTACCAATAACTGCTACTAATTCATTTTTCGATCTTTCTATTTCATTCATTATTGTTAGCGTAAATAATTATTATTTACACTTTACTTAAGTTAAATTAGGATAAATGAATTATTTTATTATTTATTAGGTACACACCTAGGATTATGCATACTCATATTTTTTGTCTTGTTGACAAGTCAAGAGTTAGCAACTCTATTTTAGCACATGGTGTCTACAACACTAGATTTTGCATAATCAAATGAGTTTTTATGAAGACAATGTTGCCCCACTTTTCACCATATTCAAATTTTGCAAAGTGGAGAGTGAACTAATGCCATGTTCTGTCAAGTTGGGTCAATAGGTCTTTCTTCTTTAGGTACCGAGTTTCTCCATCAAGTTTTCATCTTTTCCCTTCTCCCGTATCACATTTAGCCCGGGTGGGTATTTCTTCGTTGTCATGAGTCTTAGGGGTAGTTTAGAGTCATCCTCGATGGAGATTCTTGATTTGTGCTACATCCTTTGATTTCCATACAGCTCATTTGATCTGGAGTTAAAGAAAATTGAATCGGCAGAAAATTAAGTTTTGGCTTCTCCTCGGCGGGTTTTCGCACCCCAAAGGCAAATTTTCACAAAGACTGGCAAATGCTATTTGTAAGCTTCCTTGAAGTAAAATGAATCATGTTAAGAAAAGATCATTCAAGTGATATCATGATCTCACAGCGAGAACCATTTTAAAGCTTGGAAAATGATCAGGATAAACATCGACAGAAAACCAGAAAAGAGCTTCTCTGTGGTGGACTTCGAAGTCAGTAATCAGTTTTTTGAAAAGGTATATGTAAACGAATTGAGAAAGCAAATGGGCCCCACCCCTCACTTTTGAAGTCAGATTTGTGTTTTCCAGAGGCTTAAAATAAAGTAAATAAGGCAGAGGAAGTAAAACAATGAGTATTGGCAAAAAAACAAGTTTCTTCTTCTCCATTTCGGGTTTTCGCACCCAAAAGGTAAAACTTTGCAGAGATCCATAGTTGCTACTGGTAGGCTGAAACAAGGGTATGTAAGCTGCATAATGGTTAGATCATTCAAATATCATTGAGTTTTCATAGAGAAAATTACTCAGAACTCATTAAGATGAGCGAGATAGGCATTGACAAAAAATTCAGAAGTAGCTCCTCCTCCAGCGGATTTCGAACTAAGAGTGAAATTTTCCACAAAGGCCCAAATAGAGAAGTTACTAAGCGGACCTCATTTTTCGCTCATGAAGCCTCTTTTATATTTCTCAAAAAAATTTAGTAAAGTGCTTAGGGTTGAAAGGTACAAGCAAAAGCTTAAGGGGAAAATCAGAAATTTGCTCCTCCGTTGCGAGTTTTCTATCCTCGAAGGCCATTTTCTACATTTCAGAGAAAGTCGTTCCTGCAAGCATGGTAAGTATGTGATTTGGTTGCAGATTATTTTGGGCAAGTAAATAGAAGCAAATCAATAGATTGATTAGGTTTTTGCAAATAGAATTGGCCTAAGCGGATTTTTCCCAAGGAAGTACTCCGTTCATGTTTTTTTGAAAGACGAATGAAACAAGAAGTAAATCGGTAATTAATGAGAGTTACCATTAAGCCAACGGAAATAGTGAAAAGACAAAGATAAATCTGTTAGAACCTTTACATCCACCAATCCAATAGATTTACCCTTAATTTTTCTCGTGTGGCACAATTTATGAAATTCAACGGGCAAATCTAAGGTTATTTTATAAAAAGGGAAGTAACAGATTTTCAAACTCCCGTTTCACTATTATACTGTTGTACTAAATAGTGCTTTCAAGTAATTTTCAAGTTACAGAGTTTTCTCCTTGTATCAATTGTAATTTTTTGAACTATTTCTATTATACATCAAATAAAATGGCAACAAGATTCATGGGTTTTGATGGATTGGGTGGAATTAAGTCAGCGTGGTCGACTATCACAGATACTTCACTCTGCTTCTATGATATGCAAGATTTTCAAAGGAGACTGAGAGCAAAGCCAATACATCCCATAGTAGAGAAACTTTGGGGAAGTGGATTAGTGGAAGCAGCTGGGTTCCCTATAGCAGTACAAGCCCCAGAGTTGATTTTGGAATGCATCAATCATTACAACCTAGATACAAAGCAAATTCTATTGCCTGATCAAATGGTGTTGATTTCAATTGATCATCAAGCCATAGTAAATTGCTTGTAGATTCTGGAATGGGAGGAGTTCTCTAATTTGATGATGAGTGGAGCCATGTCTGAGTACTCTTTGAAGAAGATCCAAGACAGAGCATTTGAGCTCATGCGAGGATTACACACTGACCCACAAAGAAGTGGGCAAGGAAAGGCTCTCATTGAGATAGAAGTAATGAAGAATAACTTCCCCACATACTTGAGTAACCTATCTGGAATGACTTCATGCAGTCAAAATAGAGTGGTAGAGTTGTAGACACTGAGTGGATGCATGCATGTGGCAGCTGGAGAGTTAACAAGTCAATTGGGTGTAGTAAAGTAGTTAGCTCGGGAGCATTCAAAGTGGCTCTTAAGATTCACCAATGTACATGTGCCTAGTCACGAGGAGATGATCCCAATTATAGTGGCTGCCAGAACATATAGGGTAAAAATTGAAAAGGGAAAGAAGTCTAAATGACTTATTTGACACTCATTTTCTGTTCTTTGATGTAAATGTTGCAAATTTTTATAAATTTTGAAATCTAACAAACTGGCATCTTGTCATTTGTCATATTCAGAAGATGAACCGATTGAAATTCCCATTGTAATGGTCATCTCTCAAATCCTATATGTATGAAATTCAATGATTAATCAAAGGTCGGCAAATTTTGGTGTGAAGTACTAGCTGTTGCAAAGACAATTGAATGGCACTTTGTTTCAATCATTTTTCGTTCTAGTAGGTACTATAATTTGTTAGTATTTCCTTTCTGTGTTATAGAGAACTAAGAAAGAACATATTTTCATTTCCCCTATTTTTTGGAATTCAAATGGATGTGATAAGTATTGTTATATTTCATTTGATGAAAGGATTCTATTAGTTTTCCCGATTCATCAGTTGTAGTTCAGATTTAGATTTCAACTTATCTTAGCCTTGCACGGATGGATTTATGAATTCATAAGAAGTGTGGATACATAAATCTGTTTCGATATTGAGAAATTTTCCTTGCCTGAATTAAGTTCTAGTTAGGCTTAATTTGGTTTGCCTCTCCTGCTCTTGGGTTAAGAGCATACGCCGAATTAGATAAGTAGGAACAAACATAATTCATTGAAGATTATTCATATAGGGAGTTGTACCTATAAATTCAGAGAAAAGCCAGTAACCAAAAAATGGTTTTTCAACTGTTGAGAATAGATATTGTTCATAATCTGGGCATCAAGAGTCATATTCCCATAGAAAACAAAAAGAACAAATCTGTTTACCAACAGATTTTTGGCGACTCTACTGGGGAGACGAATAGTCGCTTGATCAAAAAGCCTATATCATGAGGAAAAATGGTACTACCTCATGAAAACATAATCCTAGTGCTCCAACCTAACCTTGGTTTTCAAGATAACCAAGAGGATATAATTTCATCCCTTAACACATTTGTTTGGAGGCACAGAAGGAACACTAAACATTATCGGAATGCTAGCCAGATATTAGAGGAAGAAGAAAGAAGAGTTAAAGCTTTTGAAAGAGCTATTCAAAGGAGAGATATTCGGAGAGTAGAAAGACAATTAAGATAGTAAGCTTAGAGTTAAATCAGACCTAGCATCCTGGAACAATTGAGGTTCCTCAGAAGTACCAAGAAACAGGGTGGGCAAGATTCCACTTTTAAATTAACAGAGCTTGATTTTCCTATCTTAGAAGTTCCAAAATGAAAAGGTGAATGTAAAAGTTGGAGTAGACCCCCTTTCCCTATTAGAAGTCAAGACGCCAGCACTTCACATTCCACTTGTCAAGTGCTAGCACTTCATGGAGTTACTGCACCTCCAGTTGTTAACTTTTTGCCATATACTGCTAGAACAATCATGGCTACTCCATGGGCTGCGGCAACAGGGCCTCTAGCACTAAATGCTTATCATCCACTTTCGGCTAGTTCAAGGAAGAACTTCCCTAAATTCTTGGGTGATGGGAAAGTCACAACAGATGAACACATTAAAGCATTCTTCACAGCTACCCATATATTGGGGGTGGGACATGAAGATATCACTGTAAGATTGTTTGTAGAGACCCTTACAGATAATGTAGCAGATTGATTTTATCATTTAGCTGATGGTTCAATAACAGATTGGGACATGATGAGAACTGAATTTGAAGCCAGATTCAAGACTGCGAAAGATGAACATGCCTTGCTAACATAGTTGACTTCAATTAAGAAGCAACCAACTATGAGCATGAGGGATTTCATTGCCAACTTCAATAAGATTAATAGTAGAATTCCTACTATTGATAGACCCACGCCTGGCAATTTAAAAACTTTCTTTATTAGTGCTATGCCTCCAGACATCAATTATGATTTAAGAAGAGCACGCCCTACTGATCTAGCTGACACACAAAAGAAAGCTATTGAATGTGAAGATGACCTAATTTTTGTTGGAAAATGGAAACGAGAACTTCAAACTAAAGGGAGTTCTAGTAATACCATGTCATCAGAAGAAATGATTCAGAAGTTGTCTAATGAGTTAGTAGCAATGAAAAATCAGTTACCCAGATTCAATAATTCTCATCAATGGAACTACCAAAACTCACCAGGTAGAAGCAATGAAAGTAGATTTCCACAGCTTATAGGTTCACAACCTAGGCTGCAAATCGAAGTAGTACCAAAAAAGGGGAATATGTGCATCTTTCATTTAACCACAAATCATGACAATGAGAATAGTCTGGAGACTGTTCGTATGATGCAATTGTTATCTACTAAAGAATTAAATATTACATCTCTGTGTTCAGAACCTGATTCCTATTTGAATGGCGACTCTAGAAAATTATTTTAAGAATATGAATCAGATTCTGAATCAAAAGGTGAGTGTTAAGCAACTATTGATGGAACCTCATACATAGTACTTACTCGTGGACAAAGATTGAAGAATCAAACCTCTAGTCATACTCACAAAGATGACTCCAGTCCTTCTACAAGTAAAGCACATACTGATCAGGAAACATCCACTTCACAAACGGGTAAGGACCATACATCTTTTGATTTCATTCAATTTTGTGAAGAGTCAAAGGTTCAAATTTCCACTATTGATTATTTAAAGTCACATCCTTCTGAGCTAAAGAGATTAGTAGATAAATGTAAAGGAGGTACCTCAGACATGAATCATAATGTGACTATTGAAATTGAAGATGAAACCTTAACATCTAGCTTGTTTAATCAAGAAGATTCTATTGTTTTAGCGACCTTCCCTAGACAGAAGCCTAAACCTTTTTATATCTCATTGTATATTAATGGATGTAAACTCAATAATTGCATAATAGATTCAGGTGCATCAGATAATGTTATGCCATATTCCGTAGCTAAAGCCTTGGGGTTGAATCTTACTAAAGTGCATGGGAGATGTTATTCTATGGATACCAAACAAGTCCCTTTGCTTGGACAAATTAAAGATGCACAAGTAGCTCTAGCCTCATTTCCAGAAAAGAAACTCCTACTAACTATTCTAGTAGCTGATATTCCTACCAGCTATGGACTCCTTTTAAGTAGAAGTTTTTTCCGAGACTTAGGAGAAGAAATTAAGCTGGACTGGTCCCAAGCTGTGATACCTATTAGTAATAAAAAGGTCAAGTTAGAACCTGAGGAAAAAGAAAAATTCACAGTTTTGAAATCAAATGATCCCAAAGCTCAAATTTTATATCAAGAATTGGAGTTCGATAATTATATGTTATTTACTAAAGAAGACTCGATGAAGGAAATAGATGAAAATCAAGATGATAAAAACCCCAATGAAGACAAAGATGTACCAGGCATATGGACACTTGAATTTGATGGAAGTTGCACTTCCTCGGGATCTGGAGCTAGTGCAGTATTGATATCCCCAGAAGGAGAAGTTGAACCCTTAGCTTTCAAATTAGAATTTGGTAACACAAACAATACAGCAAAATATGAAGCTTTAATATTGGGGATAGTCGCAGCAAAAGAAAGAGGGATAACAGTCTTAAAGGCACAAGGTGATGCAGAGCTTATTGTGAGACAAATCAAAGGATAGTACTCAATGAAGAATCATAAACTGAAGAATTACAGGAATAGGGTGTGGGATGAGATAGAAGGTTTGGATGCCTTCTCCATTAAAGCGATGCCAAGAGAAATGAATACAAAGGCTGACTCACTTGCGGTCTCTACTTCTTTGTTACTCCCACATCTAGATTTTAAAGATAAGAAATATCAAATTGAAATTATATATCGATCTGTTGTCCCAGATAACGTAGAATCCTGGCAAGTCTTTAATGATGATAAGAGTTTGTAGCTTTTGCTTGAAAATGATAAGGCCGGTTTTGAACCTGAGTCTCGCGAGGACGATGAACATAACAAAAGTGGTGAGGTTCAATTGAAAGGCAATATTATTCCCCCTTATTTTGTAGCTCTGGAAAAGTTATTTAACAGACATGATGCTTATGTTAAGCAGAAAAGAACAGAAAAGGGACCTACCACAAGCGAATATGAGGGATTGAACATTGGGGATATCCATGGTCCCAAAATGATTAATATTGGAAAATGTTGTACTCTCGAAGAGAGAGAAACTGCAAAGAAATTATTCGAAGAATATAGAGATGTTTTTGCTTGGACCTATGAAGACCTGAAGAGTTACAAAGGAGGAGAGGTGAAACATCAGATTCCTCTCAAGCCAAATGCAACACCTTTCTGGCAAAAGCAAAGAAACTATAATCCGAAGGTCACAGATGCCATTTTCTGAGAGGTTGATAAAATGTTAAAAGCAAGAATCATTTATCCTATCCATCACTCGACTTGGATAGCCAACATAGTACCTGTCAGGAAGAAGAATGGAGAGATAAGGATTTGTGTAGATTTTCATAATTTGAATTAGGCATCTCTCAAAGATAATTTTTCTCTCTCGAACATGGACCATTTGTTACAAATAGTTGCAGGATCTGAGATGATGTCTATGCTCGATGGCTTTTCAAGATATAACTAGGTCGAAGTAGAAAAGAAAGATCAACATAAAATAGCGTTCACAACTCCTTGGGGTACATTTGCATATCACAGGATGCCTTTCAAACTGATCAATGTTGGGGCTACGTTCCAAAGATGTATGAGTGAGACCTTCGTTGATATGAAAGATTGAATAATAGTCATATACCTGGATGATCTCACTATGTTCTCCAAAAAAGGGAAAGACCATATGGAGGATCTGAGAAGAGTGTTACAAAGATGCAGAGAGCATGGGATTTCTCTCAACCCAAAAAAGTTAGTTTTCTGTGTAACTAAAGGAAAACTACTTGGACATATAGTGTCACAGGAAGGTATTAAAATTTATCCTGATAGAGTAGAGGCCATCCAGAGACTAAGCCTGCCTATAAAAAAAATAGGAGTTAAATCTTTCTTTGGCCAGGTGAATTTCCTTAGAAGGTTTGTTCTCGATTTTGCAGAAACTTCTAAGTATATAATAGATATGATGAAGGGAAATTCAAGTTTCAAATGGAGTGAGGAAGGAAAGCGAGCTTTTCAGAGTATAAAAATTGTTGTTGCTAATGCCCCTGTGCTATGTCATCCAAATTACAAGCAAGATTTTATTATTTATTGCTATGCTTCGAAACATACATTATCAGCTATCCTTGTGCAGGAGAATGATGAAGGAATACAAGCTCCCATTTCTTTTATGAGCATACCTTTGAAAAATCATGAACTGAAATATTCACAAATTGAAAAGCATGCTTATGTAGTAGTCAGAGCACTTAAGAATTTCCTTTTCTATATCTTACATTCACACTCTATTGTCTTCATCCCAGACATAGCAGTAAAAAGTGTACTAACGCAACAAGAATTAGGTTGCAATGTCAGAGGAGCATGGGTGGCAAAGATACAGGAATATGATATTGAGATTAAACCTACCAAGCTGATAAGAGGAAATGCTCTATGTAGACCAATTGCAAAAAAAAAAACTACTAGAGAATTAGAAGAATTGAATGAGAAGCAACTGGTGCTAGCAGTAGGTCTCTATGATTCATGGTTCGAAAACATTTCTTACCTTTTAACATATGGTGAATGTCTAGAAGGTTTGAATACAAAACAAAGAACAGATCTTAGATTAAAAGTGGCCAAGTATGTCATTTGGGAATGGAAAGCTTTTCAAAAAGGCTATTGATGGTACATTCCTAAGGTGCGTAGATAAGCCACAACAAGAAAAGCTGTTGAAAGCATTTCATGGTGAGGCCTGTGGAGGACACTTCTCTTCTTCAGTTACAGCTTTCAAAATATTAAGGCAATGCTATTACTGGCCTGGGATGTTCAAAGATGCATATGCATGGGTAGCGAATTGTGAAAAGTGTAAGATGGATGTCCTCACTTAGCCGCACTACCACTAAGACCTGTTATCATTGAAGGACCCTTTCGGCAATGGGGCCTCGATTTCATTGGTCCAATTTCTCCTGCATCCATTGCTGGTCATCAATATATCATAACTGCAACCGACTACTTCACCAAGTGGGTAGAAGCTAAGGCTACAAAGAAGACTACTTCTGAGGTGGTATGTGAATTCATTAAAGAAAACATTTTGGTCAAGTTTGGTGTTCCCATTAAGTTAGTGATGGATAATGCATCCTATTTTTCTTCAATTGAAATTACTGATTTTTGTTTTGAGTATGGGATCACCGTCAGTCATTCATCTAATTATTTCCCTCAAGGGAATGGCCAGGCGGAATCTAGCAATAAGAACTTGATCAATATTGTAAAGAAACTGGTGTCAGATAACCAGAAGAATTGGCACAAAAAGATTCATGAGGCGCTCTGGGCAGATAGAGTGACACCTAAGAGGGCAATTGGAATATCTCCTTTTGATCTGGTTTATGGAACTAAAGCTAATCTACCTTTACCATTGGAATTGACCACAAGCAAACTTAGAACAGTAATTGAAGATGATATCTATAAAGATGGTCTAGAAAAGAGAATCTTGTATCTGAGTAAACTAGAAGAAGAAAGGATGAAAATTGTTGATCATATCACACAGCACCAAATGCGAATAAAAGAACTATTTGATAAAAGAACAAGATCGAGGAAATTCATGGTAGGAGACAATGTGCTACTTTGGGACAAAAGAAAGGCCTCGAAAGGAATGCATAAAAAGTTTGATGCTCTATGGAAAGGCCCATTCAGAATTCAACAAGCATTCGAAAAAAACTCTTTCAAACTGGTGTATGAAGATGGTGAAGTACTACCCCTGACTTATAATGGTCAGGATCTCAAGCTCTACCAAGTTTCAAATTGAAAACAGGTAACCCCTGTAATGTACCATACTTAGACTTAGTGTCGTTTGTGTCTTACTTAGTCTTACCTTTCCAGTTTTTCTTTTCCTTTCCTTTCTTGTTTTGTTTTGTGTTTGTTGTGTTGCCGCCTTTTTTTACTTTTCTTCTGAGAAACTAGAGATTCTAAGTCCCTTTAATTGGGCATACTCTACCCAACTCCCCAGTCAAAGCCAGCTGTTGCCCCACTTTTCACCATATTCAAATTTTGTAAAGTGGAGAGTGAACTAATGTCATGTTCTGTCAAGTCAGGTCAATAGGTCTTTCTTCTTTAGGTACTGAATTTCTCCATCAGGTTTTCATCTTTTCTCTTCTCCCATATCACATTTAGCTTGTGTGGGTATTTCTTGGTTGTCATGAGTCTTAGGGGTAGTTTAGAGTCATCCTCAATGGAGATTCTCGATTTGTGCTACATCCTTTGATTTCCATGCAGCTCATTTGATCTAGAGTTAAAGAAAATTAAATCAGCGAAAAATCAAGTTTCAGCTTATCCTTGGCAGGTTTTCGCACCCCGAAGCCAAATTTCTGCAAAGACTGGTAAATGCTATTTGTAAGCTTCCTTGAAGTAAAGTGAATCATGTTAAGAAAAGATCGTTCAAGTGATATCATGATCTCACAGCGAGAACCATTTTAAAGCTTGGAAAATGATCAGGATAAGTATCGGTGGAAACCCAGAAAAGAGCTTCTCTGTGGCGGACTTCAAAGTTAGTAATTAGTTTTTCGAAAAGGTATATGTAAAGGAATTGAGAAAGCCAATGGGCCCCACCCCTCACTTTCAAAGTTAGTTTTGTGTTTTTCAAAGGCTTAAAATAAAGTAAATAAGGCAGAGGAAGTAAAACAATGAGTATTGGTGGAAAAATAAGTTTCTTCTTCTCCATTTCGAGTTTTCGCACCCAGAAGGTAAAACTCTGCAGAGATCCATAGCTACTACTGGTAGGCTGAAACAAGGGTATGTAAGCCGCATAATGGTTAGATCATTCAAATATCATCAATTTTTAATAGCAAAAATTACTCAGAACTCATTAAGATGAGCGGGATAGGCATCGACGAAAAATTCAAAAGTAGCTCCTCCTCCGACGGATTTCGAACCAAGAGTGAAATTTTTCGCAAAGGCCCAAATAGAGAAGTTACTAAGTGGACCCCATTTTTCGCTCACGAAGCCTCTTTTATATTTCCCAAAAGTTTTTAGTAAAGTGATTAGGGTTGAAAGGTAAAAGCGAAAGCTTAAGGGAAAAATCGAAAATCTGCTCCTCCGCTGCAGGTTTTCTATCCTCGAAGGCCATTTTCCACATTTCAGAGAAAGTCATTGCTGCAAGCATGGTAAGTATGTGATTTGGTTGCAAATTATTTTGGGTGAGTAAATAGAAGCAAATCAGTGGATTGATTAGATTTTTGCAAGTAGAATTGACCTAAGTGGATTTTGCCCAAGGAAGTACTCTGTTCGTGTTTTTCCAAAAGACGGATGAAACGGGAAGTAAATCGATAATTAATGAGAGTTACCGTTGAGCCAACAAAAAAAGTGAAAAGACAAAGATAAATCCATTAGAACCTTTACATCCACCAATCCAACGGATTTACCCTTAATTTCGCTCATGTGGCACGATTTATGAAATTCAACAGGCAAATTTAAGGTTATTTTATAAAAAGGGAAGTAACCGAATTTTAAACTCCTATTTCACTATTATACTGTTGTACTAAATAGTGCTTTCAAGTAATTTTCGAGTTATAGAGTTTTCTCCTTTTATCAATTGTAATTGTTTGAACTGTTGCTATTATACATCAAATAGAATAGCAACAAGATTCACGGGTTTCGATGGATTGGTTGGAATTAAGTCAACGTGGTCGACTATCATAGATACTTCACTCTGTTTCTATGATATGCAAAATTTTCAAAGGAGACTGAGAGTAGAGCTAATCCATCCCATAATAGAGAAACTTCAGGGAAGTGGATTAGTGGAAGCAGCTAGATTTCTTGTAGCACTACAAGCCTCGGAGTTGATTTTGGAATGCATCAATCATTACAACCCAGATACAAAGAAAATTCTATTGCCTGATCAAATGGTGTTGATTTCAATTGATCGTCAAGCCGTAGTAAATTGCTTGTGGATTCCAGAACGGGAGGAGTTCTCTAATTTGATGATGAGTGGAGCCATGTCCAAGTACTCTTTGAAGAAGATCCAAGACAGAGCATTTGAGCTCATGGGAGGATTACACACTGACCCACAAAGCAGTGGGCGAGGAAAGGCTCTCATTGAGATAGAAGTAATGAAGAATAACTTCTCCACATACTTGAGTAACCTATCTGGAATGACTTCAAGCAATCAAAAGAGAGTGGTAGAGTTGCAAACACTAAGTGGATGCATGCATGTGGCAGCTGGAAAGTTAACAAGTCAGCTGGGTGCAGTAAAGGAGTTAGCTCAGGAGCATTCAAAGTGGCTCTTAAGATTCACCAATGTACATGTGCCTAGTCACGAGGAGATGATCCCAATTATAGTGGCTGCCAGAACATATAGGGAAAAAACTAAAAAGGGAAAGAAGTCTAAATGACTTATTTAACACTCCTTTTCTGTTCTTTAATGTAAATGTTGCAAATTTTTATAAATTTTGAAATCCGACAAACTAGCATCTTTCCATTTGTCATATTTAGAAGATGAACCGATTGAAATTCCCATTGTAACAGTCATCTCTCAAATCCTATATGTATGAAATTCAATGATTAATCAAAGGTTGGCAAATTTTGGTGTGAAGTACTATCTGTTGCAGAGACAATTGAATGGCACTTTGTTTTAATCATTTTTCATTCCAGTAGGTACTGTAATTTGTTAGTATTTCCTTTCTGCATTACAAAGAACTAAGAAAGAACAGAGTTTCATTTCCCTTGTTTTCTGGAATTCAAATGGATGTGATAAGTATTGTTATATTTCATTTGACGAAAGGATTCTGTTAATTTTCCCGATTCATCAGTTGTAGTTCAGATTTAGATTGCAACTTATCTTAGCCTTGCACGGATGGATTTATGAATTCATAAGAAGTGTGGATACATAAATATGTTTCAATATTGAGAAATTTTCCTTGCCTGAATTAAGTTCTAGTTAGGCTTAATTTGGTTTGCCTCTCCTGCTCTCGGGTTAAGAGCATACCCTGAATTAGATAAGTAGGAACAAATATAATTCATTGAAGATTATTCATACAAGGAGCTATACCTATCAATTCAGAGAAAAGCCAGTAACCAAAAAATAGTTTTTCAACTGTTGAGAATAGATATTGTTCATAATCTAGGCATCAAGAGTCATATTCCCATAGAAAACAAAAAGAACAAATATGTTTACCAATAGACAATATAGTTGTTCACACTCTAATTAACCACATGGTGTCTATAACATAATTTTACATGGCATGCCTATGTATGCTTATCCTCTCATCATTTCACTAACTCCTATGCTCAATGGAGGATAATCCACTCTCGATGAACATGTGCTTATTGTGAGGCTTATCATATTGCTAACTCCTAGTCATTCTAGAGGCCTTTTTATACAGGCACTTCTAGTTAGTTGTACATCAATTCAATTTCATATTGTTATTATGATCATACATCATTTGATCCATATTGTGCTTTGTTCTTGAGCTTCTTGATCTTGGTTGCACTTTTCCCTAAGGAAAATTCTTGCATGGTATCAGAGCCATGGGAGTGTCATTTCATAGCCACTAGAGACCATTTTTGCTTCACCTCTCGGAGGGCCACTGATTTAGATCTAACAAATTTGTAGTCATTGGGAGTGTCTAGAGCCAAAGTGGACCTCACCATTGCATTTGGAGCATCGATTCGATAAATTTTGACAATAAATTTGCCTACCATAGGCTATAGTCAAATTTGAGGCAAATCTTTTTTGCAAACCAACACCTGAATGCCCCATTTGTAGAATTTGGTATGATCTATTAGATCTGTGAATTTATTTTTTCAAATCTACAATTTTCATTTCTCTGCAATTATTATTTTTTTGAATTTTTGGATCTACAATTTTCAAAAAAAAATTTAAAATTTTTTTTGGCCTGTTAGGCTTGTAGAGAATTTTTTTGCATGAACCGGGTGGTCAAATCCTAGGCCCCATAGTGGAATATTCCACATACTCCACCTACATATTCCATAATTGGTGGTTATTTCCCCACGGTACAACACTTACAATTCTAGTCAACCAAACACATTTTAACATTTCACACTCATGGTAGGCAAAATACTCTAGCAGCCTCATTTGTTTTCAAACTCTACGGCTTGTTTGCTTTATACACTGTAGAAGGTTCTTCCATGGCAAATGTGAGATTAATCCCTCACCCACCGGATCTTCCTTCCAGGGATGTTGGTGACTCCAAGCTCCCTGCCAGCTGATCAAAAACCCTCCAACATCACTGTTTCACACTCTGACACCAAGGAAGTCCTCCCCACCAATGACTTTAGACATTTTTACCACCACTAGTGACATGGTGCCCTGTTACTCCTTCTATGGGACAAATCAACTGCTAGACAGCTCAACCCTCCACCTAGACATTGACTGTACTTGCCACACAATCCAAGTATAGTCACCCAACATGTCAGTGGCCATGTGGCACTGCCACATTAGCACATCTATATGCCACATCATAGTCTATACTGTATAAACTGACCAATTAGTGTCCATACCTTCCATGTCATCAGGACAGGTCATGTTTTTGCTAATGTAAGCATTTTGCAGCATTAAAATGGATGACCATTTGACTGTCATAAGTAGGCTAGATTGCACTACCGTGACAATTGCTTGGATGTAAAATTTAACATAGTGTTTTTTTTATCAGACCCCTCACCATATTCAATTTTGATTTGATAGTCTGACTTTGGGAGGCCATATCTCAGTCATCTGGACTCCAAATCATGTGCAATTTTTTTGATTTTGGCTAGAATTTCTTGAATTTTTTAGTGGTACTATTATTTTCTAGTTTTGGTGCACAAATTTGTTATAAATTTCAATTTTTGGTGATTGTACCTATCTAATCGTAAATTTTGCAACTTCAAATACTTCGTATGGGCTCTTCTGGACACATTTTTAGGTTCCATTTTTTTTGAAAGTGAATTTTTTTTGTCTACTTTCCATATTTTCAATTAGATTATAGGCTTGTGTGGATAGAAATACCACTTTTAGAAATATGTCCTTCTTTGCATTGCATTGCTTCAAAATTGTTGTATTTATGAACTACATTGTAAAGTTCTAGATTTGAACTCCAAGAGAAGGTTGTAAACAAGAAAATTAGAAGTCCACTAAGGCCTAAATTGGTAAGTGGCCATTGTAAATGCACTAAGTATAAAGTCCCAAAATCATTCATTTGGGGGGTTTCTTGATTGAGTGAAAAGGGGGGTGTCTCTTGGTGTTGTGTTCCTCTCTTCTTGTTGTTATCTTTCATTCCTTGCATCTTGGGAAATCTTAAGATTCCAAAATTAACACCACGCAACTATGCCACATGGTCTATTAAAAAATGGTGTGAATTGATGAATAAAGTAGTTTCTCAATATGTGGATGGTTCTTTTCCTAAACCAATAGGTGATCAAGTATCTCAAAGTGATATCAATTCTTGAGAACATGAAAATAGAAAATCCCTAAGAATTCTTAGGTTAGGGGTTGAAGACAAGATTCTCTATCAGATCATGACATATAATTCATCCGAGGAAACTTGGGATGCCCTTAAAAACCTATCTGAGAAAGTGACTAAGGAGGATGTCTACAAGATTGAAGATGAGCTTGTACCCCTAGATCCTAAGAGCTTTGATTCAATTTAGGATTTTATCATTAAGGTGAATGGGTTGAGAACAAAACATAATGATTGTGGTAGTCCCATTAAGGATGAAAGATTGATTTATCTACTCCATAATAAGATATCACTTGAATATTCCACATTTTCCCTTCTTTTAACACCACAAATGCTACTCTAGGGTCTTCTTTTCAGAATCTCACTTTTGATGATTATGCTCAGCTATTAGAGGATGAACAAGCTAAGTTGATAACAATGGGGATTCTCAAGTCTTCAAAGTCTAAGGTATTGGTGGCTAATAATGAGGGTTCTAAAAATTTAATTGGTGAAAGTTCAAACAAAAGAAAGATCAAAAAGAAAAAGTGGAAAGATAACAAACAAGGGGACATAGAAAAGACATCAAATCAACAACAAGGCAAGTCTTCTCCTAATACCAACATAAAGGAGGGCACTAATTAGGAAAAGAAGAAGTATTCCTATTGTAAGAAGATGGGTCATGACGAACATCAGTGTTATCACAAGTAGATTGATGAATTGAAGAACATCATGAAGAAACACAATGTTCCATTGCCTAATGCTTATAACAAGAAAGGGCCTTCATCTTCAAATTCTAAGGGCAAAGTAAAAGCTTTACTCACAAACACTACTAGTCAAGGAGAATGGATTATTGACTCAAGAGCCACACATCATATGAGTGCATCAGAGAGTGATTTTTCTTCCATTACACCTTCTAAGGTACCTCACATCTTTGTAGGAGATGATGCCAAAGTGGAAGTTGAAGAAAAAGGTGAAGTTGAGATGGATAATGAAGCGTTCATGGATGTTCTCTATGTTCCTACTCTTACCTCCAAGCTTATTTCAGTTTACCAAATCACTCACTATGGAGGTGGAAATAAGATTGAATTTCTTCCAGATTTAGTGGTAGTGAAAAGCATCAAAGATGACTCTATGGTTGCAATAGGTGAAGCCAATCATGATTCAAGGATTTACACTTCTCTTCCTTTGTTCCTAAATCTAATTCACAAGCCTTCTTAATGGATTCAAATATAGAAAGTAAATTGTGGCACAAGAGATTTGGGCATCTTAACTATAGATATCTTCATCAGCTTAGCAAAAAGAACATGGTTTGTGGTCACCTTAGGTCTAGTTTTTAGATGGTGTTTGTTTAGGTTGCACACTTGGGAAACATCAAAAAAAAAAGTTTGACAAGGGGAAGTCTTGGAGAGCACAATGTGTTCTTGAATAAGTTCATAGTGATGTGGCGGGCCCATTTCCAATGCCATCATTTGGCAAGTCTCGCTATGCACTCACCTTCATTGATGAATACTCTCACTTTACTTGGGTATTCTTCATGGGTCATAAGAGTTAAGTGTTTGACAAATTTCTTCTCAGCTTCAAGGCTCAAGTAGAAAATAATTCAAGAAAAGCCATCAAAGTTCTTTGAACAGATAATGGGGGGAGTATGTGAACTCAAGACTTACAAAATTTTGTACTCAAGAGGGAATTGAACTTTAGAATTTAGTGCCATATATGCCACAATAGAATGGTATTTCCAAAAGAAAAAATAGAACCCTTAAGAATATAAACACTTATATGCTACTACATAAGTCTCTTGATCAAATCTTTTGGGATAAAGCAACCAATTGTGTTAACTACATCCAGAATAGGAGTCCTCATAAAGCTTTGGATGGTATAACTACTTTTGAAGCTTGGACTGGAAGGAAACCTTTAGTAAAGAACTTTAGAGTCTTTGGTTGTCTAGCATGGGTATGAATACCTCCACAGAAATGCAAGGCATTGGAACCACAAAGAAAACCTTGCATCTTTGTTGGATATGTAGACTCACATAAAGCCTACAAGTTGATGGATCTAGAGACACATGACATATTCCATGAGAGGAGTGTACGCTTTGAAGAAAGTTGTCCAAGGTTTACTTCTTCAACTCCTTCTTCTTCCTCCTTCATTGAAGAGAGTGACAATGATAATAATGACTTAGAAGATGTTCCAAATAGAGGCATCAACCAAAAGAGGTTGAGGACATACCTTCTACATATTCTTCCAATAGACCTATATGGGCTCAACTGACATTGGATGTGGAAGGACCATTGGTAGGGAATCCTTTAGATACTAGGAGGACAAGATCACAACACAACTCACTCCCACATGCTTATATTGTAGTTGCTTCAGATCCATAATCATTCAAAGAAGCCTCAGGTATTCCAAAATGGGATAGAGCAATGCAGGAAGAACATAATTATCTTATGAGAAATGATACATGGGACTTAGTCTCTCTTCCTAAGGGAAGAAAATTGGTTTGGTGTAAGTGGTTCTATCAAACCAAGTTTGTAGTGGATGGAAGTGTGGATAAACATAAGGCTAGACTTGTTGCAAAAGGTTTTTCTTAGGTATCTAGCATTGATTACACTGAGACCTTTGCACCAGTTGCAAAAATGAGCTCCATTAGTTTAACACTAGCTATAACAGTAGCTCAGAGATGGGTTGTTCATCAAATGCATGTGAAAAGCACATTCTTGAATGGTGATCTTCATGAGGCATTTTATATGGACCAACTAGATGGATTCATTGAGGATTCTTCCTTGGTTCACAAATTGAAAAAGTCTATGTATGGACTTAAACAAGCTCCAAGTATGCCAAGATGGATTCTTTTCTTCTCTTAGCAGGGTTCACCAGATGTCATTCTAATTTGAATGTCTACATTCTTCACAGGGGTGATTCTCATTTTCTATTAGTGCTTTATTTTGATGACTTGATCATTACATGTAGTACAAAATTCATCATTGATAGTTTCAAGGCTACTTTGTAGGATAGGTTTTTGATGACAAACTTGGGTCTACTTCATTATTTCCTTGGTATCAAGATACATCAGTCTTCATCAAGGATCAAATTACCTTAACCCAAGTATGCTTTTGATCTACTTGCTCAATTGGTTGTGAGTGATTGCAAGGCTACACCTACTCCTTTTCATTTAGGTGTTAAGTTAGAAGTGAAGTGTTCCACTCCACCTATTGATGCTACTTTGTATAGGTAATTGGTTGAAGCCTCATCTACTTGATACATACATGCCCTAACATCTCATTTGTAGTTGGCATGGTTTCGTACTTCACAAAAAAGCCACATGAACTTCATTGGAAGGTAGACAAACACATCTTGTACTATATCTAGGGTACACATATATATGGAATATGCTATGAAGCTGGTACTAGACTACAATTAGTGGGTTATATAGACTTAGACTATGTAGGGGATCTTGATTCTTACAAGTCTACTTTAGGATACATGTTTCATCTTGGTTCTAGCCCCATTTGTTGGCAGAGTAGAAAGAAAAACACTATTGCTCTTTCATTGAATAAGGCTAAGTATCGAAGAGTTGTGAATGCAGTAATGAAAGCTATTTGGTTGTAGTATAATCTGAAGGACTTTGGTTTTGATCTACCTATACCCACAATCATACATTGCAATAATTAGAGTGCCATTGAAATCTCAACACATCCAATGCACCCAACACATTGAGGTTCATATGTACTACATCAGAGAGCTAATTCATGAGTAGGTCATTACATTGCAGTATTGTCCTAAAGAGTAATAGATTTTTGAAATCTTCACCAAGCTCTTCACAGAAGCCAATTATCTTCATTTGTGAGATCTCTTGGGGGTGAGGGATTTTTCACTAGGGAGGTCAGATGACTCTTCTCTTCTTTATTGTACTTATCTCTCTTTTTGGGGGAGGGTTTTTCCCATGAATTTTTCCTCTTTCCCCATTTTTAGAGAGATTTCATTGCATTGTATGTACAACATTCATTTTTACTTGGGTACCTAACATGAACTAGTAGTCAGGACCCATTATGCATTTCATCATAGCTTTTGTGAGCTTAAGTGCATTCCCCTAAGTTGCACATAAGGGGGGGGGGTGTTAGTGTAAATAATTATTATTTACACTTTACTTAAGTTAACTTAGGATAAATGCATTATTTTATTATTTATTAGGTAGACATCTAGGAGTATGCGTACTCATATGAGTTGTCATGTTGACAACTTAGGAGTTAGCAACTCTATTTTAGCACATGGTGTCTACAACACTAGAGTTTATATGATCAACTAAGTTATCATGTAGACAACACTATTGTGCACACTCTAATTAAGCACATGGTGTCTACAACATAATTTTATGTGACACACCTATGTAGGCTTATCCTCTCATCATCACACTAACTCATGTGCTCAATGGAGGAAAATCCACTATTGGTGGACATATGATTAGTTGTGAGGCTTATCATATTGCTAACTCCTAGTCATTCTAGAGGTCTTTATATATAGGCACTTCTAGTGTACTTGTACATCAATTCAATTTCATATTGTTATTATGATCATACATCATTTGGTCCATATTGTGCTTTGTGCTTGAGCTTCTTGATCTTGGTTGCATTTTGCTCTAAGGAAAATTATTACAATTATATCGTCTTGGGTGCTAGGAGGAGGTCTCTCAATTGGTGGAGGTTGTGAAAGTTATTTCTCTTCCTCACGAGGGTGGAAGTTATTACATTTATTTTAATTAAAATGCAAAAAGTTTGCACATGAAACTAAAATAAAATAAAATAATAAAGAAAAAGGGGTTCACATGATTGCAAAACCAAAACCGTAAAAGAAGGAGGCTCTTTATTAAGAAATTAGAACTCATTTCTCCACACACAAGTTTGGAGGAGCAAATTTTTGAGAAAGAGGATTATTGAAAACACGTGATTTTCTTGTGAGCTCTAAGTATCTGATCAATTAGCATTAGATCAAGGTTGGATCTTATATAGTTTTACATAGTAATTTCCTCTTTGGAATCTCTATGTCTTCTCTATATTTATATGGATCTATTTTCAGAATTTAATTGAGGTTGAAACCCTTGTGTTAAAATTTACTATTCTTTGAAAGTGTCTACAAAAGAATTTGAGATTGAAAACCCTCGTTGGATAAATTTGGGGGTTCATAATTTGATTTTTTGGAGTGGGATGAGGGTTTGGAAAATAATGCCAAAAATTAAATTTACAAATTTGATAGTTTCTATTTGTTTTCATCTCAGATCTATTATAGAAATTTAATATAAAATATATAATAAAATAATTACCAAAGTAAGTGATAATTACTGTGATAATTGATAATTACTTTGATAATTATATTAAATTCCCATCCACGCATGACTGCTCTCAGTAGGTGGCACAACCACCTAGTCATGTCATAGCAGCAGTAGTGGCAATACGACAACTTTAATAAGTTGGCCGACATGCCTTAAACACTATGTGCAATTTGTTTTTGTTTATTATATTAAAATTTTAATTTTTAATTTTTTTAATATAGTTTATGTTAATATATTTTATTATTATTAATAATATTAACAAGTAATTTTTCTTGGTAAAAATAGACAAGGACATTATATTTTATTCTTAACTACTTGAAAAGGCTCCAAGAGGAAAGAAGCAATGAAGAAAACAGCTCTTCTTAGTCAAATGAACAATATATACTCAACAAGAAATAACCAAAATTTGTCCAAAAAAAAATTAGAAGTATATTCAAAACCAAAATACTACGTGAGAAGCTGAAAACCCCCTAGACATCTGTCCAATACTAAATGAAGAGACTTCACCTAACACTTATGCCCGATCTTAATTAGCTTTCAATGAACTGGCTAATAACATTGGATCCAATTCAATCAAACCTTTATCCAAAGTAGCCCCTTTATTGGCTAGCCAATCAACTAATCTATTAGCCTCCCTAAAGCAATGTGAAATTTTGAATTCTACAAATTTAGAAAGTAATGCCCTCACCTCTTGGAAAATGTAGTGGATCTCCCAATTAGTAGAGTGTCCTTGTTGGAGTTCTTTCTTTTAAAGAACATATCAGGTGGATAAGCCTAACACCAAGAAACAAAGACCAGGGACAAGCCTAAGGATGAGCTAAATCCTATGTTCAACAAGGCTAAATCTCAATTTTGGACCAATTAATAGAGTCATCAGGACTCACTTCACTTTAGGCTCTGCTAAGCCAAGGCAAGCAAAACTAAGGGATTTTTCTAATTAATCTTGATACTTTTTCTCTACAAGACTACCCCCTATAGCAAAAATGGTCGATATCTTCTATGATTTGCTAACAAACTTCTTGATTGTAGTAGCTAATTACAACCAAGGAAAGTAATAGAAAACAAGCCATGGCCTACGCTTCTAGTTCATTAAAACATAAAATGGGAAATTGATATTCATTTAAGCTTGATCTCTCAGCATAACCCGAGTATGCAACAATAGAGAACATGCATCCTTCAAGTTGACCAATCCCTTATCCATTGGGCATTAACTAAATCTTCACATGCAGATGGATACCTGAAACATACTCATACATTCAGGCATATGATCTATCTATTTGACTTGCAAATAGTATCAATCTTCATAACAACTCTCGTACTTATGATGAAATCCTTCTGGTGTAACCTGCAACCCTATTAGTATAAAAAAGCACTTAAATGGATCTTTGTTCCAATAACAAGTCTATTCTGACATGCAACCTTAATTGGTTGCAACTGAGTTCAAGACCTTAGTTCTCAAACACAAAATATTGCAAGTAACAGAAGTAGGAGATGAGAATCATAATGAAACTAAGAAAGGTGAAACTCTTTGAATTAATTTCATTGAGAAGAACACATCATCTATATATCAAAACTTATTAAAGAACACAAGGAGATGACTATGTAATATAACAATGCTTAAAAAGAGATACAATATGATGTTCATAACAGGAAAAATACTGAGAAAAGTAGTATCACAACTCTAAAAATTGAAGCCAACCTTGTGGTCTCACAAGTCCTAAAAAATGGAACCATTACAAAGAGCAGGAAAAGAAGATATATAGGAGAGAAGATCTTTTAGGAAATGTAATCTAGAATTGACATTTGTCCCACTGAAAATCTCTTCAATCTGGAGTTGCTGAAATTGAACTTCCTTCAACTGCCTGCACTTGAAAACCATAAATGATGCCAAAATATCTGATATATCTCTACTACAAAATGAACAAAATATCTCATGGAGAAATATCAAGAAATCATCACAACTATATTGAGGCTTCAAAAATCTGATCTTGCATGTCACATATGCTATTGTTGGGCAATTCACTTGTGTTGTTGCCAAAAAATCAATTACTTCAACCACCTCCAAAAGCATTCAATTCATCCTTACGATTGTTGGAGAAGTCAAATCAAATGAAAACATCTCTATATCTGATTGCAATTTCATCTACAACATTAAATTTGTACAATTCACTGTGAAGCCCCCAAAATTAGAAAACCTCCTGTAGCTGCTATCGACTGACACTTGAACAAAATTTGGCTGCAAAAATGGAAAATTCACTCTTTTCTGGTTCTGACGATATATTACACTGTACATTTCGGACAAAAATTCCCCCCTGAGACCAATATGAAAATAAAGCCTCCATGACTGAATAGAGCCATTTAAAATTGAAATTTTTAAAAGATCATATAGTATGAACTATATAAAATTTTAAATATTTCAAATCTATGAACTTTACAACTCATGCATTCAAATCATTTTGGATTTTGATTTTTAAATCATTTTTCTCTTTCCCCTTTGCCATGTGTTGATCCTTTATTCGTTGAGTGGACCCCACTTTGTCTTTCCATTTGAGCATATGAAATTTTAAAATATTATAGGTCTACGATATTACAATGAAATCATAACATCATAGACCATTCACATGGAATTCTCGATCATATGCTAAGTGTATTAATTGTGATCTTTATGTTGCAAATCAATATATTTGAAATCATCCTTTACATTAATATATGATTAATATATTAATGATTTTAACTCCCCTTTTATCCCCATCGTAGTATCACGGGCTCAAGATCAACCTCCTTCGACCATACGACAAGGCCAGATTCATAGCATCGGAGAGGCTTGGGATTTCTTTCCCGATCATATGACTAGTCACAATATCAAAAACATCAAAAATTATGCAAATCATAGGATCAGGGACCTTTGTTTTTCCTTCCACGATTTTCCAATATTATCATAATATCACACAACCACACATTCCATTCCTCGACCGCATGACGCAGTCAAAACCAGTTGACCAATGTACCTGCTAGTTGGATGGGGGGCCCTCAACATGTGGTTAGTCTCAAAAGAGACCCGTTCTTAAGATATCTTATAGTATGAGTGAGTGGGCATAAAAACAATTGCAAAATGCTTCCCACTATTCATGTGGGATCAAAACCCATCCTGCATTTTCACACTACCTACATGGACTATGGCAGAAAAACTCTCCCCTTTGGACGTGGATGCCTCTCTAATGAACGCCTGAACTATCACCGTAGCCTCCTTGAATTTACCTGTAATTAAACATGTCAGAAAGTTGGAAGTTGCCTTTGGTTTTAGCTTTGAAAATTGGGTAGATGGGCACGTGAGGA
Organism: Cupressus sempervirens; assembly: GCA_028749045.1. Classification (NCBI taxonomy): domain Eukaryota; kingdom Viridiplantae; phylum Streptophyta; class Pinopsida; order Cupressales; family Cupressaceae; genus Cupressus; species Cupressus sempervirens. The sequence continues at coordinate 10,753,417 of CM053792.1, forward strand.
TTTGAAAATTGGAGCACGGGCTCTTTTTCATGAGGAGAATATAATTCCACAATTTGGGCTCATGAAGAATCATGGGACGCATTTGGTGAGCATCTGAAGTAGGCTACCTAGATTTGTAGGACATGAAACATTGACAAGATAATGATTTTTACAAACGGAATGGCCTTGGAAAAGTGTGCAGACGGATTCATCAATACTTGAAAACTAACGCACTTGTAGAATTTTTAGTATAGAACATAGGGAAGAAAACCATTTGTTCTCACCAATAACAAAATCAAAGATATGACATCACGAATAGGGCTCCCAATCAATCTGCATTTTTGATTACCAGTGAAACCTTAAAAATTGCAAATGGAATCACATTTGAAAATTGATCCAATGGATTCGTCATAAGCTCAAATATAGAATGTAGAAATTATTTGACCCCTAGAATATAATACAAAAGGAATTTTCTCATTTGGGTCAACTGGTCAAAAATTATAACTTTTCAAACAAGGCTACCCATAAATATGAACAGTACACAGATTTACAACAAAGGTAACTGACCAAATTTGAGGGGTTCGAAACCTAGTCAAATGGATTCAAAATAACTTGAAACTTGGAACATAGGTTCTCTAATATGTATATTAAACATCCTCAAAGTGGCAAGCCATGAATCTTAATCGGGTAAAAGATATTCAAATGCAAACATGTCCTCTGATCATTGTTTGACACTTAGAAAATGCAGAACTGAAAACCACTCAAAATGGGACTTCACAGAATGGTTCAAAATGTTAGTTTATCGTCACAAAACAATGGATAGGTTGAATGAAGGGTGTTATAAACATAAAACACCTTTTAGGCATTAAGATAACAATTGGGTACACAAGCATGAAAAGCGTTCATAGGGGCTCAAAACTTAGAAATAGGTACTCAAAATGGAAATGCAATTTTGAGCACCAAAAGAGGCTCTATCTAGTGATGCATGCCCCTTGTGGGAATGGAAAGAAATCATATCTCTGGATGAAGAAGACCTCTCAAAAACTTTCTAAAAACAAAATTTTGAAAACAAGGAAAACTATTCTAACTGTACAAGCTGGTGACCCCAGGCCACCGAAACTTTTCAAAGCTTCCTACCTCTGTCGTAAACCTGATTCTCAGTAACATCTTCTTGAGGTAAGCTGAAACTTTGACTCCCCTTTGTTTCACCACATACATTAGATCTTCTCATTAGCAGATTAGGTGAAATAGAACCATTTTCATAGTGCATATAAGAACTTGAATCAATTTCTCCATCTTGCTCACTATGAAATTGCATATTAGCATGATCTTGAATATAAAAATCAAACTTAGAACCATCATAAACATATGACGCGTACATGCTATTGAGATGAAACAGAAAATGTTCATATTCCACTTCATTCACCAAGTTGCATATGTCAAGGAAATGCAACTTACCTTGTGTATCCAGGTGTGAAGGGTACATAAAATCTGATCCCTGCCTCTTTGCAATCATATCACTCATCACATTAGATTTATCACTCACCAAAAACTCTTCACACTGAAACAAATGGTTAGTTACCAAATCTGAAAAATTGTTCTAAAAATGTTGATCCAAAATATGTTGATCACAAACTTTTTCTTCATCTAACATATTGTTAGAGGGAACCTTGAAATCATTAGATGTATTCTTACATGAACTGTCAATAATAAAAGGGAAATTAGAATCAGCAACATTATTTTCAATGTCTTCCTCTTCATCTGAAGTATCAAAGCATATTTCATTGCAATCACTAGCATGAGAAAACATTGAGATAGTAGCAGACTTCCCCTCAAACACATCCCATGCATCTACCAAGTCATCATGTGCATATACATCTGAGGTATTACTATATGCACCTCCAAAATTTGATAAAGATCTTTTAGATTCTGTATCTTTTTCCACATCAAACACTAGGGAATTGACTTGACTAAATGAAGAAACACTATGAGGGAGAAAACAAACATCCTTAGAAGTACTTACAAAATTCTCAAATTCACAAGCCAATAATTTTGAAATCTCATTAGGGCTCAAGAAGACTTCCTCACAAATCCTCTCCTAGCTGTGATTATTACCTGGATGACATGAAGTACTCATAGTAGTAGTAACATTATTATAACAATCTGAAATATCAAAATCATTATAACATTCATTCTCATCATGGCAATCAATACCTCTACTGTTGTTACAAACTTCCTCAATCTCATATTCACTGTTACAAGACTCATTTTCAATTTCATATATGTCTTCTTTATGCTGGTTGCACACTTTTGATTCATTAAAAGATGAATCCATCTCTTCACACTCAGAGGATAGATTATCATTATTTATGGATTCATTACATTCATGACTACCTTGACTTTCAGAAAATGCATTATCATCATTAGGAGACACATTATGAACACTATCATTATCACTTTCCATCTCCCTAGTGAAATTCTTAGCTTGTAAAATCTCTTGTAACCTTATAGGTGCTAGCCAATTAACTCAATCAGGTGCTATAACATCTAGGAAAACACTTGGTAGGGAAGATTCTTCCAGTCTAGAATGCAAAGGCATCGTACTGATTACTAATTTAAACTTTATATAAACTTGTTGGATATTTAGACCTTGAAGATTTCCCATTTTCCCTTTGACTATACTGACAATCATATTGTGAATTTACTCATTCAACATAACAATATTACTAACCACAGTTTTCAAACTATCAAAAAATTACAAACTAACCTTAGACCTGATATTTGAACCCATCTTCGAATAAAACTTCACCTCTTTCTCTAGTGCTAAAAATCATTGAATGGAGGTACTGATTTTAACATTAAACTTTCATGAAAATGAAACCCATGAAAAGTAAAATACCTTCAATGCTGATGCAAAGACTTTCCTCTACTGATTCTGGCACAAATGTGAACTAATACTCTTTCACACATTGATAAAAACCTTGTACAACTGCCACCTTCTTTAAAAGGACAAATAAATCATAGTAGTGATCTACTTGAATAAACATTTAGATTTCTTTTAACCAGTAGAAGCAACAACATTGAACCTTAGTCAAGCACAATTCTTTTCCAAGAAACTAACAAGAGCTTCAAATCCACCCTACAACTAAAAGTCCTTCAACCTTTTAAACATGAAATCAACTAGGATACACCAGTACAGAGATAGAGTTGCCACTCATAAAAGAGAAATAAAACAAGATTTGTCACTTGACAGAATCTGAACCAGACTTTCAATGATAGGAAAAATATAGTTCGTCAAACCACTCTTATAGGTTTACAATCTTAAAAAGCAAAGAACAAACCATGTTTTTCACTCTGGACTCTGACACTACAGCACTTTGAAAGCACTTTCAGTTGAATTGACTAATGATGGAAACACTAGTGACAATACAATCTTTCTTCAACCTTCAAAGCTACTGTTATCCTGGATAAAACATCACTGGGAGGCATGGAACTTTAGCATGACCTTGTTGTTGATAAAAAACTTTACACATGCCTTTCTTATAACTATATTGAATCAACTTCAAATTGCAATACTCCCTAGTAGGGTCACCATTTTGTTGGAGTTCTTTCTTGTAAAGAACATATCAGGTGGATAAGCCTAACACCAAGAAACAAAGACTAGGGACAAGCCTAAGGATGAGCTAAATCCTATGTTCAGCAAGGCTAAATCTCAATTTTGGACCAATTAACAGAGTCATTAGGACTCACTTCACTTTAGGCTCTGCTAAGCCAAGGCGGGCAAACCTAAGGGATTTGTCTGATTAATCTTGATACTTATTCTCTATAAGACTACCCCCTATAGTAGAAATGGTCAATATCTTCTATGATTTTCCAACAAACTTCCTAATTGCAGTAGCTAATTACAACCAAGGAAAGTAATAGCAAACAATCCATGACCTACACTTCTAGTTCATTAAAACATAAAATGGGAAATTGATATTCATTTAAGATTGATCTCTCAGCATAACTCGGGTATGTAACAACAGAGAACATGCATCCTTCAAGTTGACCAATCCCTTATCCATTGGGCATCAACTGAATCTTCACATGCAGATGGATACCTAAAACATACTCATACATTCAAGCATATGATCTATCTATTTGACTTGCAAATAGTCATCAATCTTCATAACAACTCTCGTACTTATGATGAAATCTTTCTGGTGTAACCTGCAACCCTATCAGTATAAACAAGCACTTACATGGATCTTTGTTCCAATAGCAAGTCTATTCTGACATACAACCTTAATTGGTTGCAACTGAGTTCAAGACCTTAGTTCTCAAACATAGAACATTGCAAGTAACAAAAGCAGGAGATGAGAATCATAATGAAACTAAGAAAGGTGAAACTCTTTGCATTAATTTCATTAAAAATAATATATCATCTATATATCAAAACTCAGTAAAGAACCTGAGGAGATGACTGTGTAATATAACAATGCTTCAAAAGAGATGCAATATGATGTTCATAACAGGAAAAATACTGAGAAAGCTAGTATCACAACTCTAAAAACTGGAGCCAACCTTGTGGTCTCACAAGTCCTAAAAATTGGAACCCTTATAAAGAGTAGGAAAGAAAGATATATAGGAGAGAAGATCTTTTAGGAAATGTAATCTGGAATTGACATTTGTCCCACTGAAAATCTCTTCAATCTGGAGTTGCTGAAACTGAACTTCCTTCAACTGCCTGCACTTGAAAACCATAAATAATGCCAAAATATCTGATATATCTCTACTAAAAAATGAATAAAATATCTCATTGAGAAATATCAAGAAATCATCACAATTGTATTGAGGCTTCAAAAATCTAATCTTGCATGTCACATCTGTTGTTGCAGGGCAATTCACTTGTGTTGTTGCCAAACAATCAATTACTTCAACCACCTCCAAAAGCATTCAATTCATCCTTACAATTGTTGGAGAAGTCAAATTAGATGAAAACATCTCTATATCTAATTTTAATTTCACCTACAACATTAAATTTGCACAATTCATTATGAAGCCCCCGAAATCAGAAAACCTCCGATAGCTACTACTGGCTGACACCTACACAAAATTTGGCTACAAAAATGGAAAATTTACTCTTTTCTAGTTTCGACAGTATATGGTGTAAGAGCATAAAACCCGGCATGGCATAAAGGAATGGTTTGTGAGAATGCACAAAATGTTTTATGATTCTACAGGTAAAAGGAATTTGTAAGAGTGAAGATGAGATTCAGTTGTGTTTACGTGCATATGTTCCTTGGGCTCACGGACAATCATAAAGCTAGATTATAACAATGATCATTTAAAGTGGGACCTGTTGAGTTGTTAGATGGGCCCTGGTATAAGCAAATCAAATGGTGACACGTCACAAACATTAGATGGGCCCAACTCGTGTGGCAAACAACTTAAGTTCTTAATTTTGCATGTGCTAAAAATCAACGACAATATTATTTTCTATTTTTCTAAGCTACAATTTGGGTCGTTGATTAGTGAAAGGTGAAATTTTATCATTACGCCTTTACGCTTGCAACGTAAGCATATGAGTGAAGAGTTATTTCATCCTTTCTCCATGGTTATGAGTCAGGTTTAAGCGTATAAGCATAAAAGGAAAGATCAAGGAATGAAGACAAGGCTTTATGCTTATACGAGAAAGGAGAAACATAAGAGTGGGATGCCATTTGTAAAAGCTTTCTATTGTTATGAGGATAGGGTAACTCATGCAAACATAAAGAAGAGATAAAGAGAAGGTAAGAGGCATTATGATACCATGAGGAAAGCCTAGATCGTATGACTGGAGGATGGATGTTTAAAGAGTTACAATGTCTCGAGTAATGAAGTTAGTGAAGCAACGTAAAGGAATTTTTCAAGGTATCCACTGATACGTGTGCATATGAGTGTAAAGGGTAAAGAGAAGGTTATAGCAAGGGTTTTATGCTCATACAAGGAATGTTTGATGCATAAGAGTGAAGATGTTAGTTGTGAAGGCTTGAGATTCTACGGTGTAAAGGGTCACGTAAAGGTGTGAAGGAAATTTCAATGCAGTGTTTAAAAAAGCCCTAACACTTCTATGCTTGGGATGTTCTAAAGTGTCACCAAAAGAATGTAAAGGATTGCCAAGGGTTTTTTTGGGGTTACGAAGATTAAAGATCTTGACTCAACGTAAGAGTGAAAGACTAGAATTTGAAAAGAAAGCTACTAAAGTGTAATGCCAGTTCAGAAAAGGACAAATTCACCATAGCCAAGTAAAATAAAATAGTGAAAAGGACATTAGGATTGAATTTGACGGTTGATATCCCTTGTTTTTAGCCTACGATGGTGGTATTAAATGCTTGTGCATGTAGAATTAATTAAAAAGAAAGTGGACTAAATGATTAAAACATAAATATTTGATTGAACATCCATAATATTGCCACTCTGAAGAATTTGTGTTCTTGCTCTGAAACTTTTATCCAAGCATCCATAGCCTCATGATTTCTATGTTATTGTGCAAGAATTCAAAGTATAATTTGTAGAAAAGATGACTAATAGGGAGGTCAAAGAGGTTCCTCAAGAAGAGGTCAAGGTTGAAGATGAAGGTGATGATGTCGTAGAAGTCACACCTGAAGGCAAAAGGAAAAAGAGTGCTGCCAAAACTGAGAAGAAATCGAGGGTTAGAAAGCCTAATAAGCATGTAGAGGATTGGTTGAAACTTCTTCCAGGGTCATCAAAGTTATTTCAGAAAATGACCACATCTTTAGAGACCCTTATTTCTTGGTTAGGGATGCACAATGCCCTAGAATTGATGGCTTCAATCTGTTTCTATATTTCTATCAAAACATAATTGAAAACATACCAGTCTGTAACCCTTGGAATAGGAATATGGAAAAATTGATATTTCTAGAAGTTTATGTTGACATGGACTTGCTAAAGGCACTAATAAATTCCTACAATCTAGTCACCAAGACATTTCAAAGGCATAATGGGAGTTTTTTGTGCACACTAGATAGAACTTCTTTTATAGAAGCTTTTGGATTGGAAGGGTAGATGGATGTACTTATTGATCTTGAAGACTTGTAGTGAAAATTTGGGAGCAATAAGACCTACTTTATGAACAATGTCATGCTGCCCCACATCCCTTATAATGTTAAAAAGGCAGGTATGATTCCAAAGAAGGTGGGGAATTTTTTGCCTTTGAGCAGATTCAAGAATTATTTCAAGAACACAGTATATGGATTGCACAAAGTTCTAGGAAGTGATGGTGTAAAGGATTGTGTCTATGGTTCCTTGTTCTTGGTGGCATGTGATATACAAGATCCCTTCCACCCTAAAGAGTATGACTATGTAGCCTTTATCATGGATAGCATGCATAATCAGCTTGTTAGTGCAAAGAAGGGAGAAATGAAAAACTTCAAGTTCCACCATTGCTCACTGCTGATGCACCTTATCCTATATCACAACATTGGTTACAACAGCCCGAACTTCATTGATCAAACCTATGATGAATTTGGTGAGTTACCTGTACAACTATGGACTCAAATTTGGGATAAAAACTTTCATTATTCAAATGCACTTGTGTTTTTTAATTTATTCAGTTCTGTTATCATGAGGCAATTGGACCATACTTTCTTTAGGGCACCAAATGTTTTGAAAACTTTGCTTAGGCCCTCATTTTTAGATGAGAAAACCAAATTAGATCATAACTGGGGAAGCATATTTTTATTCAAAGAGTGTACATTGATGAGAGTATATGCATGCCTATAGCCCCCTCACCTTCTACCTAAATATTTACCCCCTAGATTGGCCATTATTGAATTCTTTTGGCAGTTTTTATTGATGAATAAAGAAATGATCCCTCCTTCTCTGCACAAACCTACTTTTGTTTATAGAACCTTTAAAGTGGGAGATTTTGAGATAGGAAAGAATGCATATGAGGAGTTGAGTGAGTACCTAACAAATTTGCTATTGGGGCTTACAGGATGTATGACCCTGACAATTACATTACCAATGAGGTCAAAGCCATTAGGGGATACATCCTACCTCCAAGCAATCCAATCGTTGTAGAGGATTTAATTGCCAATATAGTAGCAACAGGGGAGGATGATGAGCTATTAAGGAAGTATGAGGAGATAAAGACGGTAGAGGAGGCTTTGAAAAGGACCAACCCTGACTTTAAGGGTTTTTATACAGAGGTTCCATACCCTAGTAACCTAAGAAAAATGGTAGACAATTTTGATTACATCATGTCACAAATGCCACATGAGCTAGAGGGAGAGGAAGCCACTATAAATAGAGAATCCCCTAAGCTAGATGTACAGTTGGAGATTGAGTTGGAGGAGGAGCAACCATCAACTTCAACTTGGGTGCCCAAAGGAAATAAAAGGCAAAAGACAATGCACATCCTGGAGAGGGTGGTAAACAGAGCCTTACAAGTGATGCTAGGAAATAGTGAGTATTTTGATGATATTAGGCAAAATTATTTACATCAAAGGGCTATAGAGGTAAGAAAGGCCTCTACTGATCTCCAGATTGTAGCATCATGATTGGATGATAGGCTCATTCAATCTAAAAATTTCATGGAAGATGATGATTTCATTAAATCATCAGAGTTTAAAAATTTTCTTTACAAAATAAAATAAAATGAGCTCACATTGAGTCTCATCCCAGGAGAGGATTCAAAGAAGAACAAAGAGTTAGTTGAAAAAATATTAGCCTATGATCCTGAAAGTGAGACAATGACCACTACAGAAGCCAGGGAGTTGGTACATAGGAGTGGTATGATTCTAATACCACATTGGGATATTGAGAGGGCTTTTGTTCTAGACCAAATGAGAAGACAAGACAAGGCCATCAGTTATGAAGCCACTGGCAGTGAAGGATTAAAGAGAGGGTTAGGATTTAACATAGACACAAAAACCTTAGCAATATGGAGTGTGGCCCCTGACACCAAAAAGCCCATAATGATGGATATATAGGAAATTGCACAGGGCAACATGATTGTGTGGACATTGGAGAACACTATTGGGAAAGAAATATCTAGCTTGGTCAAACACTTTTCTCTCATGAATGAGGTAAAGGTGGATGAAATTGAGTATAAGCTAGTTGCAATGTACAACGAGTGTCTTGACATCAAAAAACTGTATGAAGAGGAGCTCAAAATGAGCCATGTACAAAAATAGAGAATAGAAGTGTTGGAGGGGAAAATTCAAAGCTTAGAAATAGAAATAGCATCCCTCAAGGAGCAACTCAAGGTAGCAGCTGAGGCAAAACATGCACCCAGGTAGGTGGAAGAAGAAAGGTGCACTACAAAGGAAGAGGCCCAAACAGAGGAGATACCTATAGGGGTAACAATGTCAATACATGTAGTAAATGTGGAAATAAAGGCTCCTCCATCTGACAATGTAACTAAGAAAAGTGTTATGATGAATGCGTTAAGCCATAGAATAAGCACTTTGAAGAGAATATCTCATGATGCTTACAGTGCATTCATCAATCTACAGTCTACAGAATAGGTATGCAAAGGTTCAATAGGATGGCTTGATCCTATCTTTCAACAATGGGGACCATATATGCAATTCTTTGATAGATTGATACCACTTTTAGCCAAAAAGCTAGAACTCCCAAATAAAGTTATTGTTGTGAAGGAGGGTATGGATAAGGTGAAAGATCTATTGCAACTTTTCACAGGAAAACTGGCAGCAATTCAAAGTAAAATGAAAGTATTGACAAGTGGTTTTCATTCTTTAATTCTTTTTGTTCTTGATTCTGATAGTAAAGTGAAAGATTTCAATGACTGGTCTAATTATTTTGACCATATTGTAGACTTGCCACAAGTGGCATCTATTTTCAAAGATGATATTGATGAGTGTATTTTCAATGAACTTATTGACACCCTATTCAAGGTTGAAACTAAAATGAATAGGTTTACTATAGAGGGGAAGGTGATTACTGATGCCAGGTGGTAGAAGTCTGTTAATGAACTAGCAACAACCAAGACTTGCAAATGGCCTACCAAGAGAGAATTTATTGTCTAGGAAGCAATCATAAAAATCAGAGCTTTACCAATAGGGAGCAGTTAGAGAAAAAGGCAAAGTTGAAGATTTTATGCTCTAGTTGTCATCTACAACTGCTTTTCTTTGTTTCTTTTTGAATTAAGGTGTCCAAATATTTTTCAACAAAAATTTATACTTATTGTTGTAAAAGGACACCTATCAATCACAATTTCTCTTTGCTTGTTGCAACTCATGTTATATAAATGAGTTTTCAAGGCATTGTGAGGGTCCAAATTTTTGTATGTTTTCAGTTTTCAATAAAGTACATTTAGTCCAGTCATGTGTAGTTGTTTTTGAGTTTACTTTTAGTCATGTACATTTCTGATGACAAATAGAAATTATAGAAGCAGTATGAATTTTTGGGTTCTTTACTAAGTTTTTATTTGCTATTGTATTAATCAGCAAAAAGGATAATGCAAAAGGGTATTTACACCAAATTTGTGTCACCATTCTTTGTCTCTATTTCATGAGTTTATTAGTTTTGAGATCATTTGAATAATGTTCATTTGATTGAATGCATTCTAGATAGGGTGTATATTGGTTATATTGTTGTTTTTAATTCAATGGATTATGTAAATGCTTTAATAAATCAATAGAATTCATGAGTTTATGAAGAGGATATCATGTAAGAATGGAAATAGGTGATTATAGTTGATAGATTCAATTATAATTTAATTGAACAAGGTCTCCTACCAATAAGTGACTCTTTGTGCCCAATGGATAAGGTACTAGTCTTATAAAGTAGAGATGGTTGAGAGTAAATTCTGCCTCTACATGTTAAAACTATTATAAATTCAAAGTCATTTTCACTATATTTGTTCAAGGCTGTAATGTTGGTCACCACTCGTTTACATTTAGTTTTCTGAGTTTTAGGTAGCTGCTATTTCCAAGAATCCTTGTAAATTTTAGGAGAATTATGACTAGATCTACTTATAGGGGATGCATATAGATTTGAGAGCTTTAAATAAATTGGTAAACTATGTATGTGCCTAAGGGTAGAAGATGAGAATCAGAATGAAACTAAGATAATTTCATACAATAGTTTGCATTAGAATCATCCCTAGGTATACCCACCTTGGTTTGGCAGAGCCTAAAGAGTAGGAAATCATCCTTGGTTTTGTTGAAGTTGGGTCCAAATTATCTACTTGTGTAATTGATTATAGGAATTGACTAATCTTTAGATTATTTGAGCATTATCATTTTGGTATTGAGCATTTTGTTGCTCAGTAGTTTCAAACACCGACAGTTGTAAACCATTTTTATACTTAGACAATTTTCTAAGTACCAAAAAGCTAAGTATCTTTATTTTTGAGGTTATCTACAAGCATGTACATGATGTGTTGCCATTAATGGCAATATTTACATATCTACATATAGAAAACTATCAACAAACATAAGCATCTTTGGTGATAGAGATGGCTCAAGGTTTTCTCACACATGTGTGAGCAACCTTGGAGAAAGGAAAGGGGGACAAATGTGTAAGAGTATAAGAGGATTTTTGGATAAATTAATAAAAGGGGGGCTTTCTTGGATTTTGAGTTGCCCGCATGTGTGAGCAAACACTTAGGGACTAAAGGTGCTTAGGAAGGTGTTTAGGATAATTAAGTGGGATTAACTAGTCGGTAGACTTAGAAGGATGAGAGTGATGGGTGGTAGACTAGGTTTTAGGTGGGATTAAGACTAAATTAAATAAGATTTAACTTAATCATAGGATTATAAAATTTAATAAAGTGGAGGGAATTAAATAAATTGGAATTTATTTAAAGGGGGGTTATGGAGCACTATGCATTAAATAAATTTAACACATTAGAGGGGATGTATTTAAATTAAATTAAAATACTTTAGGGAGGTGAAACTATTTAATTAAATAAGTAGAAGAATATGAAAAATATAATTAATAAATAAATAAATATAATGTCAATGGAAATATTAAATAAATTAATATAGTGTTTGGAATGTTTTTAAACATCTATAGACCTTACAGTCCTTATTGCTCCTAACAGGGAAAATCACCAAAAGTGATCATTTGTAAGCCTTAATAGGCTAACTTTATACTACACTACTAAAGCTTGAGGGTATCATCCCCACCCCAATTTTTTACTTTCTATTTGGAAGGTTTGTGGATTACCAAATATTATGTGAATTGTTATGAATGTTTTATTGCTTTTAGTCTTTCATGCATGCAATTAGATTAGATTAGCTTAAAGAGGATTAATTGGTGAATTGAAGTCAAATTTTTATTGGTTCCTAATTCACACCAACCCCCCCCCCAACCCTCTTAGTCACCTAGCCCACCATACATTTCCAATAGAGTGTAGCTCTATGTATTATACTTCTAGATTCAATTGTGTGAGTTTTTTTAGCATTAACATTTTGGATCACACTCCATGATCCATCATAAGGATGATAGAATGCAAGAATAGAAATTGTGGAGACTGGGCCTTATTAAGGGGCAATATAGAGAGAGAAAAGGGAGGCACAAAATATGAGAAAGCCCAAACTAAAAACTGCCCAAAAATAAACGTGAAGTCACCAAGATATATAAAATAACAAGAAAGAAAATAACTCTAAAATAAGTCTAAAGATCTAAGTAAATATAGGATAATTACATAGGAGAAATAAAAAGCCCATTAACATGATAAATATACTACAAAAGTGCAAGACTAAAAAGCAAAATAAAAAACAAAGAACACAAGAAAAGAAAAGACAAATGTGTGTGTGTGTGTGTCTGTGTGTGTGTAAATATGTATATGTGTGTGTGTGTGTGTGTGTGTGTGTGTGTAAATATGTATATATATACATATGTGTGTGTGTGTGTGTCTATACCTATGTATATATGTCTACTTATAGATAGATATATATCCATATATAGACATGTATATACACACATATATAATTGTTGGAAACTACAATTGGAATAATTGTTATTTTGTCATTGATGTCAAACCTTATTGGTGAGGTAGTGTCTACTTGACTAGAGTGTCATATCAAGATGATTGATGAAGAGGATTTGAGAAGGAGAGATAACAAGAAGCCCTAGTGGAAAGGTTGAGTTATGAGGAATTACAATGGGCACTTGATCAGTTAGAACTTGAAAAGATAATGTGATGTTTAATCATAACACTAAGTGAAGAAGATGGTTGTGTTGAAGCCTAGAAGAGATGATCAATGACAAACCAAATACATAGGCTTAACTGAGCTTCAAAGATAAGATTAAGGAACTTATAGTTGAAGCCGAGTTATGCTAGTGTCGACCGAGTGAACAATACAAGCCAAGAAAATATAGTGTCCATCAAGCACCAATACATATAGAGCATTAAAAAAATAGACCAAGCACCAATAAAAGGACCTAGTAAAGATAGTAGAAGATGGGCAAGAAAGTTAGCGATGACATAGTTATCTAGTGATGACCAAGGTCGAGGAACACAATTTTGGTCAAGTGTCAAGATTTGTTATTTTGTGAAGGAATTGAGATTCTTGACCAACATAGTTGAATTATTGAAGTATGTAAAGTGTGTTGAAGATAAGGATTGTTGAACTAGAGCATTTAATGCAAGGGAAACTATGTTTGAGCATTGTTATGCATGGATTCAAAGAGAAGTTCTTAGAAGTATCTAGAAAGAAAAGGAGAATATGAAAAGATGGAAGGATTCAATGAATCTAACCTAAACATAAGATCAATAGTGGTTTTTAAGAGGTAAAAGATCAAAGTTACCTATTTAAGGAGGCATAAGGGATAACATAGCAAGGTTGGAGTAGTTGTTGATTCTATTGATTAGCAAACTTGAGGAGAAGGTTGAACAATGATGAATTGAGGTGAAGAGTGGTTACTTGAAGGTTTTCCAAGAAAATTAGTGATGAAAATGATAATGGAGGCCAGTCAATAGCTATTGAACCAAATTATGATCTATATTTTCAAAGTGAGTTGTATATATCAAATCAACTTGTTGTTACTTTATAACCATTGTATCAGTTGAAATCCATTAATCAAGTTTGACCTAATAGTCATTTATAAATTCTTTAATAAAGGTGACATTCTAATAGAATGTTCTTAAGTCCTCTAACAAGGCCACTCCTAAAAGGGTGATTAAATTAGTGTGTATAATAACCTTCAATAGGGTTGGCTCCTAATAGAGCTCACTTTAGAAGATTGAAAAATTGGTGACATGTTACCGGTGGTTTTTTCCAAATTAGATTTCCCTATTACATGTTGGTGTCTTACTTGTGTGGATGTTATTTGAGATGTTTATTATTTAATGTTTTACATTATGCAAGTTAGTTATTATTGGGATAGTGGACTATAAGTTTAAGTTGTTGATAAGTTTCTATAGAGACCAAGATAATTAATGTTTAAATCTAAGTTTTTTGAAGAGTTCGAAAGTTGATTTGGTACATATGGACATAAGGATAATTGATTCACCCCCCCACTCCCACCCCCCCCCCACAATTTATTCTAAATCATTCTAATAATTGGTATCACAAGTTTGGTGCTTGTAGAGGAAAAGTTTGAAGGGACTTAAAGGTGAAGATCAAGATGTACAGAAAGGAGATAGCTAAGCTCAACAAGGAGAACTTCCCTGCATGGAAAAGTTTAATGAAGTTGCACATTATTAAAATTGGAGATTCCATATTATTTTACTTTGAAAATGAATCTGTAACTCTACCATAACATATGATAGCCCAAAAGATAAAGGAGAAATAATAATACAATCATGCAATGTTGGAGATTATATCTGCCCTAAGCTATTTAGAGTTTGATGACATAAAATACTATAATATTGCAAAGAAGATGTGGGAAAAGTTGATAAAGATCTATGGACAAGATATGAATGTAATAAGAGCCAAATCAAAAATCTTAAGAGGAAAGTTTGGTGACACAAAGATGGTAGAAGGAGAGAACATTGCTCAATATGTTGGAAGAATCAAAGAAGTTGTGAATGCTATCAGAGGAGTTGATGGAAAGATCAGTGAGATTATGACTAGCTAGGTATTGAGAACTTTACTTCCTATTGTAAGAATTTTCCTTAGGGCAAAATTCACCCAAGAACAAAGAACTCAAACACAAACACAACAGTTGACCAAAAAGAGTATGATCGAAATATCAATGTGTATTCGATTCAATGTGAAAGTACACAAGGAGTGTCTATATATAAAGGCCTCTGAGATGCATCTAGAATACCTAGGAATCAGCATTATGATAAGTCATAAAACTAAGCACATGTCCACCAAATATGGGTTATCCTCCATTATGCACAAGAGTAAGTGCGATGATGAGAGAATAAGCATAGAAGGGTGTAAGACACAAATTTATGTTGTAGACACCATGTGCTAAATTAGGAGTGTGAATAATTGTGTTGTCTACATGACAATTTAGTGAATGATGCAAACTCTAGTGTTGTAGACACCATGTGTTGAATTAGAGTTGTGTACTTCTGTGTTGTCAACATGACAACTCATAAAGGTATGCAAACTCCTAAGTGTCTCACAAAATAAATAATAAAATAATGCAATATAATAAAATAATGCATTAACCTAAGTAAACTTAAGTAAGTGTAAATAGTAAATACATATTTACAACAACACCTATTTATGCTATTAGAGTGTTTACAATACAAGAACTAAGATGTACTCCTGGTAATGACTTAATCTTGGATAGTTTGGTTCGTAAACTCGTTGCTTTTGAATTGTAAAATTTTGATAATTTTAATGCCCCTGATATTTAATCTATTTTCAAGTCACAATTGGTTTTACATAAATATAAGAAGAAGAAAGGAAAATATGAGGCTAGTGAGAGTGAATCTTCTTATGATGATCTTGAGGATCTTGAAGCATTAATAGCTAAGAGACTACCAAGAGGCAAAGGAAAATTCAAGGATAAACTCCCTATAATCTATTTTCCATGCAATAAAGTTGGTCATATTACTGCAAGATGTCCTAACAAGGATGACAAGGATGAATGGAAAGACAAAAAGTTCAAAGGAGGAAGATATGGAAAAGACAATAAAGGATACAAAGACTATAAAGGAAAAGGTAAGAAGTCTAGTTACATTGATGAAGATGAGAAAATTACACTTATTTCATATGTGAGTAAAGGTGATAGATGGATAATTGATAGTGGTTTCTCACATCATATGACTAGTTATTAAAGTAAGTTTGAAAATCTAGAGCATTATAAAGGAGGTAGTGTTAAGTTTGGTAATTATGCACCATGTCTTGTGAAAGGTAAATGATCAATAAAATTGACTGATAAGATCAGATGTGATAATGCTTATTGGCTTGAAGGCCTTAACTATAATTTTTTGAGTGTGGCATAGTTAAACAATTTAGGCTAAAAGTTAAATTTTAGCACAAGAAGGCCTAGATCTACAATGGTCCTGGTGAATTGATTGGCAGTGGAGACTGGACCAGAGTTGATTTGTTCTATCTAGACCTATCGGATGATACATGCTTGTTTGCACAATGTGATGATAAATGGTTATGGTATAAGAGGTTATGTCATGTGAATTTTGAAAATTTGGTAAGCATTAGTAAGATGAAGAAAGTAAGAGGGTTGCCAAGATTGAAGAAATTTGATAATGTGATGTGTAAACAATATCAATTGGGGAAAATGATAAAGTCTAGTTTCAAGAGAAAGACCTATAATTCTAATTTTATTTTAGAGTTGGTTCATACTAACCTTTGTGGACCTATTGGTGTGAAAATATAATGTGGTGACAATTACTTTATTCTATTTTTTGATGACTACTCTAGAATGATGACTATGATGTTTCTTAAAGAAAATTTTGATGCATTTCAAATGTTTAAGTAGTATTTGGACAAAGTTGAAAAGGAAATACGTACAAGATTTAAGTGTCTAAGATCTAACAGAGGAGGTGAATTCATATATAGGGAATTCAACACATGTTGCAATGATAGAGGAATCAAGAGATAGATATCTGCACCAAGGAGCCCTCCATAGAATGGTATAGCTAAAAGGAGGAATAAATCAATCATGGATTGTGCCACGATACCGATGATAGAGAAGAATGTGTTGATCTCTAAGCCCAAGTTGCCTATTAATGTCCAACACTTAGTCATTTCCAAGGCAGTGTTGGTCAATCATCACTATGATTGAGCCATCTAAAGAAGTGTTGTCTAGTGTGGAGTCTGATCAATCCCCAAGTGGGATATTGTTAGTTTTTGGTGATTGATTAGGAAAGTACTATACATACTTCATAATTCTTTGTTGAAAAAAATTAACACAGCCAACATAATGCTGACATTTTCTAACCCTAAAATGGAAAAACTACTTATACAAAAGTACTTTGGGTTAGGTATCTTATATAATGTGTGATACAAAATTGCTTCTTGCAGCAATATTGAGTTGTAAGGGATTACAGATTATAATTAGGTTGTAATCAATGGATCATAATAATATTGGACTTACTGTTTGGTGGATGTAGCCTAGGGTTTAGATGAACCACATTAAATCTTGGTGTTTTTTGTTCTCTTCAGTGTGATCTATTATTTTTTGATATTGTTTATATTTGCATGTAATTATTATTCCTATCTGAGGTTAATCCTAATAAGTGGTATCAGAGCGAGGTTTTTTTTCAATTATCCACTGCAAGAAAGTCTCATGGTTGAGTGGGAGTGATGAAAAGTGAAGGTAAGTTGAAGGTGGAGAAGTTTAATGGGCAAAACTTTCAGTTATGGAAAATGCAAATGGAAGACTATCTTTATCAGAAGGACTTATTGAAGTCATTGGAAGGAAAATCCAAGAAACAAGGAACTATGAAAGATTAGGACTGAGAGATTTTAGATAGGAAGACACTTGGAAACATTATACTATGCTTAGCACCATCAATGATATTTAACATTACAAAAGTGAAGACAATAGAAGAGTTGATAGAAACCCTAGCGAAACTGTATGAAAATCCCTCCACTTCAAATAAGCTATTTCTCATGAAGCGTTTATTTAATATGAAGATGACAGAAGGTGGATTTGTTGTGAATCATTTAAATGAATTTAATACTATTTCTAGTTAGTTATCTTCTATCAGTATTAATTTTGATGAAGAAATTAGGGTTCTCTTGATTTTGTGTTCTTTGCTTGAAAGCTAGAATGGCTTGGTAATGGCTATGAGTAATTTTGTTTCTAGATCTAATACCCTAAATTATGATGATGTGATCGATGTTATTTTGAGTGAGAAAGCTCATAGGAAAACCTCAGGTGGATCTACATCAGGAAGTGCTTTGAATGCACAAAGCAGAGACAGAGACTAAGAGAGGAAATGATTCTAGAAACCATGGGAAATAAAGAGGAAAGTCAAAGGGAAAGAGGTCTCAATTGAGAGGACCAAATGATTGTTGGTACTATGGGAAATTATGGCATAAGAAGAAATATTTATGGACTCAAAAGAAAAATGAAGGAGATAAACTAGAAGGGAATAAGGAGCCAAATGTGGTAAGTAACAAATCCAAAGAGGATGCTTTGATTTTGTATTTAGAAAGAGTTGATGATTCATGGATTTTAGATTCTAGTGCTTCATTTCATGCTACACCTCATAGAGGTTATTTTATTGATTATGTCCAAGGGGATTTTAGGCTTGTTTATTTGGGGGATAGTGAACCCTATCAGGTTATTGGAAAGAGAAAAGTTAAGATATAGTTGCAGAATTGGAATCATTGGCTACTACATGAGGTAAGACATGTTCCAAGGCTAAATAGGAATTTAATTTCAGCAGGGCAACTCAGTCATGAGGGTTGTGTAGTTACTTTTAATGATAAAAATTGGAAGGTTTCAAATGATTTTCTTGTAGTAGAAAAAGGTATAAAAGTAGACACCTTATATCTTTGTATAGGTCATATTGTTCCTTCTACTTTGATTGTTTTAGAGAAAAATGAATGTTTAGGAACAATTGTTGCAATTGAGCAGGGGGAACAAATAGTTGTTGTAGATTCTAATATGGTGGTATACTTGGGCACATGAGTAAGAAAGGTATGAAATTATTTCATTCAAAGAAAGCTTTACTAGGTCTGAAATGTGTTAATATGGATTTCTATGAAAGTTGTGTGTATGGAAAACAAAAGAGAGTGAGTTTTGTGAAGAGTGGGAAGGAAAAGAAAAGTAAGAGATTAGATCTTGTGCATACAGATTTATGGGGACCAACTCAAGTATCTTCCCTTGGTGGCTCTCATTATTATGTTACATTTATTGATGATGCAACTAGAAAAGTATGGATTTATTTCCTTAGACATAAATCTGATGTATTTCAAACTTTTAAGAAATGGAAATATTTGGTTGAAAATGAGATTGGTAAGAAATTAAAATGTCTCAGATCTGATAATGGTGGTGAGTATTGTAGTCATGAATTTGAAAATTATTGCTTCACTAATGGTATTCATAGACATAAAATTGTTCCAAGGACTTCATAGAAAAATGAAGTGGCTAAACGCATGAACAGGACTATAATGGAGCGTGTAAGGAGCATGAGGTTACATGTTAGCTTGCCCTTAAACATGTGGGAAGAGGTTATCAATATTGTTGTATATTTGATTAATAGAGGTCTCTCTACTCCTTTGGGCTATGGTATTCCATAGGAAGCATGGACTGGTAAGAAGGTGAGTTATTCTTTTCTCAAAACTTTCGGCTGTGAAGCATTTTCTCATATGGATTTTGAAAATAGAACCAAGCTAGAAGCTAAGTCAAAGAAATGTGTATTTTTTGGATATGGCATTGATGAATTTGGTTATAGGCTTTGGGATTTTGAAAATCATAAAATTGTAAGAAGTAGGGATGTCTCATTCAATGAGAAAATGTTGTGCAAAAATCCGTTGTAGCAACATGAGAAGAAAGAAGATGATTATGTAGTGTTGGATGATACTCCAAAAGATGATGTTTTAAATATTCCTCATGGTCTGAAAAAACCACGACAAAAAATACCATGCACACCAATGAATGTTAGACAGTTAACAAGGTTAAGTAGACCTCCTGAAATATTTTCTCCCTCTTTGTATTCCATTTTGCTTATTGATGTTGGTGAACCTAAATGTTATGATGAAGCTATGAAAGTGGATACTAAGATTTAGTGGGAGTCTACAATGGCAAATGAAATGGACTTCTTGCTAAAAAATAAGACTTAGGATTTATGCAAGTTGCCTGCATGTAAACAAGCTTTATAGAATAAATGGATTTATAGATTGAAAGAAGAGGATGGAGGTAAAAAAATATTTAAAACCAAATTAGCTATAAAAGTATTTGCACAAAAAAAGGGCATTGATTTTGATGAGATATTCTCTCCAATTGTAAAATTGACTTCTATTCGCACTATTTTAAGTATTGTGGCTACTAAAGATTTGCATTTGGAGTAACTTGATGTTAAAACAACTTTTCTTCATGGTGATTTAGGTGAAGAGATGTATATGGCACAACCACAAGGATTTGGAGTCAAAAGTAAGGAGAACTTGGTGTGCAAATTGAAGAAAAGTTTATATGGTTTGAAGCAAGCACCTCAGCAATGGTATATAAAATTTGACAATTTTATGTATGAGCATGGATATAGTAGGTGTCATTCATATTATTATGTTTATTTTAAGAGGTTGGATGATAACAACTGCATTATTTTATGTTTATATGTTGATGATATGCTTGTAGTTGGGTCTAACATGGATCGCATTAAGGGGCTAAAACACCAATTAGCAAATGCATTTTCTATGAAGGATTTAGGGGTAGAAAAACAAATCCTTGGTATGAAGATTTGAAAATATAGGAAGAATAGGAAATTGACATTATCTCAGGCTGATTATATTGTGAAGGTATTGCAATGTTTCTCTATGGAGAATGCTAAAGTTGTCGGCACACCTTTACCTGGTCATTTGAGGTTGACTAAGGAGATGTGTCCAAAGACACAAGAAAAGGAGGATAAGATGTCAAAGGTATCTTATGCTTCAATTGTAGGAAGCTTGGTGTATGCTATGCTATGTACAAGGCTATATATTGCACATGTAGTGGGAGTTATTAGCAAGTATTTGAGTCATCTAGTAATTGAACATTGGAATGCAGTCAAATGGATTCTCAGATATTTGAGAGGAACATCTAGTAAGTTTCTACATTTTGGGGGCTCTACTATTAATCTACAGGTATATGTTGACTCAGACTTGGTAGGGGATATTGATACTAGGCAGAGTATTGTAGGCTATGTATTTACTGTTGGTGGGGTAGCAGTGAGCTAGGTTTCTTGATTACAGAAAGTTAATACTTTATCCACTACAAAGGTAGAGTATGTTGCTACTACAAAGGCAACCAAGGAGATGATATGGCTTTAGTTCTTCTTGGAAGAATTGGGACCCCCTCAAAAGGATAATTATTTTTTTACAAATAGTCAGAGTGTCATTCATCTTGCGAAGAATTCAGCTCTACATTGAAAGACAAAATGCATATAGTTGCAGTACCATTTCAATCAGTTAGTTCTGGATGATGGATAGTTAAAGCTGGACAAGATACATACAGATGACAATCTAGTAGATATGTTTATAACGGTAGTGACAAGGGAGAAGTTGAACTTCTCTTTAGCTTTGATTGGTCTTCTAGATTGAACAGAATAATTGAACAATAGAGTCTAGGGTGGTTTGATCCAATGGGAGCCCCATGGAGTAGAGATATATCTATAGGATTAGTCTCTAAGTGGGAGATTTTTGTCTAGTGTGGAGTCTGATCAATCACCAAGTGGGAGATTGTTAGTTTGTGGTGATTGATCAAGAAAGTACTGTAGATACTTTATAATTCTTTTGGGTTAAGGGCATCGCCCCAGAAGAAAAAAAAAAATTAATATGGCCGACATGTTTGGGTTAGCCAAAATATGACCAACATGTTGTAACCCTAAAGTGGAAAAACTACTTGTATAAAAGTGCTTAGGGTTAGGTATCTTATATAATGTGTGATGCAAAATTTCTTCTTGCAGTGATATTGAGTTGTAAGGGATTATAGATTGTAATCAGGTTATAATCATTGGATAGTAATAATATTAGACTTGTTGTTTGGTGGACATAGCCCAGAGTTTGGGTGAACCGCGTTAAATCTTGGTGTTTTGTGTTCTCTTCTGTGTGATCTATTATTTTTTAATATTGTTTATATTTGCATTTAATTGTTATTTCTATTTGAGGTTGATCCTAACAAGAAGATTGAGCTACAAAGAGCTTGTTTATACTTCATTACATGCCGAGAAAATCAAAGGTTGTCGAGCACCCTAGTAGAGGCTGAGTAAGCATACATGCCAAGTAAAATAGTGGAGAGTGAGTAAAGTAAAGTTAATTAATGCTAAGTGAATCAATATGTATTGAGCTTATAGAAGCCAACTGCCCACATGAATGTTAGTTATGACCAAGCATTAGAACATTCAATTGCTAAGTAAACCAATTTTGACATATGAGTTTGGTGCAGGGGCACCTTAAGGCCTTTTTAAAAATGTTTCCAAATTTTGGCTTGTAGGGGGT
The DNA here is from genome assembly GCA_028749045.1 of Cupressus sempervirens. Lineage (NCBI taxonomy): Eukaryota > Viridiplantae > Streptophyta > Pinopsida > Cupressales > Cupressaceae > Cupressus > Cupressus sempervirens. The sequence continues at coordinate 10,775,925 of CM053792.1, forward strand.
TTTAGCCAACCCCCAAGGTAATAAGTAATAGTTATAAAGTTCCAAGGTTGTTTGGTGTGTGTGGTGGTTAGAGTCTTGTGATCTGTGTGTTCAATTAGGCTCTAGAGTCAAAGCCCTAGAAAAGTCAAAAAAGGGTCAAAGGTCAACTAAAATCCCAAAATGGAGTGGCATTTTTGTTTTTTTATGTTTTAAAGTGTTTTGGTATCCAAGGAGTGGTTTCTAGCTTGAGATAAGCAAGTTAGGAGAGGAAATTGTTGAATGAACAAAAATTGCAAAAGTTGTTCATGACAACACTTCCTAAAAACTACAAAATTTCCTTAATGGTGTTCTAAGCCTGACCTAAGGGTCCAACCATGTGGGAAAAGGTTATATAAGTTCAAAAAACCCTAACTTGATAGTTGGAAGTGGCCTTATACAAATTGAGGTTTGGAAAGAACAAGATCTAACTATATTTTCATAACAAAGCCTTCATCCAGTCATGATATGGATTTGAAGGACTAAAATAATTTTTTGAGACTCTAATTTTTGTTGTGTACTTTCCTTGTGTGGAATTGGTTTAAATTTTTTGTACAACTGATTAGCATTTTGTTAATTTCTTGTGTTTTGCTAGTTCACTGCCTAGTTTAGAGCCAGTTTTGTAAATATGCATCCTACTTGAATTCCCATGGATGAACTTCCACAGCCTCTCTGAATCAAGTAGGGGACTCTTTATATAGTGTAAATATGGTCTATGGAGTCATGGTTTGCAGGGAAGCTAATTTTACCATCAAGCCCTAAGCAAGTGTTGGGGCATTCTGGCTAGGAGTTTGCACTGTGCAGTAACAAGGAAGCTTGTAAAATTGATTGGTTTGTGCCAATCAATGGTAAGAGTGAAAAAGGGATTTTTTCCTTAGTAAATTACTATAAGGAGAAGAGTAAAATATTTGAATAGAGCATCCAAATGAAGCCAAGAACCTAGATTGGTTCACATGCCCTAGAAACCCTCAAAAATAGGGGTTTGTTGAAAGTCCTATGTACAAACATTTTGGGAGGCTAAAACCTAGGAAATCTTGAAGCCTAGGGAGATCTTAGGAAGAATCCCTAACTAGGTTGGGGGTTGGTTTGGAGAAGTTGTGAGATATCCCAAGAAAATTGAATTTGGGAGGCCTACTTGGGGGCAAAAAGGCTATAAGGCCTAAACCTTGAAAAACAAGAATTCGATAGAGAAACCAAGGAAGAATCCAATAAGATGGATAAAAAGGGGTGGAAAATAGGTAGAGAGGAGTAGGGATACCTATTTCTAGTCACTAAACCAGTTTGGAAGAGAAAAAAGCTAAATTAAGCCCATGAGTGTATAGAGGATTAGGGAGCATAATTATGTGTTTGAAGTTGGTGGAGAGTTCTATGAGGAGTTAGAGATCCTAGAAGTGATCTAGGAGTAGGTTAGTGAGGAATACCCCAGTAAGAAAAAAGAATAGGTCTTAGGAAGAGCTAGAGGGCTATGAAGAGTTAAGACTCCCCACTAGAGTTTGTAATGGCACAAACACTTATGTAAATTATTTTAGCCAGCTTCTAAGTGACATTTAAATATTGTAGAGATAGTTAAGGAGAATATTACATATTTTTTCAAAAGGCATTAATCCCAAGAAAAGAATATTAACCAATTAGAAAATAAGAAGGCTAAAATGGTAAAAGGATGAAATATGAATCATTGATTAAGGTCTAGAACTTTCTATGATTATCTATTTAAGAAGGGTTCTAACCCTAAAATTAAAATGGATTATGGAATAGAGAAGTGAAAAAAGCATGAAGGAGTGAACAAGCTAAGTACAGAGCAAGGAAGGCTGAGTCAGATAGAATAACTTAGCAGTGAAGGATATAATAGAGCATATTAGATAAGGAGACCAGTTTGAGACATTGAAGAGAGGAGATATGTAAACAACTTTTAGAGAAACTGAAGGTTCAGGTACTCCAATATTCTAACAAATAAATCAAGGAAAATCTCTTAACATAGTGGTTTTAACATGCCTTGTTTAAATCTCCTAACATAGTCCTTACTTAAATGTAAGTGTAAATTCCTTTAATCAAGGTGAGACCTAACATTCTTCTAAAGATCTTAACAGGGAAGACCCCTCACAAGGTATATCATTAGATGTGATTAAATTATAGCCCTAATAGGAGAAATTTGTTGATGCAATAGTAAATATTTGTGGGTTTCATCTGCACCCCATTTTTACCTTCATCTTGAAGTGTTTATGGTTGCCAAAATCTTTGTGTTATGTGTTTATGTTTTCATGGATGTTATGTTTAGATAGATTTCATTTCAGCTTTATAGTTTATGAGTATATGGTATAAGATCTAAGATATGAGATGGATTAGGAGTGAATACAGTTAATCTAATATATTTTTTAAACAATGAATTTTTTTATAGATCCTGATTCATCCCACCCCCCCCCCCCCCCCCCCCCCCCCCCTCCCTCAGTATCTTGTTTCCCAATAAGACTTCCAAAAATTGGTATCAAAGCTTAGTTCTCTTGAAAGAAGTCTAACAACTTGAGAGTATAGATCTTGGAAATATAGGAATATAAATTGGAAAGGATCATTCAGAACCAAATGATTGAAATCTAGATCATACTATAGTAACTTGAAGGAGCAAATGAAAAGGAAAAATATTGTTATTAGGCAGAATGACACACTATATAAGGAAGTTGGTATCAAAGAATTGCTTAATAGTGGAAATACTCATGATAGTGATGTAACAATAGTAGATCTATTAGACAAGAACAACATTCTAAGTAAAGAAGTTAGAGAACTAAAAAGAGAATAGGAAATTCAATCAGTAAGACTATGTGAGATGACTGAACAAAAGAAGAAAGTCGAAGAAGATAAGATCATGGCTAAAGAAGACAAAATAAAAATGGCTACCAGACTCAAAGAAAGATCATTTTATGTGAAGAAGCTTACAAATACTTAGTTGGACATGATGAATTAGTTGTTACTTGCAAATTAGGAGTTGAACAAAAAGGACATAAAGATCACAAATTTGAGATCACAGAGTGACCAACTAAGGAAAGAATTGAGATCTAAGAAATAAATTCTAGAAATAATGAATAAACCAAGTGAAGCCATTAGATACTTTGAAGAATTGATGAGATCACCAAGGTCATCTAGTGATACTTCTGGTTGAGGACATATCAAGCACTCTTCATCTACTTGTTGAGCTGTTGTTTTGCACGATGCTTAATGGAAGGAATCCTTTCAAACTCCTCTCTTGAAAAGCTAATCCAAGGATCAAATCCAAGGTTCTAGTAATCTTGTGACCTACTAGAATCCACTTAGCTGAAGATAAATATGAATGTTCATGAGGAGGCCTTTACTGGTTCTAAAATGATTAGGATAAGATGTATGATTTTCTTGTTGTCTCAAAAAGAATAACCACACAAAAAAGGAATATATTTTTGTATTTTCTATTTATAAGATGAATGCAATCTAACAATGCAACTATATGAATTCCTAGTTTAACCAAGGGGTTAGCAAACCAAATAAAAAAGATAAGGTGACAATAAATTTAAGAAAATAACATGACAGTAAATCCTAATGGACATAAGCTATGGCAACAACACATCTACAAGTTAAGCTTTCAAAAAGATCAATGGGTAACCAATGAAAATAGGAGTAGTGCTTCTTTAACTCCACTGATGCAATTATCAATGGGAATATAGTAACTATAAGATGCTTCACTTTTCATCAAATTGCAAGGCCATGGAAAGTGCGCTCGTGTGAGATGAAAAGTTATGCAGGGACAATATGATGATCTCTTCTTGAACTAAGTACATCAATAGAATTTGTAGACCCATAGCAAGCACTAGAATTAAAAGATCACACAACAAGAAATAACACAATAAACTTTTGGCTCAATTACATTTCATGAACATACATACACAAAATATAACACACTTAGGCAAGAATCACTACACTCCAAATGCGAGCACAGAAAGCATATATTATTGCAAAATAACAATAGCCTTGAATACATATTTTTAGTATAAATAATTAATTATTATTACATTTTACTTAAGTTTACTTAGGATAATGCATTTTTATATTAGTTGTCATGTAGACACTTAGGAATATGCAGTCATATGAGTTGTCTTGTTGACACCACAAGAGTTAGCAACTTATTTGAGAACATGGTTTGTACAACATGTCTTTATGAGATACGCCTATGTAAACTTATGCTCTCATCATCACACAAACTCTTATGCTCAATGGAGGATAATCGACTCTTGGTGGACATGTGCTTAGTTGTGATGTTTATCTCTTTGCTGACTCCTAGTCATTCTAGTTTCCTTTATATACAAGGAACTTCTAGTGTATATTCATCAAATCATTTCATATCAAATCATTATATATCCATTATCATTTTGATCATTATTGAGATTCTCATTTGATCATCATTAGTCTCTCTTGTGCTATCTATTGAGCTTCTTGATTTTGGCATTGAATTATTGACTTAGAAAAATTCTCACATGGTATCAGAACTACACCAAATTCTTACATGGTATCAGAGCCATAGGAGTTTCATTACATAGCCATTGGAGATTTTATTTTTTGCAAGTCAAGATTGGTGCTTGCTGGTGCAAATCAGATATTGGTATCACATTTAGAAGGTCAAAAAACCCCCAAATTGACTTTTGTTTCATCAAAATCAGACATCTGAGGTGAAATCTAGAGTCATTTGGGTTTTGAAGGTGCGACAGTGGTGATTCAGGAAAAATAATTACAAAGGTGATTTTCAAACAACGATATCTCCCTCATACAGACTCCTTTTTTCGAGCAATTTTTTTTTATATTAGGGTAGAATTTTGTGATTTACACATTGTTGCAGGATGTTTGAGATATTTGTTCCTGAATTTTTCTTCAACTCACAAATCCCAATTTTTGTAACTTCAAAAGCTTAATTTGGGCTCATCCAAACACATATTCAAGTGCTACTTTTTTTGAGAGTGCATGATTTTTTGTCTACTTTCCAAATCTGGTATTAGTTTGGAGTAATTTTGAGTAGACATAAAACTTTCAAATTTTGGTCTCATTTTGGCCTATTGGCACTTGTAATTAATTAGATCCTTAAGAGGTCTTGTGTCTTATTTTTTTGAGTTAGATATAGCTTCATATTTGTTGTTGTAACCATCAATAGAAGTCCACTTACGCCCTAAATTAGCAAGTGGTCATTGTAATCAACTAAATATAAAGTGCCAAATCATGCATTAGGGGGGGTTTCTTTGATTTTTTTTTCATTTTGGGGGTGCATACATTATTTGATCTCATAGAGTCATGTCAAAAGTGTCACTTTGGTTTAAGATTCAAATTGACAAAAAGAAACTATCAAAAATGGAGTGCTTTGATGATTGGTCATCTAAGAGAACATAAGGAAGTGTTTCCTTATCTATATTTGAAGATATGTCCACCTAATACTAATTGGGGACATCTTTCTCTTCTTCTTCACTTTATGTATAATAGTATGAGTAAGGAATCTTTTGCTCCTCTTAGTAAGGCAAGTAGTCCTCATGACATTTGGATGTGTCTTTGGGAAGCATGTGGAGATCCATAAGTTCCTCCATTACCAGAGGACATTCTACCTCCAATCACTCCAGTTGTCGTACCTACAACTCTAGTTGAGATCATAGCTCTTGATGCTCCTGTTGCTTCTACTCTAGCCACAGATGCTCTTTATTCAATAAAATAGGAAACACCATGTCTTCCTATTTCAACTTCATGGGATGACTTCCTTCCAGACATTGTAGTTTTCTTTGTGGAGCCTTACATTGAAGATGTGGGAGACATTATTTATGACATCCATCTTCTCTTTTTTTAGGAGAATTCTTCTTCACTTGTTGTGAGGTAACACTCTGACCCTCAACCACTTGATCTTTCTTTTGAGACTGACATGATTGTTGACACTTCTTTTCAGCAGTTGGAGGAGGACTTTTTTACTTCAAAGGAGACATATCAGTTTTTACATGCATGATGTATGGGGGGTCTTGATTCCTGCATCCTTGCATGCAACTTGTATTACTTCATCTCTCTTTTTGGAGGAGGTTTTTCCCATGAGGTTTTCCCTCTTTCTCCATTTTTAGAGAGATTGCATTGCATCACATTGTATGTAGAGCATTGCATTTGTACATGGGTACCTAACATGGCCTAGTAGTTGGGACCCACATTGCATCTTGCATTTAGCTTTGTGAGCTTAAGTGCAATCCCCTAAGTTGCACTTAAGGGGAGGATGTTAGTGTAAATAATTAATTATTATTACACTTTACTTAAGTTTATTTAGGAATATGCATAGATATATGAGTTATCTTATTGACAGCACAGGAGTTAGCAACTTATTAGAGCACATGGTGTCTACAACATCTCTTTATGAGATACACCTATGTAAACTTATCCTCTCATCATTTCACAAACTCATGTGCTCAATGGAGGATAATCCACTCTTGGTGGACATGTGCTTAGTTGTGATGTTTATCTCTTTGCTAACTCCTAGTCATATTAGTTGCCTTTATATATAAGGCACTTCTATGATCCGATATCCAATCATCTAATATCCATTCATTTGATCATATCCTGTCTCTCTTGTACTATCTCTTGAGCTTCTAGATCTTGGCATTTCATTCTTTCCTTAGTCAAATTCTTACATGGTATTAGAGCTATACCAAATTCTTTCATGGTATTAGAGATAATTAATTATTATTATACTTTACTTAAGTTTACTTAAGATAATGCATTTTTATATTAGTTGTCATGTAGACATTTAGGAATATGCATAATCATACAAGTTGTCTTGTTGACAACACAGGAGTTAGCAACTTATTTGATCACATGGTGTCTACAACATCTCTTTATGAGATACACCTATGTAAACTTATCCTCTCATCATTGCACAAACTTCTATGCTCAATGGAGGATGATCTACTCTTGGTGGACATGTGCTTAGTTGTGATGTTTATCTTTTTGCTAACTACTAGTCATTCTAGTTGCCTTTATATACAAGGCACTTCTAGTGTGTATTCATCAAATCATTTCATATCAAATCATCGGATATCTATTATCATTTTGATCATTATTTAGATTCTCATTTTATCATCATTAGTCTCTCTTGTGCTATCTATTGAGCTTCTTGATCTTGGCATTGAATTATTGCCTTAGGAAAATTCTTACACATATTACATTCCTGTATTTATTAGAAAACTTCTCCTCAATTTGTGTTGAGAGTGAGAGATATCTTTATGAAATCATATGCTTCTAAACTAATAAAACAAATCTATTTATGTATAAATCGACTATCTAACTAGTGCTAAGTAGGACTCCATCCATTTTATATCATTAATTGGATGCATGAGCCTTTACATGTCATGAAACAAAGAAAGGATGAGATAATAAGAAAAAGAAAGCCTTCAAATGATGTAGAAGTGACTAGAAGTGGAAAAAATAGAAGCTCCATCTTCACTAGGCATCTATAGGAGTTAAACTATTGCTAGAATGTGTTTTTGATGCATGGAAAGCTCTAAATTTAGAATTGGTAGTTAAATGTTGGTGCACCTTTGAATTCCTCAAAATCTTCCATGACACTACTAAAAAAGCGCACATGCACAACAGTGCACCTTGGAAGCAAGCTCCAAAAAATACAAAATTTCACTAAGTGTCAAAATCAATATTTTGGCTTCTAAGTTTTGTTCCCCTTTATACCAGAGCTAGGTCTGGGTATTTGCCCTTGAATTTATCGATTATCTCAGTGACTTAAGCCGCATCTAGCAAATCTAAGGCTTCATATTTGTCTTTCACCTTCTATTTGTAGTTGCTGATTTTGATATGGGTCTCTACAAAATCTCCAAGTTTTATATCTAGTTTTAGTAAAGCCTCTTGTATTCTAAACGCTTGTCTGATATCATCATCATTAGTAGCTTCCTCAAATGTTTTCTAGAATTTCTTTGCTACGACCTATACTAGTACTAACTTCTCTCGTGCATCGTCCTCAAAAATATGTAAACAAGCATCACTATAATGCTTCTCAACTTCCAAAATTTGCTCTTGGGCTTGATCCTTGAGCCTGTGAATCTCTACGTGTAATGTCTCCATTACTTTATTCCCATCTAAAATATTTTCAATCCAATCATCAATCTTGTCTAACTCCTCAACTGTATATACACCCATCAACATCTGATACCTTTGGCCTTTAATTGCCTATAATGCTTGCAAATCTTTGCCCCAGGTATGTATCTCATCCATCAGACCAAAATCTTGATTCAAAATGGCTACTAGCCTATCCACATTCTCCTGCATGATGTGTTATAGCTTTAGATTTCCCTGAATGATCTATACACCCTTTTCCTCAAAACTTTCTCACCATTGCTGACAAGCTCTCAAAAATGGGTCCAATTGTACCACACCCCTATCTCTTCTTTCAATTGCTATGTTCAAAGTTTCCTCTGGGTTTGTGGCATCCAAGGGACCAAAAACTTTGCTTAGATATTTGTTTAGGATTTCATTTTGTTGCTAAAGTGTTATTAATTCTGTCCCATCTTGTTCCAAGCTCCTGAATACCTCCTTCATTCTTGTTGTAACCAGTAGCTTAGTGGTATCTAAGGTAGGTTTCCCAAGCATGACCTCCCTGATCTGATAATCTCATGGAATTAGTTCTTCAACATTTGAATGTGGAGGAGGGATAGCCACATGAGCAAACAAGTCATGGCTCTAATCACTCATAATGAAGGCTAATGCATGCACATCTTTTGGAGGTGATTTAGGCTTCCTTAGAACCTCAATTAATTCCATTCTATCCTCCTCTTCAGTGGTGAATTGTTTCCTTTTATTTTTTATCACTTCTTTCCTCAGCCACCTTGGGATGTGTTGTACCAGGGATTTACCTTTTGAAGATGAAGGAGTTTGCTTAGCTATACTTTTCCCCTTATCACTCCTTTCTGGAGTCTTCTCCTTCTGTGAGAGATCCGCATTGGGAGTCTCTGTATCTGTAGAGTCCACAATCCTCACCTTGATGTCTTAAGAAGTTTGTTGAGGCTATTCATTTATATGCCCTTCTTTCAACACTTCCTCAATGAATACTTGTTCTGGCTCTTCCTCTTGTCCTGCTTCTACCTATTTTTCTTTGTTATTTGGAGGAAGGGGAGTAACTAAACCTTTATCCACATAAAATGTAACATGATGTGGAGACGATGGAATTATTTTAGGTCCTTGTATCTAAGGTGGTAACTTACTTGAATCCTCCTGCTGAGGTTGGTTAGTTGGAGTGTCTACTATCTTGTCTCCCACCAATTTAGTATTGATGGGCATGAAATCAAAATTTGACATCTGAAAGACATCAGTGCCTTCCACATCTATCCATTGTTGCATCTCATCTTATGATGTTGTAGTTTAAATGGGTTGTTCAGGAATAGATGGAGGTGGGATGGTGGAGCTTCTTCTCCTTTCTAACTCTGTAGCTCTCACAAGACGAGTCCTCCAATTCAAAGGTAAATTATCCTCTTCATCCTCATCATCCTCTCCTTATGCTTCTTCTAGAATAGCTTCAGGGATTGATGGGAAGGGAATTACTTTCTTGATTATCTTTTGTCTCCTTTTTACTAAAGTCTTAATCTTTCTTCTCTTATTAGGCATGGAGGGGGAGGCTTGTCCTATTATTGGGGTATTTCTTGGATTTCCACTTCATCTCCTCCTGGTACTTGCTCAGGTGGTGGCACTTGAGGATTGTCTTGGGTCTCTATAGCTTCAACATTTTTTGACCCTTGCACATTTTCTTCTCCAGTCTGTGTAGGTACCTGAATTTATCCCTCTTCTGGCTCGGCTTGTTGAGGAGAATTCCTCTTCCTTTTGCCCTTACCTTTACCTTTTTGAGCCCTGTAATATCCAACTAGCCTAACAAGTTGGTGCACTAGTTCTAGTCTAACTAGTGACTGGGTTGTAAATGTAGGCACTATGACCTTTGCTCTTTGAACTTTAACTGGGCGAGCTTGAGCATGGAAGATCACTATCTCAGGAATTGGATCAAGTTTGAAAGGTCTCTTGATCCAATCGTTTGTCAATTTAATGACATGCCTTGCCCTATGATTAATGATTGAGTTCTCTTCTTCCTAAATCTTGGCATTCATTATAGGCCTATCACTGATCTTATCCCTATTGAATAATGGATTGAGAAGATCTTCTGTATCTTGTTGATTAGAAGACATAATAACTCAGCCAAAATAACCTATCCATAATAACCCAAGGAATAAATAACCCAGGGTCATAATAACCCAATCCAAAATAACCTGGAGTCAAAATAACCCACGGACAAAATAACCCCATAAGATTATAGAGAAAGGAAAACAAAATTTATAAATTACAAGTATATTTCTAAGAAAAAAAATTATTCAAATTTTCAATTAAAGTGTCAAATTATAAGCAATGCCTCTTATATAATCTAAAATATTATTATTGTCATAAACATCAACTAGTCTTTTTAGTCTTTCTTTGAGTTCAAGGTATTTTTTCTTGCTTGCTTGTGTAGCATGTCCAACCATATATTTATCTATTTTATTCTCTTGGTAATCATCTTGAATAGGTAAATAGCAATTCCACATTGTGATCTAGTTAGTCTTCCAATCCACGTGCCTTCAAAATAATCAATTATGGCTTGTAAAGTCTCCTCGTGTTCTATATAATAAGGAGATTATAGAAGTATTTCAAATGCATTGATTACATATATTTGAGGCACAAAAGCTAATGCAACCAGTTTTTTGATCTCAAATCAAAATACTTCATCGACACTATAATGTGTTTGTAGACCTACTTCTTGAACTTTCCTCCACAAGCACTGAGAGAAATGGAAAAGACATCCTCGAATAGTGATATTTGGAAAAAAATTCAGAAATAGCTCCCTTGAAACCTAATTCAAAATCAATAAGTATAGTTTTTGGGTTTAGATTAGGTTGTAGTTGTTTTAATTTTACAAGTACTTGTATATAAGTGGATCTTATTTTTTTGGTCATAAGAATATAGACGAGTGGAAATATTGCATCATTTTTCAAGTCATGAATTGTATACAACTATTGAAAAATACTTGGTACTATTTTAAATGTACCATCACTAAACCAATTTTCAGATTCTTTTAGTAGTTGCAAATTTTGTGTGGTGGTGAATATTAAAAAATGATTCTCATCATTACTGTCATGATAAAGACACTTTTCCCCTCTATTGGTAATTGTATATTCAATTGGTAAGATAAGATCTCTCGATGTCTAAGGATTTGGTAGTGGTACTTCAAATCTTATTCTTTTCCTTCGAATCATTTTGGATAATGCATTGATTGATGGTATTGCTCCTGCTACCAGTAATGAAATATTAGAACATGTAGTAGAAATGATATTTCTTGTAGAGTCTTGAGTCAAGCATGCCATGTTTTTGTTTGACATTGATCATCTCAATTTTTGGAGCATGATTATGTCATGTACTGCTAATCACATCACCAGATTCTATGTCATAGTATAGCACTGACTTGAACATTTATTTGTAAAATATTTTGCACAATGCCAAATCATTTTATTGACACCTTCTTGATCAAGCAAATATGTGTAACCATTTAAAATGAGTAATTTCTTATTTTTTGACTTGTTAAAAATTGAAGAAGCATTGTATATATTTAAAATTATGAAGAATTTCTTGATTCCCTAAAAGTATATTTATTTTTGTATACTTTATAGAAACCCCTAGAAAAATTTAATATAATGTTTAAAATTTCTCTTTTTCTTATCACTCTACACACTCTTCATTCTTCTCCCCTAATTCCTTCCTTTACTTCTCTAAGCTCTTAATTTTACCACTTTATATATCCTCTTAATGCCTCTTCATAATGCCTTTTGACTTACATCTTTTCATAATAACTCTTATTTAGCTTATTCCCACGAATTTGTCTTTATTTTTATAATTATTTACCATTTTATAAGTTATTTAAGCATATTAAAGATGTTTTAAGGCTATTTTAAGGGTATATAATGGATATATGGTCTAAAAATGACCTAAATATCCTCTATGGTGCCTCACATTCCCTTTTTAAGCATACTAACTTGATCTAGAATGACTATGGGTTATTTTGTCCATGGGTTATTTTGACCATGGGTTATTGTGACCCTGGATTATTGTGTCCTTGGGTTATTATGGTGGGGTTATTGTGTCCAGGGTTATTTTGGCCGGGTTATAATGTCCAGCACCCAAATATGGAAGCATCATTTACAATCCTATTGTTGGAATATTCAAATAGGAAGAATGCTTATGAGAGGGAGGGGGGGGGTGAATCAAAAGTATTGCACTTTAACCATTAAAACTTTTAACTGAAAGTAAATTGCATGCACGTAAACATATCAAACAACCATGAAAAAAAAACATGTACCACCACATAAAACTTGAGATTTTGGTAACCCAGAAACCCTCCAAGAATAAGAAGGTAAAACTAGGGTGGGGATGATACCCACAAAATTATTGCAACAATAATGTTTGACCAATTTTGATGGTCTGCCCTGTTAAAGGCTTTACACTGTGTCAATAGTGACCTAGTTAAAGGATTTAAAAACACTTTACATGAAGTGTTACCCTGTTAAAGGATTTAATCACCTATTTAAAGGATCTACAAATTAGCTATTAACCTAACCTATCAACATAGGATTTCCTTTCTAATACAATTGCTAGAGAGTATTAGGTATAATTAACCTGATAGCTTACAATCCTTGATTGCTGAATTCAGGCACTTGATCTGCTTTCTCTGATCTTGATTCTATGAAATCTGATATCTATTTGTATTCCTTGCTGTAATGTCCCCTTTTCAAATAATTAAAAAATAATAATCTTTGCTAAGGCAGGCAGGCCCAAGAAAGTGAAGTTTCAGAAAAAGGGGGTTAATCTTTGGAAACCGTTGGACTAATAAATGAAAATTATTATTAAAATATGTTTCATTAACCTCTCTTGGACGTGAGTTATGGTTATGCCCTCTTTTAAGGGGTTTGGAGGCATTTTGGGCTGATTACAGAACTTGATTTTTGCTCATTCTTTGTTATTCTTCAGAGGTTGCCAAACCTGTGGAGAAGGAGACCCAAGAACGGGAGTTTGTAGGTTTCCAGGCAGACCCAAGAACGGGAGTTTGCAGGTTTCTAGGAAGGCTAAGGATGGGAGTTTGAAGCCATTCCATGTGCATGCTCATACAGAGTTTGCCTTTGTGCTGAACAGTGCAGATTTGTGAGTTTTCGGGTGTTATTTGGTATGAGATTGGTGTTTCCAGTTGAGTATTTCATATCAGTTTGGGTTGATGCTGTATTTTAGAATTTAAGGTGTTAAAATAGAGCTTAATATATATATATTGGGACATGATTAAACTTCTAAGATAGATTATTAGTGTTTTTCTGGTATTTTCGGGCATTTTTTGTGTTAATTTCGGGAGCCCGATGAGCATAATTTTTGTCCTACATTTGAGAACTGTTGTGTAAAGGCTATACGGATCTGGAAATGTCATTTTGTAGGCTGTTATGCTGCTGAAATTTCTGTAAAAATGTCCACTTTCATATTTATTAATAATTTGTGAAGTTGTGAAGCTTTTGGCACTATTTTCAGCATACCCGATTTGTGGTTTCTGGAGAAATTTGGTGGATCTTTGTGATATTAGTTGTTTGATCTTGAAAATCTGATTTGAGGCTTGAAATATCATGTAACAACAGAAAAGGGACATTTCAGTGGTATCAGAGCCATGATCTTGCCAGCCTGAGGGTTTGTAGAAGTTTGCAGGTCAGTTTTGACAACTACCCAGATCTTGCATGTCATAATTTGGTGGTTGCATGTTGCTTCTAATCAATTGCATGTCAAAATCTATGGTTGCATGCTACTTCTAATCATTTTCATGTTAGTTCTTGGTGAATTTGGTGGTTGTAGAAGTTTGCATGTCAGTTTTGACAACTACCTAGATCTTGCATGTCAGTTTTGACAACTACCCAGATCTTGCATGTCAATTTTGACAACTACCCAGATCTTGCATGTCATAATTTGGTGGTTGCATGTTGCTTCTAATCAGTTGCATGTCCAAATCTATGGTTGCATGCTACTTCTAATCATTTGCATGTTAGTTCTTGGTGTTTGAAGAAGTTATATCCTATTGGGGTTACACTCTACTTTATCCAGAATGGACAGGTATAGTACAGAGTCTCAGAGGACACGATCTTGGACAATTGATAACCAAAGTCAAAATAGTAGAAAGGATGGTTATTTAGACATTCGAGATAAACTTATGAAAATAAGCCATGACATGTCTGAACAGTTGGTTGAGCACCACCGTATAATGAATGACATGTTATCTGACCCAGCTAAGGTGGATAAGTTGACTGGATTTCTATTTGGCATATTTTCTCACAGGACAGATGACACAATTCCCAAGAAGTTGCATGGGGAGTTTGAGAAACTAGCTGATAGCCAGGTAGAGGTCTCAGATTCTACTCTGCCACAGGAGGTGGTGGGAAAGGATATTACACAGATTGATAGTAACGGTCAACTTGATACTCAGATTGAGACAATTGTTTACAGGTCGTCAAAGGGTGATGCCACAGGTATTCAGGATGGTATAGTTACAACAGGCAGTGACTACAGTGTAGTGGGTTTAGATGATGATTATGAGGATGTTGTTGTGCAGGATGGTGAGATACCTGGTAGAGATGAGCAGACATTGAGCATTCATGACTTTGCTGAGAAAGAGTACCAGGCACAGTTAGATGCTTCATCACATGAGGTTGAGGCTAGTAGTACTTCACATGATTTGTCCAGTCAGTTGAAGGTGAACAAAGATAGTATTGTGACTTCATTATCTCATCATGACAAGTATGTGGAGTTAGTTGGTATTGGTCATATTACTCAGGTGAGGAGTTTGCTTGAGTTACCAGTTGATTCTAGTTTACGGATATGGACTCGAGATTTTTATATTGGTGTTTGGGATTCAGTTGACTAGAGATCTTTAACACTTTTTTGTAGTAGTGTTTGTTTGGGTGCTATCATGGAGTTGATTAGCAGATTACACGGTGTTGTCTTTTCTTGTGCCAATATCTTGTCTGATGTTGGTATTAGTTTTTATACACCGATGTTGGGCTTTGTTCATATATCTAGTCGGCCATACTTGCTAGAATGTGTTGATGATATTTCATATTTGGCAGTGTGTATAGATGAGTCCCAGGATCATATTGGCATTGATGACATCCAGGAGGATGCAGTGGGCAGTTTTGAAGACTTAGTTTCCTTGGGTATAGAGGAGTTGGACAGCAATGCTAATGTTTTTGATACTCCGTATGTTGATATGAGCTTTAGATTTGATTCACACGATATGGATGGTAATACTCTAGAGACTAGTAACTTTGAGGATACTCTTTTAGACAATGCATCAGAGGAGGTTTGTAGGAGACAGTCAAGCCAGCGCCATCATGTGTCTAATCAGTTGAGAGTTAGTGACCGAGACATTGCTATCACTTGCCAGCATTTCGATGTTGTTCGTCAGTTGTTAGCAGTTTATGGATGGGGTTCTCCTACTAGTGATGAGCAGGAAGGCAGTTATCTTTCCTTGATAGAGATCCACTCTTTATGGGAGGCTATTCGGATTTTGAGACAGAATTATATGCAGTTGCTAGCTGACAGAGATTATCTTATGGAGTGGGGTAGTACAGCATATGATGCATTGTTGGCCAAGGAAGATGAGGTGAGTGAGCTTACTGAGCAGCTTGAGGTGACTTCTGAGATTCTTGAGAGTACACAGTTGGCTTTCAAGGAGTCACAGCTTCATTTGGCTAAGGTGACCATGGAGTTAGAGCAACTATAGTCTTTACCTGATTCTATACAGTCACAAGCTATGGTGTTTGGTGATCCGAGGATGTCCATGGCTGAGATTTTCAGAGACAGTGGAGATGGGGATGCATCCATCCTTGATACTAACATTGGCATATCAGGTTCATTCCCACTAGAGTCAGGTTCAGTTGAGTTGGGTGTTATAGCAAATTGTTGTATGCCTGACATGGTGGTGGCCTCTGGTACTAATGGCACAGAGACTAGAGATGCATCAAAGATCATGTGTGATGTTGGTGAGTCGACAGTTGGCATGGTTCTTGCTAGTAATACTACTCCCTTGGTGATATCTTTGGAGGTAGTAGTCAGTTCCAACATGGTTAATAATCAATTGCAGTTAGTTTCATCTAGATTACAGTCTGAGCCACTGACTGAGATTGGCGCATTCTATTGGCATTACACTATGAGGTACGCTCATCAATTTACCTTTGATGACCATGTTGATGAGATTATGATACAGAGATGTACTTTGGTTCCTAGTGCTTATCATCAGTTATGGAATAGTTTGATGCCTCGGGATGAGAGTTGTGATGGGCACGACATGGTGATAGGTCCTGCAGTTGATAGCTTGATAATACATGACTTAGAGCAGGAGTTTTGGAGTGATGCTTCAGCAGGTGTTGTTATTGATTCTACTCCTTTGGCTATGACATCTCCTGACTTAGCTAGTGATCAGTCATAGTGGGTTATATCACTTGTTCATGGTGATTTGTTGACTGAGGTTGGTTTTTTTAATCAACATTATATTGCAGGGTATGTACATCAGTTAGCAATTGATCCTTGTGTTGAGGAGTTGATGGCAGGAAAATTTGGTTTGGGTTCCATTTCTTGTTGTTTATCTTGTGATGGCTTTTCACCATCAAGGGTGCATGGGAGTTATGGTTATGAGACAGTGGCCGATGATCTATAGAGTTGTGTTGACTACAGGAGTTGTACAGTGTGTGGATTCTCCATACTTGGTACAATTTTATTCGGGAGCATTCACCATTGTTGCAGAGTTGGATTGTACATTCCGTGTAGGCCAGTGGAATGCATTGATGGTATTTACTATGTTCGTAGTCCACTTTACTTGGGTTTTGATGTTCTAAGAGTTTGTATCTCATGGGTTTCTGACTGTGGAAGTTGTGATTTTGGAGTTTGGTTGAGCTATAATTGTCAGTTTGATTATGGATTCCTCTTGGTCTTATTGCAGAGGATATTGCAGGAGCCTGTGTTAATTGGTAGTAGTATAGTTCATGACTACATTTGGGATCCAGGTGGATTGATTGCTTTATTATTCAGCCATTGCTTGAGGACAAGCAATGTTTGGGAGGGGAGGACTTGTCATGTCCCCTTTTCAAATAATTAAAAAATAATAATCTTTGCTAAGGCAGGCAGGCCCAAGAAAGTGAAGTTTCAGAAAAAGGGGGTTAATCTTTGGAAACCGTTGGACTAATAAATGAAAATTATTATTAAAATATGTTTCATTAACCTCTCTTGGACGTGAGTTACAGTTATGCCCTCTTTTAAGGGGTTTGGAGGCATTTTGGGCTGATTACAGAACTTGATTTTTTCTCATTCTTTGTTATTCTTCAGAGGCTGCCAAACTTGTGGAGAAGGAGACCCAAGAACGGGAGTTTGCAGGTTTCCAGGGAGACCCAAGAACGGGAGTTTGCAGGTTTCTAGGGAGACCCAAGAACGGGAGTTTGCAAGTTTCTAGGAAGGCTAAGGATGGGAGTTTGAAGCCATTCCATGTGCATGCTCATACAGAGTTTGCCTTTGTGCTGAACAGTGCAGATTTGTGGGTTTTCAGGTGTTTTTTGGTATGAGTTTGGTGTTTCCAGTTGAGTATTTCATATCAGTTTGGGTTGATGCTGTATTTCAGAATTTAAGGTGTTAAAATAGAGCTGAATATATATATTGGGACGTGATTAAACTTCTAAGATAGATTATTAGTGTTTTTGTGGTGTTTCCGGGCATTTTTTGTGTTAATTTCGGGATCCCGATGAGCAAAGTTTTTGTCCTACATTTGAGAACTGTTGTGTAAAGGCTATACGGATCTGGAAATGTCATTTTTTAGGCTGTTATGCTGCTGAAATTTCTGTAAAAATGTCCACTTTTAGATTTATTAATAATTTGTGAAGTTGTGAAGCTTTTGGCACTATTTTCAGCATACCCGATTTGTGGTTTCTGGAGAAATTTGGTGGATCTTTGTGATATTAGTTGTTTGATCTTGAAAATCTGATTTGAGGCTTGAAATATCATGTAAAAATAGAAAAGGGACATTTCACTTGCTTAGTTCTGATCAACTGAATATCTATTTGCTGCTCTTTTCCTCTAAGTCTTTTTACTCTTCACTCTGAACTCCACTATAATTTTTCATTCACTCCTTTATCCATCTCTCATACAATGAGATTTTGTCTTCCTTATAAAGACATTCGAAGACTTAGGGTTAGATATGGATCTATGATCCATATTGAATCTTTGTTTCCCGCTCATTCTTTGCACTTTTATTATTGGTTTCATGCCTTCTCCATTTTTCTTATTGGTTGCATGTAGATTGCATAGGAAATACAAAATATTCGATCTTATC
Source organism: Cupressus sempervirens (assembly GCA_028749045.1). Taxonomy (NCBI): domain Eukaryota; kingdom Viridiplantae; phylum Streptophyta; class Pinopsida; order Cupressales; family Cupressaceae; genus Cupressus; species Cupressus sempervirens. Next base: position 10,794,385 of record CM053792.1, read on the forward strand.
TATTTGATCCTTCGAGATTCATCATATGTTAGCCAAAAAAATGATCTACATATGAGTTTGTGCCTTTTCAAACTCATATATGCATTCTATGTTACTCGGTACTTTACTGATTCCTGATGGTTAGCACATATAAGAAACTAGCTTACTCAACTGCTATAGTGATTCTATCTTTCTCGGCATCATCTATGACTCGGCACCTAAATATTACTCGGCACCTGTATCATGCTCGGCACCTGAAGTCACTCGGCACTTGATCTTCGCTCAACACCTGGAGGCTGCTCGGTACCTGAAGATCACTCGACACCTGTTGGATTTTCTAACTCGGCATACATAGTGTACTCGGCTTCAATGTAGAAAGTGGTTAAGTGTGTTGGCACTCAAATGTCAAAACCATTATGAGACTAACACCTATATTCCTTTCTTTGCTATGAAAGCTTCTTCTTTACCGGCTGAGGGTATATAATGTAAGGCCATGCATTTGCATCATGCATGCTACACTTCTTATAGAGGCTGGATAATCCATCGCCCTTGCAGCTAATAGGTACACCAAGTATGATGTCATGTAAAACTTCCTATTATTCTTCACTACCATAAGCTACTCACCTAAGTTCTTGCTAAGAATGGAGGCCCAGTCAAGTGGCATCTTTGTCATCTTGATGGTCTCGATAAAATGCACCATCCATATATTTAAATGTTTAGAAGTGGGCAAACCCATGACTTTGCTCAAAAGTATGATTGAGTATCCAATATCTTCTTTCATGTACCCTCATGTCATATCCACTTTTCCTACCTTCTACCCTAGAGGAGTCTTCTTAATGAGGTATGATGACTGTATGATTTCAGAGGCTTCCTCCACATATTCCCTATACCATGTCTCACCATGGTGGTAGGTTAATCTAATGAATTGATCCACCCTTAGTAGATGGAATCCCTTCTCTATATTGTTGGGTCAGAGATCTAGAACGATCTCTCCCATTATGCTCTTCATGACCCTTTCCTTGGGAACATATTTCTCCAGTAGTATCATTATCAATTTTGAGGACTACACTGCAACTAGATGTGACACTACATTGACAATCCTTGATCAGATCAAGGTAGATCTCATGGGAGACCTTTATGTTGGCTTGTTACATAGTGTCAGGAATGCGCCCAAATCTGTGTGACCTAGTTCAGTGTCCTAGACTTCTAAATACTCATCCTAAAATTGTGATTTCATTGGGACACCTTGAAAATTGAAAACTATAGGTTTGTCAATCTCATATTGGTTTTGACAATTGATTGTCAACACATTTAAGACATTTACTTAGTTTATGTCAAACTAGTAATGCATGTCACGTATAATATGTAAATACAAGACTGTGCTAAGATGCAATGAGTGTCGAATCACTCATGTGCCAAGTAAACAATAGATGCTAAGAAGTTCAGGTGTCGAGTCAAAAACAAAATTATAGTATGTGTCAAGTATCAGTAACTTCAAGTGTCAAGTAACATAGATTGGACATACTTGTTTGTGATTGCACAAACAACTATGTGAACCATTTTCAAGCCGACTTAAGGTTAGATTTTGATTCTTTAAAGATAAGGATGAGTTTATTTGTAGAATCTCTATGTGTTTGCATGCAGCCAATTAGAAAATAAGAAGGATTAAACTTTAAAATGGATGAATCTCAATTGTAGATTCATACCTAACCCTAAGCCACCAAAGTCTTTATAAGGAAGACGAAGCCCCAACAATTATGTGGAATCAAAAGAGTGAAAGAGATCATGTTACAGGAGGTAACAAGGGGTGATTGATCAAATTTATTCATAGAGCATTCAAGGCGACTTAGTAGTGAGAGCAAATTGCAAAATCAATTAGAGGAGAACAAAGAACAGAAGGATACAACAATTGTTATATCAAATCAAAGAGGATCAAGAAGGACACTATACAAATTTGAGCCAATCACAAGATCTATGCTAAAACATCCTAATAAGTGATTTTAGTTAAATCTCCTAGGTGGAGTAGTCCTTACAAACTATTGTAAATCCTTTAATAGGGTGACATTCCAAGTGGATGTTTAGAAGTCCTTTAGCCAAGTACACTTCTAATAGGGTGTTGAAATCATCTAACAAGGTGGGAATTAAGAGTCCTTGTAAGCCTTTAACAAGGCAGGCCTTTCATAGGGCAAATCATGTTTCATGGTCAAACCATTGTAACCTTAATTAGCTACACTTTATTGCTATAGTAGTGAAGATTTGTAGGTGTCATCCCCACCCAATTTTACCTTCTCATTCAAAGGGTTTCTGGGTAATCATATCTGGTGTTAAGTGTGTGTGTTCAATTGTTTACATATTTTAGATGCATTTACTTTTCATGTTATTTTTATCTCATATATTACATGCATCTAATGAATGGTGAAAGTATTAATAGTTGAAGTTTAAACTTCTAATTCATGCCTTCTACCCCCCCCCCCCCCCAAGAAGTATATTTTTCCCATTTGTAATTCCAACAATTGGTATCAAAGCTGAGTTCCCAAAAGAAGGAGCTTTGTATCTTAGAGGAAAGATCTTGAAATGGAAGTCTACAAATTGGGAAAGACTATTGAGAACCAAGAGATTGCAATACATCTCATACTACATCAACTGAATGAAGCCAGAGATGCTTTGAAGAGTTCCCTAAAGAGAAGGAAAGAGATTGCTATAGTAGAAAATGACACACAATACAAAGAGATTGACACCACAATGCTATTTGCAAATGGTAAATTTAGTGAATTTGATGCAACAATTGCAAATCTAATGAAGAAGAATAGAGAGAAAGCTAAAGAAATCAAAAATCTCAAGTTGGAGTAGGAATCACAAGCTATACTACTACGTGAGGTGATTAAACAAAAGAAGAAAGCTATAGAAGACAAGGCCATGATTGAAGAAGACAAAAGAATGTTGGCAAACAGATTGGAAGAGAAGTCAATAGAGCTATCCAAGATCTCAAACATGCAATTGGATACCTTAAGCCAAATGATGAATGCTCGTCATGAGTTAAATGTCAAGGACATTGAGATAACTACATTGAAGTTGCAGAATGAACAACTATAGAATGACCTGAAAAAAGAAAAAGAATTTGTTGAAATTTCAACAAGCCAATGAAGCCATCAAGTACTTTGAGCAATTATTGAAATCCCCTAGATCCAAAAGAGATATATCAGGATTGGGATACACAAGCATTGAAGAAGGAGAATCATTCAAAGTTGCTGAGGAAAGGAACAACAAAGGCAAGAATTCCAAACCTACTTGTCATCATTGTGGAAAGAAAGGGCATACCTCTAATGTGTGCAGGAGAAAAAATACAAATCAAAATGCTAAGCTAAAAACATGGTCCACTATCATAAGTGCAATAAACAAGGTCATCAGGCACATGAATGCAAAACTAGAACCATGCATGCACCAAAATTTGAAGGATATTGCTACAACTGCCAAAAGTATGGACATAGATCCTTTGAATGCAAATCCAAGTCCACATGGTCAACAAGCAAGCCAACAAAGGTAAGAAGCTATGGAAATTCTTATTACTAGGATTACAATACAAGATATAGCTATCACTACTGTCAGGAATATGGACATGTACCTGAAAACTACATTAGGACTCACTTTAGTGGTAATTACAAGAGGTGGTTGAGCCAAACTACATGTTTTAGCTATTTGAAGATTGGTCACATTAGTAAACATTGTCCAAATTGGTCCAAGGCACCAAGTTGTGAATTTGATAAAGGCAAAGGCAAGGTAGATGTTGAACACATCAAGAATGAGATGAATAAGACATGGAAGAAGAAGGACGGTTGTAGTACATCATATGGAGAAGGGATCACTTCACCCAAAGGGTCAAGTGGTCACACTTCATCAAACTAAGCAACAAGAGATATGTGGGACTAATATTCAAAAGTATTATATCATACATTAGTTCCAAAAGAAAACGACATTGAAAAGATTACATTAGCATGAATAAAGATGCAAGAAGTTGTAGAAAATTCAAGGTTAAATCTTTAAGTTTTCATGTTGTTGCCAAGCATGAAAAGTTCTCTGTGTATGTCGAGTGAAATACTAGTTAGTGTCAAGTTGTTAGGCTAGCTAGTTGATGTCGAGCCTACAATAGCTACCAAGTGATGGTCATGTCAGTAGATGTTGAATGAAATAGAAATTATGTTGATGTTGAGTTTATAGTTGTACAAGCATTAAGCATTAAATGCAAAGTTTTGAAGGGTATAAGGTCAATTTTCACTCATTTTTCATCATTACAAATTCAAACAAGAGCAAGCAGAGCGATAAGGCGATTCAAAAACCAAGTTTGAACTGTTTGCACAAATTCTAGCAATGATCCAACATCAGTTAATCAAATTTCTAAGGTATTCTTCATAAGATGAGTCATGTAGTTTGAAATTTGTATAAACCCTAGCTTGTCAAATGGCATCCAGTTCAAGGAATGTAGAGGGTCATGAAGTTTTAAATGTCCAATTAGTTAGCAATGAAGTAAAGCAACCAAATCTTAGAGCAATTCCAGATGTTGCATACAAACAAGACCCATTAGGCACACTTTCCATGATTCCTCTGAAAGTCATAATGGTCCAAGACATCAAAAAATGCTATAACTACAAGATAAGAGGAATAGGATACATGGAAATAGGACAAGCCTATAGAAAATTATGTGAAAACAATATTTTGAAAGAAGATTTTTAAGATTGTTGAAAGGAATGGTTTGACCCATGCCGTAGATTTCCCTACGATATTCAAAATAGAATGGATCAAGATAGTGTTGAACAAAATACATGATGGATGCTTATGGCTAGAATATGGTCCCATCAAAATCTCAAAGAGAATAGTTCATAGGGTAATTGGTTTTCCAATCCTAGATCAGTTGAAGGCTCTATGAAGCGACTCAAAGGAGGTCATTGAGAAAAAAATAGGAGCCAAATGGAACACGCATGGAATGACTATTGACACCATAATAGATCCTTTGTTAGACTTTGCCATAAGGGTAATTTCTCATAAGTTTTATCAATCAAGAAAGTTAAACAGTGTACCCTGCATTATAGTAGATGTGGACTATAAAATTGTAAAGAAGGATCATACCTATGATCTAGGTGAACTATAATTGCAACAAATAATAGAAAACCTAGGTGCTAGTAGAAAAACCAAGAGTGTACAGTGTAAGTTTAAAGCAATCCTAATTTACATATTTTTCTATGTTCAAAACACATTCCCATCTTTTGGCAATGTGAGTTGGAAGACAAACAGATCAGTTGCAGTTCAAGTCAATGAGTATATTAAGCAAATGGGAGATAACTTTGAGACTATCATGACCAGCTATTTTGAAGAGTTCAAGAAGTCTATGAAAGAGAGGATGAGAATACTAGTTTTCTCGGTTGAATAGTATTATAATGACATATGCTTTCTTGTTGATATTGACTATACATATGTACAAGCTATCATACCTAGGGTAAGATGGCTAAGACCCTTAGGCTATGAGATTAATGTTGATGAAGCCTTAGCTTCCATCACTACCCTTCTTACTGAAGAAGTTGATAAATCAACTAAAAAAATTGGAAACTATGATGTTATGAAGTCCAAAGTTGAGATGGAGTTGAAGATAGCCTCCACATTGAAGAAGAAAGACAAATTGGTGAAGAAATTAAAGGCCAAATTTGGTGAAGGCATAGGTTAAGAAGAAGAAGATGATGAAGAGGATGAAGGGAAAGAATAGGAACAATCTCAAGAAACTCTTGCACTAACCCAAGGATTGGGAGAAGATAAGGATGAAGAAGAGGTAGAAGGTGTCGAGGAAGTAGAGGAAGCACCAGTACAAGCAAAACCTAAGAAGAGAAAGGCCAAAGAACAACCTATGGCAAAGACAAAGGCTAAGAAGATTGCTAAGCCAAGCGTAGCAAAGCCAACAACACTAATAACTAGGGCACGCACATAGGCCACCACACAAAAGGCAAAAGAAAAAGCCAAAGAAAAGGCCAAAGCTATAGAACAAGGAGGTCAAGAACAAAAGAAATAAAGAAGGAAATACATTGCACAACCATAAACTGATGATTAGAAAATAGAATCAAAGGATACAAGCTAATTTAGAGAGGTAAGTCATCCACCAAAATCTAATCTTGAGAATATATGTGAGAATGTTAGAAATAATGCAGATTTGTCTAGTTTGAAAAGTATTAATTTTGAAAAACTTGGTAGAGAAGAGTAGAATTTGATTGAAGAATCAATATATGAAATGATGTCAAAGTTCAAGAACACCCCACTTGAATTAGATAATACCATGCCAAAGGAATTATATACTATTGTTGAAAATAAATGGCATTATTGTTTAAACCTAGATAAACAAATTAGAGAATCCACATTAGCCCAGGTAATGCCAGAATTTACTAAAGGTCGGATTATCAAGGCCAATAAGAAATATGGTGGAAGGTTTGCACCAAAATACAGGGTATTCAACATTCTTTAGAAAAATATTGAAGATGTTGTGAAGAAATCCACTTAAATGTGGAAATTGATTTATGGTTTGACATTTGTCAAACAAGGAGAAGAAGATCCCTTTAAGGGAAGAAATAATGGTGATGATAATAATGATAAGGAGGAAGATAAAGAAAAGGATAATACTGAGGAGGAGACACAAAAGAAAGATGTAGACATGGCTACAACTGAAGAGCAACAAGAAGACCAAAGTGTGCAAAACACACAAATGCCAACTATGAGCCCTCCTCATGACACTAGTATACCTGCAAAAACCATAATTGTTAAGGATGTTCTTGATAGTTCAGCTCAGAACATCAATCCTTTAATTGTAGAAGATCTGAAGAAGATTCTTGACCAATCCACACTACAAGCAAGATTATGTGAAAATCCAGTATTTGTTAGTGTAGATGAGCTTCAAAAGGTAGTAGCTGACATAACAAGGGATAAGGTGAATACACAAGAACCACCTTCTTCCATCCCTTTAGCTACTAGTGATCAACCCTTGATTCAAACAACTAAAGATACATCTATCAAGGTTGAAACAAGTTTCAAAGAAGACACAATTGAGTAGGGGTAGACTGCCAAAGAAGAGGAAAAGGAGACAAGAAGAGGAAAAGGAGACAACAATAGAACAAATAGGATAGATAGACACATCTATACCTACAACACAACCACAAGGTGCAAGTCCAATCATTGTGATTGACCAGAGTAGATCTGAAAAGAGCAAGGATATACCAAAGGAAAAGGAGCAAGAAGCCATTTAGGCATTGGTAACATTACCAACATCAAGCACTCCTACAAAAATCCTTCAGAAGTTGAGCACAGAGGCAATGCCACTATAGATTTTAGCACCAGGCTCAAGCTCTACCAAAATTGACAAGGTAACTCACTATGGTGATGTAACTTTAGATGAAGAAATAGTGATACCTGAGTTTGATTATGCAACAACGACACTAGAAAAAATAAACATGTTGCAAAAAGCTTTAGAAAAGAAGAAGCACCAAGAAGTGCTTAGACAGGAATTTAGGCAAAAGCAAGCATTGCAAGACATCAAGGAAATCTTCTTAGATGCATTCAGCATGCCTACACCTAAAGAATCAAAGCCTCTATTGGAACAATTGTCAGAAATTGTTGAAAAGGTCAATAATGAAGATACTGACACAAGTGCAAAACTTCTTGAGTGGTCAGAGAAGAAATTCCAGAGTAAAGTAAACAAGAAAATATCTGGTGAGATTGCACTTACTCAAGTTGCACTAACTACAAAGGTTGAACATGTGAAGAAGGTACTACAAAAAAATTTCTCATTGTACACTAAACTATGTGACCCAACACTCTTCACTCAAGAAACAACACATAGAATTCTGAATTTGGAGAGAAATCTCAATGTATCAGGTATGCAACTACCTCAAAACCTAGCTCAAAGTGAGGAGCATTTTCATGCATTAATCACAGAGTCAACTAGTTGTGTTAATAGTAGAAGAGGCTAATATAAGAGCTAAGTTAACACAAATTTAAGCCTCCCTCACCTCACATATGGAAATACTCCATAAAGAGCTAAGATATGCAAAAACCTTGTTAAAGAAAGATCCTCATCTTTCTACATCAGATGGACTAGGTCACCTAGCAATCAAGCTAGCAATTCAACTCAAGTCACTAGATGTTTCATGTGACAACTAGGATGTAGCTCTAAAGATAATTATGGAAATCCACAAATCCTTTTTGGACAAATATAATCTAAGCGTATAAACCCTTTGACATAAGTGTGAAAAAGGGGGAGATAAAAGAAAAAGGGGGAGATAAAAGAAAAAGGGGAGAGAAAGAAAAGAGTAAGGGGGAAATAAACCAAAGAGGGAGAAAATAGGAAAAGGAGTAGATAAAGAAAGAAGATAATAATGAAAGGGGGAGCTAAATTGGTTTTTGACCCTAGTGACATACATTTTGAGGAATACAATGCAGAAACAAACACAGAGCAAAGCACATATTAGATGACGGAGCATTAGTTGCAAATACATTGAAAACAAAGAGTATCAGCAAGAGATAAATCTACTTCGAATGGAGAACATATTCTTGGATATAGAACAGGTACATTAACTCAAGGAGAGTTATAAATGTTGAGGTATATAGGTTATCACAAAATTTTGAAATTTTGAAGTTTTGTATATAAGTCGAGTTGTGAATATGATTATACTTGAGAAGATTAGATTGATTATGTATAATTAAGTGTTTTTGACACTCATGTCAGAGGGAGAGATTGTTGATCTCATATTGGTTTTGAGAATTGAGTGTCAACACACTTAAGACATTACTTAGTTTATGTTGAACCAATAATGCATGTGAAGTATAATATGTAAATACGAGACTGTGTTGAGTTGTAATGAGTTCCAAGTCACTCATGTGCTAAGTCACTCAAGTGCTGAATGAATAGTAGATGCTGAGTAGCTCAAGTGCCAAGTCAAAAACAAAATTACAGTATGTACCGTGCATCAGTAACTTCAAGTGTCGAGTAACATAGATTGGACATAGTTGTTTTTCATTGCACAAACAACTATGTAAACTATTTTTAAGCCAACTTAAGGTTAGATTTTGATTCTTTAAAGATAAGAACGAATCTATTTGCAAAATCCCTATGTGTTTGCATGCAACCAATCAAAAAATAGGAAGGATTAAGTGGCAAAAAGGATGAATCTTAGTCGTAGATTCATACCTAACCCTAAGCCACCAAAGTCTTTATAAGGAAGACAAAGCCCCAACAATTATGTGGAATTGAGAGAGTGAAAGAGATCATGTTACAAGAGGTGACAAGGGGTGAATGATCAAATTTATTCACAGAGCATCCAAGGTGACTTAGTAGTGAGAGTGAATTGCAAAATCAATTGGAGGAGAGAAAAGAACAAAAGGATACAACAATTGTTATATCAGATCAAAGAGGATCAAGAAGAACACTATATGGATTTGATCTTTAATCAAGCAACTAGAGCCAGTCATAAGATCTATGCTGAAACATCCTAATAGGTGATTTTAGTTAAATCTCCTATGCGGAGTAGTCCTAACAGACTATTCTAAATCCTTTAACAAGGTGACATTCCAAGTGGATTATCTAAAGTCCTTTAGCTAGGCACACTTCTAATAGGGTGTTGAAATCCTCTAACAAGGTGGGACTTAACAGTCCTTGTAAGCCTTTAACAGGGAAAATCATGTTTCATGGTCAAACCATTCTAATGTTAATTGGCTACACTTAATTGTTGTGGTAGTGAAGATTTGTGGGTGTCATCCCCACCCCAATTTTACCTTCTCATTTAGAGGGTTTTTGGGTAATCATATCTGGTGCTATGTGTGTGTGTTCAATTGTTTACATGTTTTAGATGCATTTACTTTTCATGTTATTTTTAGCTCATATATTACATGCATCTAATGAATGTTGAAAGTTTTAATAGTTAAACTTATGATTCACACCCCCCCCCCCTCAGAAGTATATGTTTCCCATTTGTAATTTCAACAAGGTTTTGGAACCATCTTCTCAGCAAGGGAGGATGATGAAGACACCATCGAATCTACATAAAAAGCATGTCCATTAGTTTGGAATTGAAAAAAATTAAATAATGACACCCTAGTACTGACCCAAAAAAAAACGCTAAAAAAACTGCCTAAAAACATCTCAAAAACCTAGTTTTACCCTAGAATTAAAAAAATGCTCAACATGTGCACCTAGTGTGCATATCCCTTGCATATGTTAAACTTTCCCACAATGGGGTGCATAGCAGTGCACCTCAAGGGGTGTACTGATGCACACCCTATTTATTTTATGCGGGATGTTTTTTTTTGCAATTAAGTGTGCGCATCAGCACACCTTTAATTGATGTTTGGTGCTTATTTTTCTAAGTTTTTGGTTTAAGTTTTATGCAAAAGGGAGGTGCGCATCAATGCACCTGGGTAGGTGCGCTGATGCACATCTCTTTTGATGTTTTATTATTTATGTTTTCGTAGGGGGAGTGAAAGCAGAAGCTGCACCTAATCAGATGTGAAGCTACAATATTCAGAGCTCAGAGCAAGAGAAAAATAACAAGAACACAAGTGGGGAGTAAGGGGGTCCCTTGGGTTTTATAGACCTGAGGATCCATGCACCCCTTGGTGTTGCACAGCTACGCATCACCAAGGGTGATGGCCCTTTTCCACACATTTTGGTGCACTAGTGCACCTATTTAGGTGCGCTGGTGTGCCCCTTTTTTTCTTTGCAAAATGACTTTCCACTCTTTCTGAAACTCTAATTTTTTGACAACTGGGTTTCCAAGCTAGGACCCAGTCTTGACTAGAAACCAAAGATAAAAACCCTAAAAGACTTTCAAACCCTAGACTAGGGATCTGGAAAGCTGAAAAATAAATTAGGGGGTCCCCATTTCTAATCAAAATGGGGCATGCGTTGTGAAACCACAACACTACTGAAGTGGGAGAGTCATTAAAGAGTGGAAAGAAAAGAAATGCAAAATCCAAAGGCAAACCTACTTGTCATCATTATGGTAAACTTGGACATACAACCAATATTTGTAGAAGTAGGAATGGTATTTAAAACCCTAAACCTAAGTTTATTGGTAATTTTTTTATCTACAATAAATAAGGATAGCAAGAACATGAATGTGGATCAAAGATAAGTGATGCACCTACTACACCTAGACTTGAAGGACATTGTTACAACTGTCAAAAATATGGACATAGGGATCAAGAATGCAAATCTAAAGCAAAATCCAATTGGACATCTAAAGGGAAAACATTGTACTTAAGCAAGGTAACTCTTACAATTAATATTACAACACATGGTATAATTGTAATTATTGTGGAGAGAATGGGTGTTAGAAATAGATATTACTAAGAGGGGGGTGAATCAGTATTTTTAATCTTTTTACCCACAATTAAATATTATTAATTATTTTACCATATGCATAAGAAATAAACCAACAATTCTAAATAGTAGAAACAACCATACATAAAGAGAGCTCATAAAACCATATTTTGTTAACTAGGGAAACCCTGGCCAAGGGAAAACCCCGGTGGGGATGAAACCCACTAGATGATTCACTATATAAAAGAATCTGGTTAAGGATATTGACCCTGTTAGGAGTCTATGAAGAATGTATAGTGTCTTGAGTCCCTATTAGGAGACTGGGCCTTGTTAGAAGCTTCAACCCTATATAAAAGAATCTAGTTAAGGATATTGACCCTGTTAGGAGTCTATGAAGAATGTATAGTGTCTCGAGTCCCTATTAGGAGACTGGGCCTTGTTAGAAGCTTCAACCCTATTAGGAGTTGCTTCAACCCTGTTAGGCGTTGGTAGATCATATACAAATGTGTGCAAGAAGAGCCCACTGCCCTAACATGCAACTATAGAATAAGTTCTTCAAGAGAATAGGTATACATACAATATTGGATCACTTCTTGTACTTCAAAAATCTTCTGACTCTCAGTTCTTCATACAAAGAGTGACTGCACACATATCAATTTGTATCATATATCACATAACATTTCTTTGCATCACATATCATAATATCACATTCACATTCACTTATCCTTTTAACTTCACATTTGAAGTTCTTTACTTATATCAAACATATTAATAATTTCTTCCTTAGTCGGCTCACATATCATCCTTAGAGTTGGCTCAACAAGATTTAGTAATCGAAACAATTCTACAAGTCATACAAGTCAATTTGTTGACATGCTTTATTCTACGCTGTGAGGTATCTGCATCAATATTTCTTCCATAATTTAAAATTAGTTGATCGTACGGACATGCACACCGGTATGCATCATTAGGATGATGTCATGCATCTAGGGTTGACTATGCAAGATAATATTCCAAGGGAATATTCTACTATCAACAAATCTTGTCATGTTGCTATAACACTATCTAATAATTAGACAATTTTCCTTCACAAATAATCATGACTGAACTGCAAAATAAATGTTGTCATAAATGAAAACCACATATCTCACCTTATTTGACTGATTGGTCATATTGGCAACAACCTCCCCCTTTGGCATTGATGGCAAGATTTTGGGAAAATTGGCTAAGTCCCAAACATTTTGTCATACCAATCAAAGTAAATAACCATAACTCAGTAAAAAAATTGTATTCATGTTTTGAAAAGATTAGATCCCTTATAACTCTAATTACAAAGTTTTCTTAAAGAAAAACTTACTACTATACTTCAAAATTTAACTATATAACTTACAATTACAATTTCCCTTATTTCTCCCCCTTTGACATCAATGACAAAGGTGCTAATAAAAGGGAAAAATCTTATCAAAATCTAAAAGTTGCATCAAAACTTGGAAAATAATCATTAAAGTTAGTCTTCAACTGTGCAATGTGTTTCTTCTAACTATCTTTCAGTGCATCAGACACACTAATTAGTGCACATAGAGTATATGCAGCTAACTTTATTGCATTCAAATCTGTAGCCACAAACTTTTCATATGAGGACTTGGCTGCCAAGCACTCCTCCAAGTGATTTTGTAACAATGTAATCTGTGAGGATAAACAGTCCCTTAAAAGAGTGAATCTTTTCAAAACTTTCTCCTTTTCTACTTGAGTATCCCTAATGCTATCATGAAGTGCTTGCATTGTATGCTCAATGGTTTCTAATCTGATTCTATTTTAGAAAGTTATCAATGAGTGTCTAAAGTTCAGTTACCTTCTCTTTGATTTGCTCATCAAAACTGTGACGATGAAGGGATGCCATGTTACACGTAGCATATATCTATTTCCTTCTTCCATACTTTGCCTCAATACCTTAATACATACATTTAAAGTTTCTATATCATTCCTTATATTTGTACACATGGTATTAAGAAGTTTACCATCATGCTCAGTTTGTGCTTGAATTGTAGCCACATTGGTAAGTTTTGTAAACTCATTATCAAAGGTTTTGCACAAAAGTGTTGCTCTGTTGGATCTTTGCAAGTGTATCAATAGGACTTACAGTCTTCTCCAATCTGTTCAAAGTTGAAGTTAGAGTCTTCTCAATAGACTTGACAGATTTCTTCTTTTCAAGAATTTTACTTAAAGAAGATATAAGATTTTGTGCCTCATCTTCTTCATCTGACTGTACTACTGCTATTGTGACAACTGCTGCTTGTGTAGGTGGTGTAAAATGTGTTACTGTTGTTGTTACTAAAGGTGCACTTGAAGTAGTTGCTTCAATGCTAGATATAATTTTCTTTGCAGAAGCTGCATATTCTTCCTTAGGCTCTTGATCTTTTTCTTCATCAGATGAGCTACTATAATCAACAATATTGCCAACAATGTTGGAATCAAAATCTTTAAATGGGTCCTCAATTTTATCCACTGTCACATTGGTGTTATCTACTTGCATAGATTCACTGCCAATGATAATATGTGGTGAATCACTTGGTTGCTCAGAACTGTGAGGTTGACTATTTGTTACTGTAGTTGGACTTGTCTCCTCTATCTGTGCACTTTTCTCAGACTCCTTAGGTATAGGACTTGCCTTCTCTGGCTGCACACTCTCCTTAGGCATAATAGACATGTATATGACTATTGCCTTTTGAGTTTCAACATTCACTTCTTCATAATTTCCTCCCATAAGGAGAATGGATCTCTTCTTATTCCTCAATAATAGTGCTATTCCTTTAAGAATTTATGTTATCTCTTCCTCATTATTTATTGTACACAACTTTTTCACCATATTTATTCTTATTTGCTTATCTTCCTCAATAACTCTGCTTTTTCAGTTTAAAAGTCTATTGTACAAGTCTTCGGCTATTTGACCCCTTATGCTATCAAATCTTTTGTCTTTTAGGATCATATTATAATATGTGGTAAATCACTTGGTTGCTTAGAACCGTGAGGTGGGCTATCTATTACTATAGTAGGACTTGTCTCCTCTATTTGTACACTTTTCTCAGACTCCTTAGGTATAGGGCTTGCCTTCTCTAGCTACGCACTCTCCTTAGGCATAGTAGACATGTATGTGACTATTGCCTTTTGAGTTTCAACATTCACTTCTTTATAATTTCCTCCCATGAGGAGAATGGATCTCTTCTTATTCCTCAATAATGTTGTTATTCCTTTAAGAATTTTTGTTATCTCTTCCTCATTATTTATTATACACAACTTTTTCACCATATTTATTCTTATTTGTTTATCTTCCTCAATAACTCTGCTTTTTCTATTTAAAAGTCTATTATACAAGTCTTTAGGTATTTGTGCTCTTATGCTATCAAACCTTTTGCCTTTTAGGATCATATTTCTAACTACAACATTCTCTAGTTGTCTTCTATCCATATTATTATACAAGTCATAATACTTATTCAATTGTACAAAATTATTGTCATTAATAATTTGCATGTTAAGATTTTCTACTTTTGGTTTCCATGCTTTTCTTACTGCTGAAGTCTTTGCTTCCTAATCTGCTAGCTCTATTGGCCTGTCACCAGTTTCTTCTTTAGATTTAGAGGAACTAATTTGCAAGGTTCTTCTCCTCTTGCTTGTTCCGCTTGTAGTTTTCTTGACTCTCTTCTTAGGAGGGGTTTTCTCAAGCCTTATGGATTTCCTAGGTGTTGAAACTTCCTCTATTTTCTTTGGGTTCCTTAGAGGTTGTTGCTGCACAACTACTGCATATGGCAATGTAGGTGCTTGCGCACTTGTTTGGGAAACTGTGACCTCTTCAATAGGTCTGGCCATTGCAATGGTTGTAGAGGTCAATAGTTTAGATTGACCGTTGGCCTTCATTTCCATGGCTATCCCTTTCACCTCTTCAAATTCTTGACATTCCTAATTCCTTCAAGATAGAATCAATCACTTTTTCTACCTTCTTCTTGGAGTCCTTGATTATCTGACTTGTTTTAACTTCTCTCAGCTTCTTAGTATATGTCCCTCATCTAGGACATTTAGAATCAACTTCAGAGTGTAGGATTATCTATGCATATCCTTCAATCAGTTCCTCACTCATTTCATAACCCATAGGTTCAATGAACTTAATTTGAGGAACTACTACCTCCATACATGTGAAATTTGTTTCTACCATGAAGCATAGTTCATCCTTATATTTTTCCACTAGCGTAGGAGGTATCCTATACCTTTGCTTCATTTCAACTTGGAAAGATTTCATCATTTTGTCAATATCATTGTCTCTAACTATTTCTGGGTTGGTTTTGTATGTATGAGTGATAGTCTACATTACGCACTCACTTTCATCCCAATTTGTGATACTAGGAAACTTCTTTGTTGCATAGAAGAATATATGTGTCAATAGGGATTCAAACCTAAAGACTGTGCTCCTAGGCTTCTTGATTCTTGATATGTTATCCAACAAGTGTGTTTGGATAATGTCACATAGATTAACCTCTTCACCCTTTACTACCATATAAGTTGCATGAAGAAATTCGACAGGGACTGAATCTATCCTAGATCCATGGTTGAACTTATATCCCAAAATTTTACTAATGGGTATCACTCCATCATCTTTAATGGTATTGACCTTCATGTTTCTACCATCAAAACAAGTGTTGAGATTTGTTTCAACTAGCTTGCACACATTCTTTATATTCACTAGGTTGCATCCTTCATTGTTTAAACTTATGACCTTGTGAATTAGGTCATTATCAATGTGTATGATAGAATCTCCTAACCATAGAAGGTCATCATGAACTCTGCTCAGAATTATTCTTGTCCATTCATGATTATCAAAGTCCATATAGAACATGTGCTTAACTAGGTTAAGCTGTTCTAGGTATGCATGTTCTGGTTTTAGTGACAATTTATTGTTGCACATTTTCTCTAATTCTTTATGAATCTTTGTATCTCATGTGCTTTCAATTTTATAGTGAATATAGCCTCTTATGTCCTTGACATGAAGAACATTTTTGACACTTGTGAAAATGCTCCAATGGGGTCATCAAGCAAAGAAACAAATGAGTGTTTCTTGAAATTATATCTAGGTCTATTGCTTACATTAAACACTTCTTGTCTTGCTATTCCTAAAAATATACTCAACAAATTTGGAAAACACCTTAATTTTGTATTTTAGGGTTTTCAACAATTTCATGTATCTCCAAACTTCTTCAACACTTCAAATCTCACTCCAATCTTGCACTTAAGATTTTGCACAAGCAAATGATGTTTGTAAATCAATTTGCATCCTTTAAATCTTTTGCAATCTGTACTTTGCATTAAATGTGTATCTGCCATTAGTCAAAATACTATCTTTGTATAACAAAGAGGTTTTTCTTCTTATATATCCTTATCATGATCATATTAAGCAATGTGCATTAGTATATACTATTAATTGCACAATGTGTGATATGCTTTCTAACATTAGTTATGATTAACTGATGCATTGCTTTACTGAGAGTGCTTAATGCATGTAAGATGGGTCATAGACAATAAGTGACTTTACTATCTTGTCAGGTACATTAGGATGAGCTTCTTCCTAAACTGTATGAGAACTTCCAACTTCTCTTGCTTTTACAAATATTTCCTTAAATTCTTCTGTCAGCTCCTTCATTTCTTCCTTTAGACTGTCATCATTTCTTCTATTGTTCCTTCTGTGATTTTGATTCCTATTAAGGTTTCTTCTATCCATTCTGCAAAACTTTGTTGTGTGTCCAAATTTATTACATAATTGGCATATAGGTACATTATTTCTTTGTTCATTATTCTAGTTGTCAGGTGCTCTATAATTCCTTGCTATGCGTCCAAGATTGGTGCATCTATAACAAACAATTTTTCTTCTTTCTCCACTTTCATTGCTATGAGATGCCTGCACGGTTAGTGTTTCTAAACATTCTACTATTTGTATTATCACTATCAAATTTAGGTTTCTTACAATCTACTATATAATGTCTATATCCATGACAATTATGATAATAAAAATTTGAAATAGGTCTGAAAGACTTACCTTTGCAATCATCTATATCATGTTCAAGTTCATTACACCAGACATGAGATTCCTTTCTTCTATTATCCTCATCTTGATTAGATTCTTTAGATTTCTCAAAGTGAACAACATTCTCCTTGTCCTTAGATGTATCATCTATTTTTCTTATGCTTAGATCCTTTTTTTTGGTCGGTAATAAGTTTTTTTTGTATTTCTTATTGAGATAAAAGCATTACATAAGTACTTACAAGCTTTACAAAAGCTATCTTCTTCACATACTTGCCATCTTACTTAATCCCCTTACAATTTACAATCCTATTTTATCCGTCCTCCTCTAAAATAGAATATAAACATCTATATACTCCTAACCTTTAATGATCTACTTTATTGAAACCATCAAAAAGGCATTAAAGGACCCAAATTACATCAACTTTAGCATTGATTATTCAAAATATGCTTTTCCTCTATTGATTGCTTCTTCCTTCATGACCTTCTCCATTTTGTTGGCACCATTGAATTTTCCTTCAAATGTCAAAAACTCCCTCATTGATCATCTCCATTGTATGGCCTTTCCCCATTGCACAAAAAACCTCCTTTGCCCTTTGTCGCATCTGACAATTCATCACCAAAAACTGTAACAAAATTGCCCATCATCTACATATTTTTTCAATCATCTTCCACCCTTATCCAAAATTTATCCTCTAGCACCTCCCTAATTCTTCTTGTGCCAGCACTCCTCTTCTTAGGGTAATTTATGAAGAAACCCCTAATTCTTTGTCTGTTTATCCTCTAGAGATAGTTCAATTTCCATCTTCAGTGCAACCCATGCTTGTTTTTCTTTCACCCTATACATTTATTTTTCAATGCCAGTCAGCCACCATAGAAAGCCATATCTCCTTTTCTTCAGGCCTTTCTCATAGTCTTCAAAGTATTCACTAAGATCAAATCCTTTTATCGGCCAAGCCCACTCTAGAAGGGACTTTATCCCTACTATTAAATCATCATGGAACAGATTCTTCATCACCCATTCAATTTCCTCAGTCGACCATACAATCTCCAATCCCCATGCCATTACTATGACTGCAATGTCAACGTTAATTTTCCAATGATGTTTGGAATTTTGGAAAAGTTCCCTAGCTATCTCTTTCACCGCCACTATGACTCCTGGCATTAGGCACTTCAACAACAATTTTAGCTGCTTATCTTGCACTGGTACAAAAAGGGCCTTTTGCTAGAGTTTTATCTAAAGGTAACTATTGCTTCCATTTCCTCAAAAATATGTTCCTTTCACTACTTTCAAGTTTACTATTTTGGGTAGTTTGATTACCTCCACGCTGTAATTTATAATGTTTTTACTACCTTATGATTTAAGCAACTAAACCATCATTTCTTCACACCCCTCGACTTGACATATTGCCATCACTTCTCATAATGAAGATCATTATTGATGATCTTCTCAATCTTTCCCATCTCTCTCTAACAATCCTTTTATTAACTAACGACCGTTGTCACTCCTTCTCTTCACACAAGCTTTCGTATTCCTTATAAAAGTCCTTTATTATTAAAAATCCCACTCCCATCAACTGCCTCCATAAATTTCCAATGGCTACATAATTTTTAAATGGGATTTCCATCCTTTATTAAAATTGCCACCCAATTTGATAAAGCATCTGCTTCCTTATTTGCTTCTCTAAACACATGGCAAACTTTAAACTCCTCAAATGCATTTAGCTCCTCCATGATAGATTCCAGAAAATTCTTAGATGCCATGCCTAGATTGAGTTTTTACATACCGCTTGTACCACTACCATAGAGTCTCCTTCCAAAATAATCTTCCTCCCTCCACACTTTTTAATACATTCTAAGGCTAACATAGTAGCTTGAAACTCTACCTCATTGTTTGTTCCGTCTTTTAATTTTAGTGCTCCATAAGCCACTATATTCCCAACATTATCCCTCATAATGCATCCCGCACCCAAGCTTCTCAGATTCCCTTTTGAAGCTCCATCAAAATTTACTTTTAACCATCCTTCATCAAGAGCCTCCCACTTTGTTTCAACCCTATTCCTAGCTTTAGAGTTTACCTTTCCTATATCTCTAGCTTTTTCAATTTTTATCCTTGGCCACTTATTTTGAATTGCCATATCCACTTTCATAAGCACACTATTTAATATATTTTTTTGAAGACTATTGCATTCAGCACTTCTTTAATGGAGTGATCAATTTTGTTTAAAAGTTGTTCTAAGGTCTCTATTTTATCTTGAAAGATCCTCCTGTTTCTTTCCTTCTACACCTCCCATATCACAATTGAGGGGCTTATTCTCCATATACATTCTAAATAATTTATTTTTCCTCCCCTTGGCCATGAAATGAAAAAGGCTTTTAAAGAGGGACTCCATGGTCCTTCCCATCCTAATTTTTCCTGAAGGTGACTCCAAAACTTTGCTACCATCTCACAATTTAGCAATAAGTGATCCACATTTTCCTCAACCATTCCACACATAAAACATTTTGTAGGGCCCTGATAACCAAGTCTTCATCATCTTTCACCTGTTAATATTCTTCCTTGAACTGCTAACCATGCAAATGTGCCCACCTTTGGAAGAATTTCCTTACTCCAGCACAAATCCCCTGCCTCAAAACAATCATCTATCCTAGAATCTAGAATTTCATATCCCAATTTTACTAAATATTTACTTGTGGTTGCTACACACCAACTAATCCTATCTTCCTTATTTAAAATGCATACCTTTCTTCCTTTGAAAATCTCTTTCAAAGTGAGTTGTTGTCTATCTGAAAGCCCTTCCACTCTCCAATCTTTCCATTGCCATCTTTTTCCTAAAACTCCATCAACTTCGATCATATAATTTATTACATTACTACCCCATCTCTCAGGTAAGAGTTTTTTCAAATCTTCATCACCATATTCCTCCTCTACAGATTTGTTTCCATTCTATGAATCCTCCCAAAATTTTGTGTTACTGCTATTTCCTATGACCTAAGAGATATGGTTAGTGATGACATGCCGACATGATAGTATAAAATTCCATATTGCTGAGCCTTTTATTGGATTTTGAATATTTAAAATCCATAAATGCTCACTAGAATCCAAATATTTTTCCTTTAGAATCCTCATCCATAACTGCTCTTTATCAGCTGCCAATTGTCACGCCAATTTAGCCCATAACGCCATATTCATTATATTCCAATCTCTTATACCAGCCCCTCCATATTTCTTAGGTTTGCATATTTTCCCCCTCTTTAGTAATGGCCACTTTTTATCCTCCCCTACCCCACTCCAAAAAAAAAGATATTCATTTTCCTCTCTACTAAATTTATCACCTTCTTTGGAATCTTTAAGCACATCACTAAAAAAATTGGCACCACTAAAACTATTGATTTTAACATTAGAATTCGACCTGCTGAGGTTAGCCATTTCTCTTTCCAACCATCCATTCTTTTGAGGCATTTCTCCACTAATTCCTTCCAATCTTCTCCTCTATTTTGTCCATAAAATAAGGGGATTCCTAAATATTTTCTTGGAAGAGCACCTTGTCTTATTCATAAAATAGATCCAATATCTCTCCTATTTGAGAAAGTGGTATTAAAGAAAAAAAATCATATTTTGCCAAATTGATCTTTTGTTTAGTCACAGTCCCATAAATTTCTTGAGTTTTTTTTCATAACTCTCACTTCTCTCTTTGAAGCTTCTCCTAGAAGGAAAGTATCATCCACAAACTATAAATGTGAGACTGGGTCCACTCCCCTTGCAACTTTCACCCCTTTCCATTGGCCATTAACTCTTCTTTCAGATATCAATTGACCCAAAACCTCAGCCATAATTATAAATAGAAAAGGGGACAAGGAATCCTCCTATCTTATCCCTTTCCCTAATTCAAAAAAACCTTGAGGGATTCCACTAACTAATGCAGAGAACCTTACTGAATTTAGACAACCTTTATTCCATCTAATCCATTCATCCTTAAAACCAAATTGTTTCAGAACTTCAAATAAAAAAACTCTATTTACCTCATCATAGGCTCACTTTATATCCAGCTTAACCATCATTTTGCTCAGTTTTTTTGTTCTAATCGAGTGAATCATTTCATGACCTATGATCACCCCTTCAAAAATAGATCTTCCTGGAGGAAATCCACTTTGCTCTTCTGATATTACACTATTTAGCACCTCCTTTAGCCTATTAGCCACCACTTTTGAAATAATTTTATACACAATGTTGCATAAAGAAATTGGTCTAAAATCCTCAAAAGAGTTACATTCCTCCTTTTTAGGAACCAATGCAATAAATGTGTTATTTAAATCTTTAAGAACAAACCCCCCTTTCCTTCATTCCTCAACTATATCCCAAATTTCATCTCCTATACATTCCCAAATCAGTCTAAAGAAACTCCCTCTGAAACCATCTGACCCTAGGCTCTTTTCCTTCCTTAAACCCCATAGTGCATTTTTCACTTCTTCCTTTGAGACAACAACATTTAGCCTTGCATTTTGTTCTTCTTTTATACATTTTGGAATACTTTTCAGAACCTCCTCCTCTAAATCCTTCTTCCCATCCTCCATTTGAACTCTATCCTTGGAGAACTTAACTACTTTTTTTATCAAGATTGGATCATTTATCACTTCACCTTCATCATTCTTTATTGAGAAATTTTTTTTGTTAGTCCTTCTAATTTTTATTGAATTATGAAAAAACTTAGTGTTCCTGTCCCCTTCTTTTAACCACATTTCCCTTGATTTTTGCCTCCAAAACAATTCTTCTCTTAACAAAGTCTCATCATACTCTTTTTTTAGCCTCTTTTCCTGCTTAAAATCTTCCTTAGTCATTCCTCCCTGAATTATCTTATCATTTAAGATTTTAAATTCAGCTTCCAAGTCCTCCTTTCTTTTAAAAATATTTTGGAAGGATTCCCTATTCCACACCTTCAATTTTCCTTTAATAAATTGAAGCTTCTTAATAATCTTAAAAGCCATGTTTCCTTCTCTCTTTGGGGCTTCCCTCCACCATCTTTCCACCATTTCCTTAAACCCATTTGCCCTCATCGACATTGCTTCACACTTGAAGGGACGTTGATCAGGGGATAACTCCTACTATAGTCTTAAACTAATGGGAAAGTGATTAGATCCATGAATAGGTAATACCTCAACATCCATAGACCAATCAGCTTTAGTCCAATCTCCTCCTAAGAGGAACCTATCCATTTTTTTTGCAATATTGACATTACCCTTTCTCCTATTATTCCAAGTGAATTCTCCCTACTTAAAAGGCAAGTTAATCAATCCATTATCCATTACAAAGGATGAGAAGTCCACCTGTGCAGTAGACCTCCATCCCTTACCCTCTTTTTTCTCCTCTGGGTATAAAATTGCATTAAAATCTCCACCCGTAATAGTAATTTCCCCTTGTAAAATTTCCAGCAAATCAGTAAGAGTTTTCCATTTATTTTTTCTTATCTCCACTTTGAGTTGGGCCATAAACATTGATAATATTTAAATCATATCTCAATTGTTTTGAGGACACTTTTAACCACTGCCAATTCTTTTTAGGTTGCGTTTGAATTCCCATTATTGATTCTTTGTTCTAGAGAACACCAAGACCCCCAGAAGCTCCCACTACTACTTCCCATACACTTTCCCATCTACAAAACTTTTTTCTCAATCCTTCCACATCCTCCTTTACTTCTGTTTCTTGCATGAACATTATATCTGGTTTTGCTTGGTCGAATTTTTTCAGGGGCATTACAGCCCCTGACATTCTAGGAAAGGATCTTCATCCCTTCTGAGAGGGGTTCTTGCCCCTTCCCGATTTTAGTTTACTCTGGCCTCTTGCACTTCTTGCTATTTGTATCAAAGCATTATATGTTCTTCTACCTCTCTTTTGGATTTCTCTAAATGAAGCTTTCTGTTTTTTCCTTTTTGATTTCTCAATGGTTCTTTTTTCTTTTAGGATCAAATTTTCCTCCATTCCAAAAAAATCCTCATCATCTTTTGCCTCCCCTTCATCCTCCATTCCATTCAAACTCTCCTTAGAGCTTGATTCCCCTAATTTGCCCTTCAAGTTTCTAAAAGGGGAAATTTCAATGTCCTTGAACCCATCCTCTATCCCACCTCCATATCTCCTTCTTGCCCAGTAAATACACTTCATTTTCTTCCCATTCTCTATTTGTTTCTGTTGGTTTCTCAGACATCACTATTAACTGATTTTTGTTAGATTGTGGTGATTGATCAGGAAAGTACTGTACATACTTCATAAATAGTGGGGTTTGGGGCATCGCCCCGAAATTTTTTTTGGGCAGTGGCCGACATGGTAGCCAACATATTATGGCCGACATATGGCCAACATGTTATAACCCTAAGGCGGTTTAATACTTGTATAAAATGGCTTAGGGTTGGGTGTCTTTCATTATGTGGTGATGCAAAATTGGTTCTTGCGACGGTATTGAGCTATAAGGGATTACAGATTGTAATTAGGTTGTAATAAGATCGAACTTACTGTTTGGTGGACGTAGCCCAGGGATTGGGTGAACCACGTTAAATCTTGGTGCCTTGTGTTCATTTCTGTGTGTTCTATTATTTTTTGTTATTGGTTATATTTGCATGTAGTTTTTATTTCTGTCCATGGTTTATCCTAACAAGTGGTATCAGAGCAAGGTTGTCTTTCAGTTATCCTCTACAGGAAAGTCTCACGGTTAAGTGGGAGTCTCACGGTTGAGTGGGAGCAATGGAAAATGAGGGTAAGCTGAGGGTTGATAGGTTTAATGGGCAGAACTTCCAGTTATGGAAGATGCAAATGGAAGACTATCTATATCAGAAGGATTTATGGAAGCCGTTGGAAGGAAAAGCCAAGAATCAGGGAACTATGTCAAAGGCTGAATGGGATCTTTTGGACAGAAAGGCACTCGAAAGCATTCGGTTATGCTTGGCACCATCAGTGGCATTTAATATTACAAAAGCAAAGACGATAGAAGATTTGATGAAAACCCTAGTGACACTGTATGAAAAGCCCTCCGCTTCAAACAAGGTATTTCTCATGAAGCGTTTATTTAATATGAAAATGGCAGAAGGTGGATCTGTTGCAAATCATTTAAATGAGTTTAATACTATTACTAGTCAATTATCTTCTGTGGGTATCAATTTTGATGAAGAAATTAGGGCTCTCTTGATTTTGTGTTCTTTGCCTAAAAGCTGGAATGGCTTGGTAATGGCGGTGAGTAATTCTGTTCTTGGATCTAGTACCCTAAAATATGATGATGTGATTGGTGTTATTTTAAGTGAGGAAACTCATAGAAAATCCTCAGGTGGATCTACATCAGGAAGTGCTTTAAATGCACAAAGCAGGGGCAGAACGACTGAAAGAGGAAGTAACTCTGGAAATCATGGGAAATCAAGAGGAAAGTCAAAAGGGAGGAGGTCTCAATCAAGAGGACCAAATGATTGCTGGTACTGTGGAAAACCAGGGCACAAAAAGAAAGATTGCTGGAATCGAAAGAAAAATGAAGGAGATAGATCAGATGGAGACAAGGAGGCAAATGTGGTAAGTAACAAATCCGAAGAGGATGCTTTGCTTTTGTCTTTAGAGAGTGTTGATGATTCATGGGTTTTAGATTCTGGTGCTTCATTTCATGCTACACCTCATAGAGGTTATTTCATTGATTATGTCCAAGGGGATTTTGGGCTTGTTTATTTGGGGGATAATGAACCCTGTCAGATTGTTGGAAAGGGAAAAATTAAGATTAAGTTGCAGAATGGGAATCATTGGCTACTACATGAGGTAAGACATGTTCCAAAACTAAGTAGAAATTTAATTTCAGCAGGGCAACTCGGTGATGAGGGTTGTGTAGTTACTTTTAATGATAAAAATTGGAAGGTTTCAAAAGGTTCCCTTGTAGTAGCAAAAGGTGTGAAAGTAGGCACCTTATATCTTTGTACAGGTCATATTGTTCCTTCTACTTTGATTGTTTCAGAGAAAAATGAATATTCAAGAACAATTACTGCAGTTGAGCAGGGAGAACAAATAGCTGCTGTAGATTCTGATACAGCGTTGTGGCACAATAGACTTGGGCACATGAGTGAGAAAGGTATGAAAGTACTTCATTCAAGGAAAGTTTTACCAAGTCTAAAATGTGTGAATATGGATTTCTGTGAAAGTTGTGTGTATGGAAAACAAAAGAGAGTGAGTTTTGTAAAGACAGGGAAGGAAAACAAAAAGGAGAAATTAGAGCTTGTGCATACAGATGTATGGGGACCGGCTCAGGTATCTTCCCCTGGTGGCTCTCATTATTATGTTACATTTATTGATGATACAACTAGAAAAGTATGGGTTTATTTCCTTAGATAGAAATCTGATGTATTTCAAACTTTTAAGAAATGGAAATGCTTGGTTGAAAATGAGACTGGTAAGAAATTAAAATGTCTCAGATCTGATAATGGTGGTGAGTATTGCAGTCATGAATTTGAAGATTATTGCTCCACTAATGGTATTCGTAGACAAAAAACTGCTCCAAGGACTCCACAGGAAAATGGAGTGGCTGAACGCATGAACAAGACTATAATGGAGCGTGCAAGGAGCATGAGGTTGCATGCTGGGTTGCCCTTACACATGTGGGCGGAGGCTGTTAATACTACGGTATATTTGATTAATAGAGGTCCCTCTACTCCTTTGGGCTATGGTATTCTACAAGAAGCATGGACTGGTAAGAAGGTGAGTTATTCTTTTCTCAAGACCTTCGGTTGTGAAGCTTTTGCTCATATAGACTCTGAAAATAGAACCAAGCTAGAAGCTAAATTAAAGAAATGTGTCTTTGTTGGATATGGCATTAATGAATTTGGTTATAGGCTTTGGGATTTTGAAAATCTTAAAATTGTTAGAAGTCGAGATGTCATATTCAATGAGAAAGTGTTGTACAAAGATCTGTTGCAGCAACATGAGAAGAAAGAAGATGATTATGTAGTGATGGATGATACTCCAAAAGCTGATGTTCCAGCCATTCCTCATGATGTGCAACAATTGCAACAACAAATACCACACACACTAGTAAATGTTAGACAGTCAACAAGGCAAATTAGACCTCCACAAAGGTTTTCTCCCTCTTTGTATTCTATTTTACTTACTGATGCTGGTGAACCTGAAAGTTATGATGAAGCTGTGTAGGTGGATACTAAGATTCAGTGGGAGTCTGCAATGAAAGATGAAATTGACTCTTTGCTGAAAAATAAGACATGGGATTTGTGCACGTTGCCTGTAGGTAAAAAGGCTTTACAGAATAAATGGGTTTACAGGTTGAAAGAAGAGGAAGGAGGTAAGAAAAGATTTAAGGCCAGGTTAGTTGTAAAAGGATTTGCACAGAAAAAGGGAATTGATTTTGATGAGATATTTTCTCCTGTTGTTAAAATGACTTCTATTCGTACTGTTTTAAGTCTTGTGGCTACTGAAGATTTGCATTTAGAGCAGATGGATGTTAAAACAACCTTTCTTCATGGTGATTTGGATGAAGAAATATATATGGCTCAGCCACAGGGTTTTGAGGTCAAAGGTAAGGAGAACTTAGTGTGCAAATTGAAGAAAAGTTTATATGGCTTGAAGCAAGCACCTCAGCAATGGTATCTGAAATTTGACAGTTTTATGCATGAGCATGGATATAATAGGTAAGAGGTTGGATGATGATAGCTACATTATTTTATGTTTGTATGTTGATGATATGCTTGTAGCTGGGTCTAACATGGATCATATTAAGGGGCTCAAATGCCAATTAGCACATGCATTTGCTATGAAGGATTTGGGGGCAGCAAAACAAATCCTTGGTATGAAGATTTGCAGAGATAGGAAGAACAAAACATTGACGCTATCTCAAGCTAATTATGTTGAGAAGGTGTTGCAACGTTTCTCTATGGAGAATGCTAAAGCTGTCAGCACACCTTTACCCAGTCATTTGAAATTGACTAAGGAAATGTGTCCCAAGACACAAGAAGAGGAGGATAAGATGTCCAAGGTACCCTATGCTTCAGCTGTAGGAAGTTTGATGTATGCTATGGTATGCACTAGGCCAGATATTGCACATGCAGTGGGAGTCATTAGCAGGTATATGAGTCATCCAGGATTTGAGCATTGGAATGCTGTCAAGTGGATTCTCAGATATTTGAGAGGGACATCCAATAAGTGTTTACACTTTTGGGGCTCTACTACTGATTTACAGGGCTATGTTGACTCAGATTTGGCAGGGGATATTGATACCAGGCGGAGTACTACAGGTTATGTCTTTACTGTTGGTGGGGCAGCTGTGAGCTGGGTTTCTAGGTTATAGAAGATTAATGCTTTATCCACTACAGAGGCAGAGTATGTTGCTGCTACAGAGGCAGCCAAGGAGATGATATGGCTTCAGTTCTTCTTGGAAGTATTGGGACATCCTCAGAAGGATAATTATTTGTTTACAGATAGTCAAAGTGCCATTCATCTTGCTAAGAATTCAGCTCTGCATTCTAAGACCAAACACATACAATTGCAGTACCATTTCATTCGGTCAGTTTTGGAGGATGGACAGTTAAAGCTGGAGAAGATACATACCAATGACAATCTAGCAGATATGTTGACAAAGGTTGTAACAAGGGAGAAGCTGAACTCCTCTTCAGCTTCAGTTGGTCTTTTAGACTAAACGTGAATAAAAGAACAGCAGAGTCCAGGGTGGTTTGATCCAGTGGGAGCCCCATGTGGTAGTTGTATTGCTACAGGATCAGTCTCCAAGTGGGAGATTGTTGTTTAGTGTGGAGCCTGATCAGTCCCCAAGTGGGAGATTGTTAGATTGTGGTGACTGATTAGGAAAGTACTGTACATACTTCATAAATAGTGGGGTTCAGCAGTGGCCGACATGGTAGCCGACATATTATGGCCGACATATGGCCAACATGTTATAACCCTAAAGTGGTTTAATACTTGTATAAAAGGGCTTAGGGTTGGGTATCTTTCATTATGTGGTGATGCGAAATTGGTTCTTGCGGCGGTATTGAGCTGTAAGGGATTACAGATTGTAATCAGGTTGTAATCACTGGATTGTAATAAGATCGGACTTACTGTTTGGTGGACGTAGCCTAGGGATTGGGTGAACCACGTTAAATCTTGGTACCTTGTGTTCATTTCTGTGTGTTCTATTATTTTCTATTATTGGTTATATTTGCATGTAGTTTTTATTTCTGTCCATGGTTTATCCTAACAATTTTCCCTCTCCTAAGGTTCCAAATTAACATCCTCTTCCATGTTAATCCCATTAGCATTCCTTTCTACAAAACTTCAAGTCATCCTCTCATCACTCATATCCCATCTCCCTTCTACTGACCTTTTTTCCTTATTAACACACCTTTCTTTGCACTTTTTTGCTTACATAAATATTTTCCACATCCGCCTCTAACACCTGAACACCTATTGAAACCTCATTTTCCTTCCTTTCATTTTCTTGACAGTTATTTGCCCTCATTTTCTCCATCATTACATTCTCTATATCTGCTATATCCCTCTTCCATCGGACTTCATTCCCCATTTTCTACATCTTCAATTTTTTTTCTATCTCTCGTGCCCTTCTAAGAAGCTTTTCCTCTTCCTTTTCTTTATTGCATCCTTCTTGTTTGCATTCTTTTGAGTCATGTTACTCACACAAATAGAACTCACAAACCTTTAGCCCCTCCTCTATTGAGATCAATTGTCTCCATACATCCCCATCAACATAGATTTCAATCATTTCTAGGATTGGGTGACAATATTTCCACATTATGCATATCCTAGGGAACATTTGCGGAGTTACTCTATCCACCATTTCTACTACTTTAATGTAAGTTCCTAATTTATTACCTATCATTTTGTAACATTGCTCCTGCCAATATTCCTAAGGCAAGTTTCTTAGTCCTATCCATATTGGGATTTCCTTTATTAACTCCTTTGTTGGGTCAAATTTTATGGTCCATTTCTTCAAGTAGAATCCATATCCCTCCATAAAATAAGGGCCACTATTCATAATCCATTCTCTATCTTGAGCTATATCCATTGTTACTATGCAAAAACCATTTTTCCAATGTTTTGAAATCCTTCACTTCCCCCATTTCTTGTCACACCATTCTTTCACCTTCTTTATATCTAACTCTAGCCCTCCCCATTTTAGAAATAGAGTATTTTTCTCCAGAAACTTACATTTCTCTTTTACCATACACCTTTCTATCACTACTTTCTCCACTGTGCAACATGTCCACTGCTAAT
Source organism: Cupressus sempervirens (assembly GCA_028749045.1). Lineage (NCBI taxonomy): Eukaryota > Viridiplantae > Streptophyta > Pinopsida > Cupressales > Cupressaceae > Cupressus > Cupressus sempervirens. The sequence continues at coordinate 10,824,022 of CM053792.1, forward strand.
CCTTTGTTATTTTTTGCTCCTGATTTACCACTGCTTGTGGTCTCCTTAGTTTGGTTGCTATATTTTCAAAATCCACTTTCCTACCCATATTTACCAATGTAAATCTTTTCATCAGGTGCATTCCTCTTCCATTTCCATTCAGTTTGGCTCTCTCTTTTTGCCATTTTTCTTACCTATTTTGGTCCAACTTCCTCCGTTGATGACTATCTCTGAAATTTCTAGGACTACTCTGGCATATTCCATTCTTATTAACCTAGTAAAAGCTTCCCTCATGCTGCCTAAAAGGTTCACATCCCTTACTCACTCCAGCAAACCAACCAGAGTTTTCCTTATTGTTTCAAAATACCAATGCTTCTCCATCACAGCCTTGTTTCTCATTTTAAATGAAAGGAGTTTTTTCTTTACCTATGCTTAGATCCTTTTTAACTTCAAGGGTATCAGGTTCTTTTCTCTCAATAAATTTCTCGGTGGATGTCCAAGGAAGAATCCAAGTCCAGTCTTGTCATAACTAAGTCTCTGTATATATATTTGTTCTTCAATCTTTTCACTACTGGTATATAATTTCTCAAGTTGTTGTTTGGTTTGCACCAACTCACCTTTCACAATAGTGTTGTATTTCTCTAATTCTGCATGCTAGAACTTGATAGATTCCAATTCAGATGTTACCTTGCTTAACTGGGATCTTAGATTTTATTTTTCAACTTTTATTTTAGAGTCATTCTTTCCTCCATTTTTCTTAAGACTTAGCTTGAGTTCAACTACTTTTAACTCATATTTAAAGATCTTATTTTCTTTCTTTAGATCTTCAATATCATCATCACTAGTTTTCTCACTAGGTCCTTTTTGCTTTAGGTCATCTATCTTGTTCTTTAGTTATCTTTATATATGTCTTTTAGGCCATCTCTTTCATCAATAAGGAGATCAATTTGTTCAAGAGCTTCTTCGAGATTCTTCTTCAATTGTTCCATATCCATAGCAATCTTATTCATGTTGTTAAGCCTCTTCTGAATAAGTAGGCTTTGATACCAATTGTTAGAAATAGATAATACTGCTCGGTGGGGGGTGAATCAATATTTTCAATCTTTTTACCCACAACTGAATATTATTAATTACTTTGTCACATGCATAAGAAAATAAACCAACAATGTTGAACAATAGAAACAACCATACATAGAGAGAGCTCATAACACCATATTTTGTTAACTACATAAACCTTGGCCAAGGGAAAACCCTAGTGGAGATGAAACCCACTAGATGATTCACTATATAAAAGAATCTGATTAAGTATATTGACCTTGTTAGGAGTCTATGAAGAATGTATAGTGTCTCGAGTCCCCATTAGCCAGCCTTGTTAGAAGCCTCAACCCTATTAGGAGTTGGTGGATCATATACAAATGTGTGCAAGAAGAGCCCACTGCCCTAACGTGCAACTATATAATAAGTTCTTCAAGAGAATAGGTATACACACAATACTTGATCACTTCCTATACTTCCCAAATCTTTTGATTATCAATTCTTCATACAAAGAGTGACTGCACACATATCAATTTGCATCATATCTCACATAACATTGCTTAGCATCACATATCATAATATCGCATTCACATTCACTTATCCTTTTAACTTCGCATTTGAATTTCTTTACTTATATCAAAAATATTAATAATTTCTTCCTTATTCGGCTCACATATCATCCTCAGAGTCAGCTCAATAAGATTTAGTAATCAAAACAATCCTGCAAGTCATACAAGTCAATTTGTTGACATGCTCTATTCTGCACTGTGAGGTATCTGCATCAGTATTTCTTCCATAACTTGAACTCGATTGATCATACAAACATGAGCACTGGTATGCATCATTAGGATGATGTCATGCATCTAGGATTAACTGCACAAGAGAATATTCTAAGGGAATATTTCGCTATCAACAAATCTTGTCATGTTGTTGTAACACTATCTAATACTTAGACAATTTTCCTTCACAAATAATCATGACTAAACTACAAAACAAATGTTGCCATAAATGAAAACCACATATCTCACCTTATTTGATTGATTGGTCATATTGTCAACAATGGGCACATTCCAAAGAATTACATTAAGACACATTTCATAGGTTTTAACAAGAAATGGTTGAATGGAAACCTACTTTGTTTCAGTTATCTCAAAGTTAGACATGTTAGTAAGAACTACAGGACTCGAGCACCAACACCAAACATTGAAATTAATAATGGAAAAGGAAAAGTTGAGATGAAACAATCTAGAAGCTGGAGGTAATAGATCAAGTGGAGTTGAGATCACCCAATCTAGTGGATTAGGTGATCACACCACATCTAACTAAAGAAAAGAAGGTATGTAACAGACTGTATACTTGAATGTTATATTATACACCAGTTCCCAACAAGAAGTGTGATGAAGAGTCCACATCAACATGAATCAAGATGCATTAGCACAAATCTAAGAGAAGAATTGGGTAATAGGAGAAGTTACACCATCAGGTATTGAGCATTAGTAATATTATTTGTATTGATCGAGCATTGCAATATAGACCGAAGCTTACATTGACCGAGCTGATGTATTGGCCAAACCAAATGGTATTGATAGAGAAAAGTAATAGTGACCAATTATTTGAATAGAAAGAATTGTGAACATAACTTGTGAAGGTCGAGATAGTTGGTATGCACCTATTAAAGTACAAACAAATTTATTGTAGACCCAAATGACAAGATTGAAGGTATATATTGAATTTTGGTACTCATTTTGAGTTTACCAAGTGATTTTCAAAGCACAGATGATTTTAGCAACACAGCAAGTGAATCACAACATGTTATTGGCAAAATTGGAAAAACTCAATAAGTAAAGTTTTAATGTCGAGTAAAGTTATTTTTGAAGTTGTTGAAGCAATTTTTTTCAAACCCTAGTTTAGAAATGACATCCTTTGTATCTATATTTGTGAAATAAATGTTGATGAAAAGCAATATACAAATTGTGAGGAACAATCAATGTCCTCCACTAAAATTCAAGGAGTACCCTAACATTGCATTGATTGGTAATGAATGCAGTGTCCAGTGGTCAATTCCACCTAGACTGTTAATGATTCACGATGTATGATCATGTTATATGTGTAAAGTTGCAAAAATTGGAGACTATGAACTAAGAGAAACTTATGAGAAATCGTGTAACAATGGAGTATTCAGAGATGAATATAAGTTTGTTGCCAAGAAAGGGCTTACCTATGACCTAGCATTTATGAATGTATTAAAATTTGAATGAATAAAGATTGTGTTGAGAAGAGTTCTTGATATGAAAATATGGTTAGGAGGTAGACCAATAAGGATTAACAAGGTAATCATTCATTGAGTTACAGGTTACCCTACTTTGGACAAACCAAAGACAATGAGGTGTGTTGTGAAAGACATCATTGAACAAATGAAAAAGGCTAAATGGAATGGTCGTGGAATGTCGATCAATGGGATTAAAGATCCAATTATTGAATTTGTAGTACATGTGATTGCACACAAATTCTACCAACGAGCCAACTAAATAGTGTTCCTTGCATTGAAGTGGACCTAGGATATAAAATTGTAAAGAAATATCATAGTTATGATCTTGTCGATATGCAATTGCAACAACTATTTGATAACCTTGGAGTGATAAGGAAGGAAAATAATACTTCATGTAAGTTTGGATCCTTACTTGTTTGTATATTTTTCTATGTACAAAATTCATTCCCCACCATCGACACAATTTCATGGGATAGGAGTAGGTCGATTATTAAATAGATAAGTAACCTTATCAATCAATTAGGAGAAACTTTTGAAGCTACAATGGATAATTATTTTGACGAATTAAAAAATATGATGAAGAATAGGATGAGAATACTGAAGTTAGTGGTAGATAATTATTTTAATGATATATTATTTATGGTAGATACAAATTTCATCTATGTACAGACAGTACTACCAAGGGTTACATGGCTAAGGCCAATGCAATACGAAGGCAATGTAGACAAAGTTACACCAGTAGTGATTGCATTGCTATCTAAAGAGATTAGCAAGAATGTCGAGCCATTCGGTAATTATGAGATGACTAAGATTAAAATGTTAATGAAAACCAAAGTGCTTGAGATAGATAGAATATGGAAGAAAATAATCAAAGATATTGAGGGAAAACTTGGCACAGGTCAACTTCAAATAACTGAAGGCAAAGGTGAGGATTAGGAATTTGATGAAGAAGTTGAAGCTGAAGAATCAAAAGGAAAAAGAAAGTGGTGATTATTGATCCAAAGGTGAAGGAAGATTTGAAGACAACTATGAAAAAGGTAGTCACACCTCTAGAACCCAAACCAAAGAGAAGAATGGTCAGAAGATCAAAGGTAGCTCGATCCTTGGGTGTAAAAGAAAAAGAAAGTCCAACAAGGAGGAAGCCAACCAAAGCACCAAAGACAAGCTTACCCAAGAAGCCGACGAGAAAATTAGTTGTTACACCTAATGAGGAGGAAGACAATGAAGAAACTGAGTCTGGTGATTTGAGAAAACTTCAAATTATACCCAGTCTGCCTCTAATGACTGTTGACTAGGTATGTGAGAAGATAAGAGAATCAACTAGTATAGAAACATTCAAGGTAATTAATTATGATTCTTTAAATAAATATGATGAAGTGAAGCTTGAAAAAGATATGATGGATATGATGATAAAGTTTAGATATACACCTATAGAATTAGGTGAGGGTATTCTTGAAGTTTTATATAATAAATTAGATGTTATTTGAAAGTGGGCATTATCCACTAAAAGACAAATAAGGGAGACCACTTTAGTACAAACAATGCTTGATTTGGGAAAGACACATATGTCTATAGCCCTAAAAGATTTTTGTAAAGAAATGATACCTAAAGAGAGGGCTTACAAAATTTTGAAGAATAAAGCTCATGAAGTTGAAAAAAAGAGCATTCTTCTATTAAAGAAAGCATTTGGATTGTTTGTTCCATCAGTTGATGAAGAAGAAGAGGAAGAAGGTAGAGATGTAGTAGAGCTAGAAGAGGAAAATAAAGAAGAAGTTGTAAAGCTAGAAGAAGAGATAAGGCAATTGGTAGAAGGGAGTGAATAATAGGATGTTGTCACTATAGAGGACATTCCTGATTCATCTCCACAGAATCAGAATGTATTAACTAAGGAAGATTTGAAAAATGCTACATTGGATGCCTTATATACCTCTCTACCATGCACAATCTAGTGTTACTAAAAATACATGATTATCCAAGGATTGATAGTGCAAAGGCTGATGATTTTCAAGTTACATCAATTATTATTACTTTTGACATGAGTGTCTAGCAACGGGGTAAAGCAATAAATGTGTTTCTGCAATTCACTCATATTAAAGATGACAACATAGATGAGAAAGGGGTACAAGAGGAGAAAGAACTAGAAGAGATAGAGAAACCAAAAGAAAAAGAGGCTATTCAGGCTCTTATATAGCTATCAAGTGCCATGCCAACAGAGACATTTGTGTGTACAAAAAATGTCACACTTCTATAAACCATTATTCTTGATAATACACATGAAAGAGGGCATCTCAAGAGGCATCTTATAGCTCTCTATCTATGACATGCAAAGGATACGAGATTGTGGCTCTCAAATGAACCAAATTAAACCATGTTCCATTGAAGATCTATCAAGTTAATGCAGTAAAATGCAAAGCATACTGAATACAAATTGGTACAAAAGGTACATAGTAACTTTAAAGTCTATATCCTTTAGCATTTGATGTTAGAGAGGGAGAGTTTAGTGTCAACAAGGAAGAGCAAGGGAGAGTTGATCAAGGAAGAGTGAGAGAGAGCTCAGTGTCAAAGACAAAGAGGAAGAGTTTTGTACCTCAAAAGGAAGATATTCAGATGATGGAATGTACAACAAAGAGGGAGAAAATGACATAATTTCATAGTAGATTATTGACAAGGAAGCAACAAAGACAAATCCAAGCAGAATCTTAGAGGGAGTTGGTATGGATGAGAATCAAAATTAAACTAAGGATGTTATTCAATTGCTCATACTTTTATTAGTTTATGTTGACATGTTGTGTTTCCATCAATGCCAAAGAGGGAGTTTTTTGGAAACAATTCTTCAATTATATGTTGCCATTGATATCATACAAATGTCAGTATTAACCGAGCAATGTAAAGTTTGTAGTATAAAAATTGTATATCTTAGTATTAACCAAGCAGTCAGGTAAAGAAGAACTTTCCAGTATTAACAAAGCAGTTGGTTAATGAAGGGAATCTTGCTTGCAATATTGATTGAGTGGTCAGGCATAAAGGAATCATAGTGTTGACTAAGTGTTCAATCCTAGTATTGACCAAGTGACAACAAATTGCATTTGTCTAATAATTGATTAATTGAGACTAACTTTTTGGATGTTTATTAATGTTTTGGAAGTGTTTCAAGTTGACTTGTCCTAGCTTATGATATATGAGAAAGGTCAAGTTGTGAGGATAAATGTAAGATGTGAAATGAGAAATAAGATGAATATGTGAGCGAAAGGAAAGGCAAAATAGAAAAGAGTGGAAGATAAGTTGTAAAGACCATTTGATCAGGAACTATCCAAAAGTTAAGCTAGAAAAAAGATCTGAATCTACCAAGTTAGTTGCTTCTTCAATTAGGTCAAATTGATGTTGCTTTCTAACCATTTTAGTAGCAAAGAAATCTCTTAATAGAGTTGACTTAACAGTCATATTGTAAATCCTTTAACAAGGTGACATTTCAAGATTGAAGTGTTTGAAGACCTCTAACTAGGCCACTTCTAATAGGGTGATCTAAATCCTCTTACATGGTCATACTTAACGATATTTTTTATAACCTTTAACAGGGTTGGCTCCTAACAAGGATCGCTTTCAAAAAGTGATAAATATTGTAACTAGTTGCATGGTGGTTTTCCAAAATCGGGTTTCCACATTAAATCTTGGTGTCATCTATGTTCGTGTTATTTGATTTATGCTTTAAGTTTTTGTAACTAAGTTACTATAGGTTATATCAGATTAATAATAATAAGATTGCTTTGTTAACTAAGTTGGACAATATTGCATGATCAGTGGAAAGTTTGAATTGACACCTAGGGAAAGGGAATTGTTTTGTGGTAACTGATTCACCCCTCCCCTCTTAGTTACACTCTTACATTTCCAACACCTGCACCCATGCAATACAATATAGGAGTGGGTGTTTCTGCCTCTTGAGATTTAACTTCATAACCATGTTTTCTAACACCAGATTGTCAGTGCTTCTACCATTAATGATCACATCACAACACTTATCTTCACATTTGTACCTAGTATAAAATAAAATCCTCCTTTGATCAGGTTTATTCTCTCCACTCAACAAGACTCTCCTATTAACTAAGACTTCTCCTCTTTCAACATCTTTAAATGGGATGATTTGGCATCTTCATCAACATGTGCGACTCTGGCCTAACCTTTGATTCTCTTATCTATCCTTCCTTGGAACTAGAAACACTCAAATGCTTTATGCCCTTCTTCTCCACAATGAAAACATTTTCCACAGAAACCTCCTCTTCTAGATCCTTGCTTGCTTCCTCTTCCTCTCTAATCTCTATTGTTTTGATAATGGAAAAGATTGGAATTATTTCTCCTCTGGTTCTAACTGCTACTACAGACCTCATCCTTTTTCTTCTAATCATTATATCGGCCTTCATAAGGCCATCCACTAGATCTTCCACTATGATCTCTTCGACCATTCTTGTTATCAAACTTCTTGTTAAGTTTTTTCTCAACTCTTAGGGCAAACTGGTATACCTCTTCAATACTGTTCATTCAAACCGGACTTGAGTCCTTTTGAATGCTTGGCCTCAACCCATTAACATAATGAGCAACTTTCTCTTTATCAACTTTCACATGGCTAGTTGTGATGAGAACTTGGTAGAACTCCTCGGTATACTCCTGGATATATTTTCCTGCTTGCTTCAACCCTCACATTTTCTTTAGCAGATCAAGCTCATAATCCACGTGAATGAATTGTTACTTCAATTTAGCTATCATCTAATCCCATATGGTGATTTTATCCTACCCTCTTCTATTTTTCTCTAATTGAATATCTCATCACTAGATCTTTGCATGTCCCTTCAGTTTCATCTTCACTAACTTGACCCTATCAGGATCCTCAATATCGTCATACTCAAAGTGTTTCTTCAATTCATTGATCTAATCAATCAAGTCCTCTAGGTTAAGATTTATTGAAGATGTGGGAACATCAAACTTAAGTCTTTTACAATATTAGAGATGGCCTTGAAAAGTCTTTTTTCTTCTTGGTTCAGAATTGCCTCTACTTCAACATTTTCTTCTTCTTCGCCTTTATCCTCACTTTCATCTCTTATGACAAGATTTATTCCTCTACACATTTGATCTTCTAATGTTTGCATTTGTCTCAGCTCTAAATCCCTTAGGTGTAACACCTACAACTCTTCCACCATGCTCTCTTCATGGAGACATTTTCATGCTTCCATTGAAACCTTAGCGCATACAGCCTCACAGTCAACAATTTGTCTACACACTCAGCCCAAACCACGATCATGGTGCAACTACCTCATAATCAACAATCTATTTACACACTCAAGAGGTCTTGCTTTGATACCACTAGATGAAGGGTGCTCCCCTTAACACCAAAAACACATAGTATGAAAAATGAAAAAATAGGAATTTGTGAGAACAAAATATAGGCTTCTTATTATTGCCACAAATACAAAATTATAAAATTTTGAAATACAATATGCAAACCCACATGAGTGCCTTCCTTACAATAACTTACAACACATAGTTGTGAACTATCACCTAGAGTCATCCAAGACAATGTACATGCATTTCTTAAACAGTATTTTTTACACCATCCGGGAAGTTTCTAGACATCAAATCTTAACCCTTGAGACCGACTAACTCTAAAATTACATATAGAGTTGATTTGATACACCTTTGACACTTATTTTGGAAATTTTGGTCATCTTAACTTTGGAAGGCCATAACTTTTGAACCATTGCTCCGATTGGCTATTATAACCACTTTTCAAAATCCTCAACTTGTGATCTACAGGGCTCAATTAGTGCAAGCTCTAGTCAACCCCATATCAGAGCCTAGTTGGGGCCTCTAAGGTCTTCAATGGCGAGCTTGAAGTTTTTATACCAAAATTGCACACCAAAAATCTGCAATAAATCCATGAATAATCGTGATATGACACCGAGCCTCAACTGGTAGGTTGATATATCCAAGATGAACATCCACCTCTGAAATTAGGACATCCTAAGCTCGTATGTCTAACTTATTAAGTAACAAACCTTCATAGACAACAACTTTGCATTGACACAACCCTTATATTTTTGGTTGATGCAAGATTGAGCACTCTTACTCTTACACCCAAAATGCTCCTGCATTAGGGACCAGAGGTTTTGGTAAAACAATGAAGCATAAAGATGCAAAATTCATTTAATAAGAAGACATTTTGAATCTTAGGGTGCAAAAACTATGCAAAAAAAAAGAAAAGAATTATCACTTTCTTGGGCATGCTATTCCAAGTGCCAAGAAATGTTGCCCTAAAAAGCAAGAAATCTAGCCAATGAAGTAATGAAATAAAATAGAAGGTAAAGGACTTCAAGTTTGATATGCAACAACTATTCACATGCATAACCTTGAGATTTGGTGGAAAACATCTATTTTATAGGTAAGATGGAAGTGAGGGACTGAATTCTAGGAACATAAGACCTAAATTTTACATTGACAGCTATAAAAGAGCTACTACCACTGGGAATATGGTCGCCACTCTCAATGGTCATAATATAATTCTTGAATACACATGGTTAACCTTGAGGATTATCATAAGTATTCTTGATTTCCATCCCAAACCATATTAGCCATTATATAAATAAATATTTTGAAGTAGATTTACCTAAACTTCTAGATTTCTCTAAAAGAATGGATTAACAGTTAACAGAGAAAAAAAAATGACAATGATATATCCCCAAGTCCTCAAAGTTAGAGCTGAAGTATAATATGTTTAATATACCTTACCTCAATTCATAAATTTGAGTACTTGGCTTAATTTTCTTGAGATAAAAAAATGAATTACCGTATTATAAGACCACTGAAGGAAAATTATTGACAGAGAAAATGAAAACAACCTCAAACAAAATTTCAACCTTTGATGTAATTTCTATATGATAAATGATGAAACATATTCCATTAACTTTGTATATGATTCAAATTGCTACTTCTAAATGTCAGCCATTGTGACAAAATTTGTTGACTTCAAATCCATTACTAACAAGGCTAAAGAAAGTCCTCAGTAAATTTGAAACCATGCCTCAGGGTCATGGCACCTAAGATAAACAACCCAAGGGATTTTTGGGGGATAGTGAGAAACGCTCACAATGTTTTTGAGAAAATATGTGCTCAGATATAATATTTTTGTGAATTTGTAGTAAGAAATTGACATTTGAAAATGAATCTATCTTAATGGAAACATGAAAACACACAATTTAAATTTAACAAAAAAATTAAGGATTTTTTTGCTAAAAACTGATCATGATTAGGGAAATTGAAAATTTGTCATATATATACAAAAACCTAGAACCCTTTTAGGAGAGATCAAAACTCTTAAAAGAACTAATACCAAAAAAGACAACTTCTACAAAACTTCAAAATAAAAAAGCTCAAATTTTAGGAAAACATTCATTTTGAATAGGACAATAGATCTGACTTGAAAATAGCCTTGCGAAATGAAATCTAATAGAAAGGGGTTTTATTAGAGAAATTAAAATACACTGCGCATTCAACCTCCTAATGTCTAATTTTACTTAAGATTTTATGGGTTTTTGAGATGTAAAAATCACATGCCCACAAAAAATTAAAAAACCCATGAAGAAAATGCAAGAAATTTAGTAGATGAAAAAGCAATTTTAATAAAATAATTTGAGAGGAGGAACAAAAAACTGAATTTTTGTTGGAGGAAATTTGTACCCAGGAGAAACTTTTGAATTTTCCCCAAATCAAGTTTGTACCTAAATGTCATGTCCCCAATTTTTGGTGACAGTTCGATTTAATTAATTTAATTAATACTGGTTGTCCAAGGACGACTAATTAATTATTTTAATTAAATAAATAAATATTAAAAGATAACTTTATATTTAATAAAGTGACTTGGATTATAAAAATATTTAATAAAGTCACTTGAGGGATAAGATCAAAAAGGTTCTAGAAGTTTCTGGAGAGGATGGAGAGAAAAGAATAAATAGGCACCCCGGGGCTCCATTCGAACCAGGCAGTTGTTTATCTCTCTTGTTTTCATATTGTGATTCAATCACAGGTGTATTGTAGAACCTAGGGTTTCTGCAATTATCACAGTTGGCCATTGAGAACGATAACTCTCAGTTGGTTCGCAATTTTGAGAGTGTGAAATATCACTTGAATTATTGCAGATTGGAGGTGACATTACAGTCATTTCATCGGGGCATAATCTGTGGCCTAAGGCCAATTTTGGGAGGATTATTGTGAGAATTGATTTTTGAGGATTTAAGCTATTTGCAAGGGTTTGGAGTTCATCATCTTCTTGCAGAATCAGTCAGCAAAATTCGGAGGTCATTCAGTGGGAATTTTTGATCAGTTCGTACCAAGGCCTGGACTCGCATTTTTACTCATAACTCCATATTGTTTCGGAGTTTGAATTTATGCTTTGGAGGGGTCATATATTTACCTTACGCGGTACAGAACATTCATTCTAAGCATCCATTACCAAGTGGGATTATTAATAACAGTGCCGTACATGACAGGTCCGTACTAGGGCTCGAGTCACCAAACTGCTCATATCTCTCCAAATATTCAGAGGTTTATTTAATGCTTTTAAAGGACTATCAAGCAACCCTAGGCATCCCTGTTTGGGGTAAATTTGGCTGTCATTACTGTGCATAATTTTCAGTACAGGTGCCGTACTGTACGACCTGTATTAGGGAACTGTACAGCAAGGTGCGAGGGTGCAAATTCCAGGGTGCAGGATTCCAACAGTAATACATACAAGATATCCCATCCCTTATCAATGGAAGAGTTCGTCTATTGCAGCAAGATCAGAGCATTGTAAAGGAGGATGACTTGGATATGCGTTGGGAGGAATTGATTGGGGAGACTATGGATGAAATAACATTCCTCAGCAAACGAACAGCTGTTTCAAACCGTCCTGCTCTTACAGTCATCCAAAGGTGTGCCACTTTTACAATCATATGAAGGGTGTGTTGCTGGAGGAAAGCTTGGTTGGGCAGGTTTGCCTTGTCCTCGAATAGGTGCTTAGTGCAGACTCTTGCAAGCTGTTACAGTCTGAAATTAGTGCTGTACTGGAGACTAGAAGGTGTCAGCAGTGCCATACAAGCTACAGCTGATGTATGTGAACCCTATTTAAATCTGAAGCTGCCATTAAGGGTGTTGTACCATAGATGGAAAGCTGCTACAGGACCATACAGGTCTGAGGATCTTTAGGAATGATCTTCATCAATTAAGGGACCTCACTGCAGTACCAAACACACAGTCTTTTCAGGTTCTTGTTATTAATTTGGGTTGCAAAAAAAAATTAAGTACAAGTTATAGATGTCTAGTTCTCCTTATTGCAGTCCAGTATGTAACAGATGTTATTATTTAGCTTAAGTTGGACTGTTAGACAATTTGGTGAAAACTAGCTATTATCATAAGCATTTATTTTAGAACTTGTGACAGTTCAATCAGATCTTCTGAATTTTGTTCGCATTGTTATATTGTATTCATTGCATCTGTTACATCCATCTTATTTGGTGAATTTGTTTGAGACATTACGTCCTTACCATTTAACGGTTGCATGCCAAGTATTTGACGAATTGCCATAGTTCAGTATTGGTTTTTAGTGACCTTTATAGTAAGGGTCATTTCAGTGGTATCAGAGCCGGTTTTCTTGCCATCCTGTGGGGTGAGAACCGAATTACATGAGTAATCAGCACTCGACTTCAACCAAGATGTACAGGTACAGCACAAAGTCTCCAAGGACACAAACTCGGACAAGTAATAGACATAGTATGCAGAGTCGGAAATGTGGAAAGGAGGACTATTCAGGCATTCAGGATGAGCTCAGAAAAATCAAACATAACATGTCTGAACTGTTGGTTAAACACCACCATATGCTTGACAGGCTGTCCGTCCCAGCTAAGGTGAATAAATCAACTGGATTTCGTTTTGACAAATCTTCTCACAAAGCGTTGACTGATACAATGAGAGATGCTACTAGGAACCTTAATGAGGAGTTCGAGAAACAAGTGTACAACCAGTCAGAGGCTTCAGTTCGGTCACAGGAAGAAGTGGTGAAGGATATTACGCTGATGGATAGTAACTGTCAACTTGACACTCAAGTTGAGACAGTTGAATACGAGTTTCCCAAAGGTGATGTCTCATGTACTCAGGGTAGTTTGGTTCCGACAAGCAATGATTTCAGTGAAGTGAGTTCAGATGACGATGAAGATGTCATTGTGCATGATGATGAGATACCTAGTGGAAATGAGCAGACATCGAGCATTTATGATTTTGCTGACAGAGAGTACCAGGCTCAGTTAGATGCTTCGTCACATGAGGATGAGAATGGCAGTACTTCACATGATTTGTCCAGCCAGCTGAAGGTAAGCAAAGATAGTATTGTGGCTTCTTTATCTCATCATGACAGGATGCGGGAGATGTTAGAAGAGCACATCCAGATGATTTAGTTACAAGGAAGACATAAGGGAGTTCAGGCAAATTCTCCTTTTTGTGACTTACATGCAATTGGTGAAGGAATGGGAACGACGAAGTTGAGTTATTTACATCTTCTATCAGATCGTGACCATCTTCTAAGCCTTGCCAAAGACTATTCAGATGCCTTGAGGAGGAAGGAGGAGGAAGTTGTCAAGCTTTCTTGCGAGCTTGAGGACACTCGAGCAACTTTGGCATTACAGGACTGGGAGAGACATGGGAATGAGCACGACATGGAGCTGAGCTTAAGTTCATCTTGCACTCAATTTTTGATGGAAGAGGGATCATGTGAGGTTGCTGATAATGCTACGAGTTCATCTTGCTTTCACATCCAGGATACAAGGACAATGGCAGACAGGTATGTGAAGTTAGTTGGTATTGGTCACATTACTCAGGTAAGGAGTTTGCTTGAGTTACCAGCTGTTCCTTGTTTACGGATATGGACTCGAGAATGTTTCAGGGGCATTTGGGATTTAGTTGACTGGAAAGCACTTTATGGTAGCCGTGATTATTTGGATGCTATCATGGATTTGATCAGCAGAGTATACGGTGTTGTCTTTCCTTGTGCCAGCAGAACATCCGATGTTGGTATTAGTTTTTATACACCGGTATTGGGTCTGGTTTATATATGTAGATGACCATTCTTGCTGAAGGGTGTTGAAGATTTTTCATATTTGGAAGCATGTACAGATGAGTCCCAGGATCGTTTTGACCTTGATGACATCCGGGAGAATGAAGTGAACAATTTTGAAGATTCAACTTCCTTGATAGATTCTTTAGGTACAGAAGAGCTTGACAGCAGTACTACAATTTTTGACAATTTGGATATTGATATGGACCTTGGAGATGATTCGCGAGATATGGATGTTAATATTGAGGATACTCCTTTAAGAACTCCAGAAGAAGCTTGTAGGAGACAGTTCAGCCAGAGCCATCGTGTGACTAGCCAGTTGAAAGTTAGTGAGCGAGACATTGCTATCGCTTGTGAGCATTTTGATACTGCTCGCCAGTTGTTGGCTGTTACTGGTTGGGGTTCTTCTATGACAGATGAGTCCAACGATGGTTACTTTTCTTTGGCAGAGATTCATGCCTTGCATGAAGCTGTTCGGATTTTGAAGCAAGATTATTTACGATTGCTAGCCGACCGTGATCACTTGGTTGAGTGGGGGAGTACAACATATGAGGCACTCTTGGATCGTGAAGAGGAGGTGAGTGAGCTTTCCCAAGAGCTCATAGCGACTACTGAGGTGTTAGAGGACACACAGCGAGATCTACAGAAGTCGCAGTTTCAGTTGAAGGAGGTGACCGTGGAGTTGGAGCATTTGCGGTCAAAACCAGCCCCAGACCCAGTTCGTTTGACTATTGAGGTGGATGATGGTAAGTACACTTCCGTAGTTGCTACTAAGGAGCATATTGTTGAAGCTGACACACATATTCAGGATTTGGTAGTAGCTGGTTCTAATGAGTTCGGGATACCGGTAGAGTCAAGTTTCCAGATTGATTCTTCTCAGATAGTTGATAGTGTGGTACAGTTGAGTATGCCACCCTTACAGGAGGACCAGTTGTGGTGTAAAGGGGAGTATGTTAATGTTTCCTCATATAATTTTTACTGCACTGAACCGTTCATGAAGTATTTGTTGGATAGCGCATGTGTTCAGTTAGACTCGCATAAGGTGACAGAAGGTGTTCTCATCCAAGATACTAGTGTTATTTGCAGATTGGTTGAGAAGATTATAGGGGCCCTTTCTACTATGCTACCTCACAAGGATCTCGAGGAAGGGTTTGTTGAGCAGAATGCACGGGATCCTATCCAGCCTATAGTCACTCGGAGTCAGAAAATGGAGCCATATGTTGATTACCAGTTCAGTGATGATGAGCTAGCAGCAGAATTTGGAGGTTCTTACCGGCATTATACGGTAGGGTATGCTCATCATTTTTCTTTTGACACAGAGATAGAAGATTTTATTTCACGCAGATGTAGATTGGCTCCAGTTTCTTATCATCCATTAGGGGATAGATTGGCACCATCTTTTGAAAATAAAACTGGTAGTAGCAAGTTACTCGGCCTGCAGCATCGACACGCCCGGAGCAGTTTTTCAGAGATTGGATTTGATGGCAGTGATTCAGGTACCTATGGCTGTTGTCATATCCACAATGCAGTTGGGTGCAGGTGTCTTTTTGACAGGGGCTTGAGTTTTGATAGAGTTGATGTTTCAGTTGGCTTGAGTTTCGCAGAATGGTTTCTTCTACTGACATCTACAGTTGGTTTACAGATAATTTCATCAGAGTTGTCAGTTGTTTGTATGTTGAGTACAGTTTCTCAGCTACTGGTATTGATGATTTCTCCACGGGAGTATGATGAGGATTGGGATGATACACAGATTTACATTTGGGATCTAGGAAGACTGATTGGTTCATGGTTCAGCCATTGCTTGGGGACAAGCAATTTCAGGAAGGGCGGACTGTCATGTCCCCAATTTTTGGTGACAGTTCGATTTAATTAATTTAATTAATACTGGTTGTCCAAGGACGACTAATTAATTATTTTAATTAAATAAATAAATATTAAAAGATAACTTTATATTTAATAAAGTGACTTGGATTATAAAAATATTTAATAAAGTCACTTGAGGGATAAGATCAAAAAGGTTCTAGAAGTTTCTGGAGAGGATGGAGAGAAAAGAATAAATAGGCACCCCGGGGCTCCATTCGAACCAGGCAGTTGTTTATCTCTCTTGTTTTCATATTGTGATTCAATCACAGGTGTATTGTAGAACCTAGGGTTTCTGCAATTATCACAGTTGGCCATTGAGAACGATAACTCTCAGTTGGTTCGCAATTTTGAGAGTGTGAAATATCACTTGAATTATTGCAGATTGGAGGTGACATTACAGTCATTTCATCGGGGCATAATCTGTGGCCTAAGGCCAATTTTGGGAGGATTATTGTGAGAATTGATTTTTGAGGATTTAAGCTATTTGCAAGGGTTTGGAGTTCATCATCTTCTTGTCGAATCAGTCAGCAAAATTCGGAGGTCATTCAGTGGGAATTTCTGATCAGTCCGTACCAAGGCCTGGACTCGCATTTTTACTCATAACTCCATATTGTTTCGGAGTTTGAATTTATGCTTTGGAGGGGTCATATATTTACCTTATGCGGTACAGAACATTCATTCTAAGCATCCATTACCAAGTGGGATTATTAATAATAGTGCCGTACATGACAGGTCCGTACTAGGGCTCGAGTCACCAAACTGCTCATATCTCTCCAAATATTCAGAGGTTTATTTAATGCTTTTAAAGGACTATCAAGCAACCCTAGGCGTCCCTGTTTGGGGTAAATTCGGCTGTCATTACTGTGCATAATTTTCAGTACAGGTGCCGTACTGTACGACCTGTATTAGGGAACTGTACAACAAGGTGCGAGGGTGCAAATTCCAGGGTGCAGGATTCCAACAGTAATACATACAAGATATCCCATCCCTTATCAATGGAAGAGTTCGTCTATTGCAGCAAGATCAGAGCATTGTAAAGGAGGATGACTTGGATATGCGTTGGGAGGAATTGATTGGGGAGACTGTGGATGAAATAACATTCCTTAGCAAAAGAACAGCTGTTTCAAACCGTCCTGCTCTTACAGTCATCCAAAGGTGTGCCACTTTTACAATCATATGAAGGGTGTGTTGCTGGAGGAAAGCTTGGTTGGGCAGGTTTGCCTTGTCCTCGAATAGGTGCTTAGTGCAGACTCTTGCAAGCTGTTACAGTCTGAAATTAGTGCTGTACTGGAGACTAGAAGGTGTCAGCAGTGCCATACAAGCTACAGCTGATGTATGTGAACCCTATTTAAATCTGAAGCTGCCATTAAGGGTGTTGTACCATAGATGGAAAGCTGCTACAGGACCATACAGGTCTGAGGATCTTTAGGAATGATCTTCATCAGTCAAGGGACCTCACTGCAGTACCAAACACACAGTCTTTTCAGGTTCTTGTTATTAATTTGGGTTGCAAAAAAAAATTAAGTACAAGTTATAGATGTCTAGTTCTCCTTATTGCAGTCCAGTATGTAACAGATGTTATTATTTAGCTTAAGTTGGACTGTTAGACAATTTGGTGAAAACTAGCTATTATCATAAGCATTTATTTTAGAACTTGTGACAGTTCAATCAGATCTTCTGAATTTTGTTCGCATTGTTATATTGTATTCATTGCATCTGTTACATCCATCTTATTTGGTGAATTTGTTTGAGACATTACATCCTTACCATTTAACGGTTGCATGCCAAGTATTTGACGAATTGCCACAGTTCAGTATTGGTTTTTAGTGACCTTTATAGTAAGGGTCATTTCACTAAACGAATTTACAGGGAAAGAAGATGAAGAAAAGATGGAATTGCTGCAAGGTGAGCTATTGCTGGAAATTGGAACTCTTCGTCAATAGCTTGCAAAGTGGAACTCTTCATCAACCTTGAGTTTTCATTTCACACTTAAAGCAACTGTGACATTCATTCATTATTCTATTTAATATTTCAAGAATAAGACATACATGCGTTGACTTTTGATGACATATGCCCTGCCTTTTTCTTTTTCCTTTTATTTTTGTACAAAAAAATCATTTTATTCATTGCCTTTTTCCTCATGGGCCAATACTATTCACTGAAAATTGCATTTTTTAATTTTTAAATTTCATCAAAATTAATAAATCTTTTGCAAACTTAGGTAGATTTGAGAATGTTTAAATTTTAAATGATCAAAAACTAATAATGTAACATCTAATGATTCCAAAGACATGAACTAATAACTACACAATAAATTTAAAATATGCTACATAAAAAAATGTTTAAAAAGTAGGTAGAAATAATAATGCTCCAAACTCTAACCAAGACCCATATTTCACATCATATATAAAGAAAAATATATAGTAAATTTCTTAAAAACATCTCAAACACTTATTACTTTCTGACTAACACTAATACTTCATATAATATGTTAAAATAAAAACATATTAGAATCATGAAAAACATCACAAATTCTTATAAATGTAGACTTCATAAAATTGACAACAAACTAAAATTAATATCAATTTCTAACCCATAACAATATTTCACATCATATATTAATAAAAAAACATCATAAATTCTTTATAATCTAGACTTAGCAAGATTGACTATAATCTAGGATTAAACCTTTAGCTTAAATTATAGCCTTTGAAAGATATTTAAGATTAAAAAATTGTTTTATTATTATTATTAGTTCCATAGCGTATGTGTTAAGAGAGAATTTTCGCCTTGAAAGAAGTTGTTGTAAGGTGTAAGGTTGCAATAGACCAATCAATGACGACAGGACCTCTTGACTGCATGTAATTATCTCTTAATTAAAGTTAAGAAACCGAATCGTTAAGGAGTAGGAAGGATTGAGGAAAGTCTGCAGAGACTCTTGAAGCATTAAAAAGCAAAATAAATGCAGTGAAAGACAGTGTAGCTCTGTAAAAAATTGTACAGAGGCAAAGGTAGATCCATCGGCAATGGCGCGTCGTGGTGATCCAAATCCCTTTGAGGAAGAAGAAGTTAACCCCTTCTCGGTTAGTAGTGTTGATTATGACTGCTATTCTTCTTCTGTTTATTTTCGTTCGGTAATTTTAGCTCTGACATTGTCTTCATAATAGATCCTTGTCCCCGGATCCTTAATTTCTATTTGCATAAAGTTGAAGCTTACGTTTTGACTCAAATGGCGTAAATTGGGGCTACAATTTAGTTAATTCTTGATTTGCTCCCATCTTTACCTTGCTGGGGTTCGAAACAATGCCCTGGGGTATCCAATTTGGAATAGCTCGCAGGTGATCTATGTCGGTTTTGGAGGATATAGGGTGTTTTCAGAGTTTGGGATGAGATTTCTGTTGAGAGTTTTGACAAAATTTACATTGAAAAATAATATGGTTCTATTGAATCATAAGATATCAGGGAAATGAATACTTTGTTATTGTAGTTTTACCCTAAAAATCACGTTAACCCATTTAGCTTACGCCAAAATAGTCAGATTAAAGATCATGCAAACTGTATGCTAGAGAGAATTTTCAGGATTTTGCGATTCATTGCCCTTGTAATCATATAGAACTGTTTACCCTACAAAAGTCGTGGGGCGCCATGTACTTTAAAATTATTAGTTGTAATGAATATCTGGAGAGTTTGCACTATTCTATCAACCTTAATGTGGAACCATACGATGCCCTGCTCCTTAAAATTCAAGTAAAAA
This sequence comes from Cupressus sempervirens, assembly GCA_028749045.1. NCBI lineage: Eukaryota > Viridiplantae > Streptophyta > Pinopsida > Cupressales > Cupressaceae > Cupressus > Cupressus sempervirens. The sequence continues at coordinate 10,844,050 of CM053792.1, forward strand.
TAATGTTGCACAGAAATTTGCTCTATTATATTTGAATTATTTTTCTAAGAAACAATCACGGGGCTACGATTCTCTTGATGGGTTTTGAAGGTGGAATCAATGACAGTAAATTTGAAATGCTGAGAATTAGATCATCTGAGCTGTTTTTTTTAATGTTTTGAATTATATTTGTCTAGAAATTTCGATGGAAATAGCCAGGTGAGGAAATTGGGGTGAGGGTTGAATGAAAAAAACCTGGGAAATGTTGTTCCACAATTTTGCTTAATTTTGTAACAGACTAACCATAAAATCACATATTACATAGCATCATATATCTTATGGAGACATCACTTGTAAATTAAATGATGCCATTTAAGTTATTAAAGATATTTTTACAGAGTTTGCAGGATTGTATTATGAATAAATGACAGATTCTAACTACAGGTATACAAGATTTTCAAGTCCTTAACCAGCCGACATGCCAACTTGGTGCATGAGTTTGCAGGAACATGTATGTTGCCCAATTTTTTAAAATAAGTTTTGACCTCATGGCCAAGTGCAAGAGCAAACTGGTCTTGCTGTTGAAGATGCATTGGGAGGGTTTACCCGGCCAAGAAGGAAACAACAAATAAGATATACAGAATGGGATGCAGGAGGGTTGCAATAGCTTAACTGGAAACTGAAAATAACTTAAAAGAATGCATCATTGTGGTGTGAAATACAACTGTATGATAATTGATTCATGCAGACATGGTTGGTGGTGGATTTGGGAAAGGGGTGGTGAGGATAGTGAGGTTTAACAATAGTGCAAGATAAAACGTATTAAATGCAAAATAAAGAACAGTTGCAACCAAAAGGATGTGAAAAAATGCCTGCTGTTGTTGCCAGGAATACAGATTTGTCAAAAAATTGGTCCTGCTTTTCAATGCTTAATCTTATAAAATTAAGTAGAATTTACAAACCATAAATATGCTAACATGTTGTATTCTCTGTAATGTCATGCTTCCGCCATGAAGCAGATATCTATATTGATAAACAGAATGCAATATTAAAGGTGATTGGGCTGATTAAAAGCAGCAATGGCATTAAGGGTAAATGGTGTTTCAATTATTCATTACTGCTATAAAGAGACCTTAACAATGCAGTGATTTTTAGTCAAGCACAGCAATAAATTAAGAGGTGCCATCATAAACAATTATGATAACTCACAATTAATGAAGGGACATCTATGAGAAGATCAGACACTCATAAAGGGCAACCTATAGTTCAAAATATCTTCATCGACAACTTATCACCAAGGGCAAAAAATGTCTGTAGAATATTGGAGTTAAATTGACTGCTTATTGGGAAGGTATAATGAACTTAAAAAATTGCTTAAGTTTAATTAGAAATGCTGTTTTTTTTTTTTTGCAAAATTTATTGAGTAGATGCATCTAATGTGTCAGTAAATGAGTAAACAAACTTAACAAGCCGAGTCTAGATATATAATAATATAAATGCAAATAGGTACAAAATATTATGGTAAAATAATGAATGTGTTATTAAACAATGATCATAAATGATCTTTACTTACAAGTATACACAAGAATGTTTCTATAACAAACAAAGAGAGAGAAATAGAAACATTCTGAAGAGAGAGAAAGTTTCCACATTGAACAAAGAGAGAATGTGGAAACATAGAAGAAGAGTGACCATTAGAAATAGAAGTAAATCTATAGAAGAGAGAGGAACAAAATTAGATAGATTTTACTTGAATACCCTCCCTTAATGGTCAATCTAACTTCAAAACAAAAAATTTGCAAGAGAATCTTCAAAAGGCATAAAAGGTAGACACGGGCTGATTAGTGAGCTCTGCATATTCTACAATATTGGTCTATGGCAGCATTCACTGTGGTAGGACAAGTCTCAATACCCAAAACAAGCACCTCAAGGTGGCGATGCTCAAAGATTGTCACCATTCTCTGCTTCCAGGTGTTGTAGTTCTTTTTCGTTAAATCGTTTACTGCCTTTCAAGAGAAGATGGGTGAGAGATGCTATTACACATTTTTTATGCAAAAAATGTGAATATTTGAAAGGACAAATTTTTAGGCAGATTGATGAAAGACCCAAAAAAATTAAAGGACACCTAGAAGAGAGCACGAAAAACCCAGAATGAATCTGAAACTAGATTTTGAATCTGCTGGCTCAATAATTGAGGTAGAAGAACGATGCACCTAGAAAAAACATAGACCAACCCAGTTCAGATATGGAAAAACCTAGTTGGAATTTGCAATTAAAATAAAATTCAACTTGATCTAAATTTTGAAGGGTAGAAGTCCTAGCCGAAAGTACAGGAACCAAAGGCAGTCATGAAAACTCAGATATTTGTAGGAAAAATAGGCTAAAAAAAGAAGTCAAATGCAAGCCCAAAAAGCCAATTGTCTTTTAGAGGAAGCTGGTCGCGCGGGTAGGGGAAAGGTAGATGACGCACAAGTTGTAGGAGAAAAGCTGCCCAAGGAAAAAAAATTATACAGAAACCCTATACGAATTTTAGAAAATATCCTTGCAAACAAATTTTTGAACACACCCAGGCAAAGGATGTTGGAAATTTCGAGTCGAAAATTTCATGAAGAACTTAAAGATTTTCAAAGCCTATTTTGAAAAATAACTCAGAAAATAATAATAATAAAATAAAGGATGTTGAAAATTTCGAGTCTAAAATTTCATGAAGAACTTAAAGATTTTTAAAGCCTATTTTGAAAAATAACTCAGAAAATAATAATAATAATAAAATTATTATTTTTTGAAAAAAACAATTTTGAGACCATATTATGGTAAAATAATGGATGTGTTATTAAACAAAAACCATAAATGATCTATATATACAAATATATACAAGAATTTTCCTATAACGAACAAAGAGAGAGAAATAGAAACATTTTGAAGAGAGAAAGAGAGAGTTTCCATATTGAACAAAGAGAGAATATGGGAACATAGAAGAAGAGTGACCATTAGAAATAGAAGTAAATCTATGGAAGAGAGAAAAACAAAGTTAGAGAGATTTTACTCTAATAGAAAATCTCACCCTCATGTGAAATGTTGATGGCTAGTAGCCATAGTCGAAGATTTTGAATTATGAAGCAAAAGAAAAATAGCGAATTGTTTTTGTAAGACTATAAGCAAATGCGAAACAATATGAAAATAGTCTGCATTTTCCTTTTTGCCTTCTCGGTAGCTCTAGTGAAAACAACTAGAGTCATAAGGGGGTCGAGCTTTAGAAGTATGCTGTGTTTGTGCACAACTGGTTCTGATTCAACCTCCATCATGGATGTAAATGGTGCTGATGCTGGCAATGCCTCCTCCTCATCACCTGAATCCTCCTCAATGTCCTCATCCTCTTGAATGCCATCCAATCCCATTGCAAATCTGCCCTCCTCCATAGCCTGCCTCTCCAAATTGTAGATTTCATCCTTTGTGAATAATGGAGGTTGCTCCTGTTAAGTTCAATCACAGTAAGGATCTATGTCACAAGTACAAGGTCATTGAGGTGTTTGCTTGGATTTTTGTGAAACCTTATTTGCGAATTAATTTTTCTTGAAAAATATTGTTAGAGTATTTAGATATTTTCTAATTAACTCTATTCTACTTAAGTTAAACTTTAGACATCTATAATTAATTCTTTTATTAATTATTATAATGCAACCTAGGTTTTAACCTTTTAGGATTTTGATCTCCTTTATGGGGATGATCTCTCTTTGTAATCTTATTCATTGAATACAATTTGCAATTCTTTTTTGCACATAAGAATGTCTCATCTTTTGCGGATCTGGGAATTTCAGCCTCCATAGCTTTTGCTTCTCTCTTTTCGTGACAGTTGTTTGTATGCAAGTGATTCTTGGGGTTGATCTTTCATCAACTTCAACAAATATCTTTGAATTCGTTTCAAATCAATAACAAATTGCTCTAAAATGCTACAATTTGTCTTTCTCCTCCAAACCCTTTTCCCCTCTTCAAACACCAATTTGCAATCAAAAAATGTGAAATGATTCTTTTTGGCCATTTGTCCCTATATGCGGACTGTCTATTGAATAACTTGGATCTTTTCTGCGAATGTACTAACATGGCCAATGTGATTGATGTCTATGTCTCATCCTGAGACGTCTCTATAGTTAGGAATTATTAGTTAAAAAATAACTATATGTATAACTCATCTTTAAGCATATATGTAATATTAATATACTAACCATATATGTAATATATTATTATATAATAATATATAATGTATAATATATATAATATATATAAGATATTTATCTTAAAGATGATTTACCATCAACAAGGTATCTCATGATAAAATCAATCCGATAGAAGCTACAACCTTAACACTGTAGCTGATAAGTTTTCAAATATTGCCGATATTTTGGTGGCAATTACAAGATTTATGTGTGATGAATTCCGAACTTCTCGACGATTTGTGAATGGCGATAAAGATGTGGTTTTAGGCTCAATGCAAAACTTGTCGTGATAAGTTTACTTATTGATAATATTTTTGTGCTATTTTAATCTATAGGGCAACCTATTGCAGAAGTTGCACCACTTGAGGAAGATAATAATATATAAAACCTGATGGAGAAGATAGCAAGGGATATCAAAGTTGAGAAGAAAAGCATTCGATCAAGAATGAGATTTAGAATCTCACATTTAATAGAACCAAGATAGCAGATTTATGTACTGCTCAAGCATTTGGTATAATGCAAATACATGGAACTTTGATTTTGTGGACTTGTTATCTTGTCTTCCATTCGATATGAAGTAGAAATGTGTGCATATAAAGCTTCTATTCAATTTGCCATCCCATCATTGAGGGGAGAATGTATATATAAGGGGTGCAAATAGCACACGAGTCCATTCAAGTGGAATAGTTCAGAGTGGGGCTGTGAGGCTGAATGACGGCTGCCATTTCTGCTCCTAGGCTTGATGGATAGGCTTGAGGTGCCTTGTATGATCTCCCAAGGTGCTCGATAATGTGGTGGGTTGTTAGGTAAAGCCTTAAGGGATTTTTGCATGTACATTATGTAAATGATAACAATTATTAGAATTCTATTTATAACATTGATGGTCATATTAATTAACTTAGTTGCAAGCTCTATATCAAGATATAAAGTTGACAATTTACATTCCTATATATACTCCATACTTGTTTGGGAATTCTAGGGCAAATTAGAGTAAAGTCCCAATAGAGAATATTAGAATTGGTATTATAACATCCTTCCTACCATCTTGTGAAATATAGTTAATGTGACCTAGCCAAAGGTTCAAGTAGCTTTGGGAAGAGAATGTAGGAAACTTTCTTTGAATCTTCAACCAACAACCATCCACCAAACAACACAATGGGTAAATAAATGGGCAATGGATTGAGGACCTTCATCGTGTAAATCACTCAAGCTCTTATGGAGCAAAATGAGAGAGATAACAAACAACCCAACTTCTCCAAGCCATTGAAAATAGGAGTATCAATAGGTCTTGACCCAACCAAACTAACAAGAGGGATACCAACTCCAACCACTTGAAAATAACATCTCACCAAGGGTATCTAACCCTAGGCCCACAAGATCTCCCTTTCTACCTTAAGGGAGAACACATAGAAGATGATGAAGGCTGCTCCCCTTAATACCACGACAAACAACAGAAGCAGAGAACAACACAAATTGAGAGAACAAAATATGGACTTCTTATTATTGACACAAATGAGGAATTACAAAATTACAATATGCAAACCCACATGGGCACCTTCCTTACAATAGTCTGCAAGATAGAGCTGTGACTATCACCTAGAACTGTCCTAGACAACCTACTGGCCTTCCTTATATAGGCACTTTTTATCATTTGAGAAGGTTCTACAAACTAAGCACTAACCCTTGAGGCCGACCAACCTCATATTATATCATTTGATTACACTTTATTACATAAGATCAACTCAAAACAATTTACAAATTATATGTTTCAGATGGCTCCACTTCTGGAGACCATAACTAGCAAATCATTGACTTGATGGGCTATTATAACCCCATTCCGAAATCCTCAGCTAGTGATCTACAGTGGTTGAATGTGCAAGCGTCTTTCATTAGACGTTTTGCCTCGTTTTGAAGCAATTTAGGCCTTCATCGCTGGACGTGAAGTTTGGATAGCCAAAATTCATATTGAAAATCTGCACTAACTGCATCAATACATATGATATGACAATAAAACTTATCTGGTAGGCTGATATGTCAAAGATGAACCTCCACATATGAGATTAGAACAATTTGAGCACATAATATCAACTTACTAAAATTAGCAAGGTCCCACAAATGACAACTTTGTATAGGAATAGCCCTTATTAAAAACACAAAAGCTGAAAACTGGAAATAGAAATATTTTTGTATGATGCAAGATTGCCCTTACACCTAGGGTGCTCTTGCATCGAAAGAGGAAGAGGCAAATATTTAACCATATATAATATTGACAAAATTAGGGAAACATACTTAGGTCATTGGAAATTTAGGAGAAACATCTCTTTTAGGGATTGCTATGATGCTAAAATGCAAACTGTCTTCAATAGGAAAAGAAATCAGCCCAACAAGGATTTGAAACATAGTATAAGTAAATTTTTGCAGAAAGGTCATGACATGTTCATGGGTCCAAAAAATGGACACCTACCTCCCACTTAGTCACATGATGGAGGAAGATGTTGTAAAATTTGCCATACTCCACTTGGAAGGAACAACTCATGATTTGTGGCACCATGGCCATGTTACCGAAGGCCATCAACATATAATGAATTCAATTTATAACGTATCCAAAGGTTTAATCAAAAACACATTGAGTGGTATTGTAAGGAGTTAAATAATACTACATGGAATTGTACAAGAGTATTCCCCAAATGCTTTCAATTATGGTACAATGCATATTTCAAAGTAGACTTTCCTGCTTGTTTGTAATGGGACTTGTTGATGTTAGTTTTGTACCACTACATAACATATGGCAATTGAACACTTGATATAGGATATCAAATCCTCAATTCCTCTCTTGAAAAGTTATACTCATGAAGACATGAGAATAACTCCAATGTTCCTTACACCTGTGGATACTAACTTAGTTATCGATGTGATTTGCTGGTAATCACGTAGGTGGGCTTATGTTATTCATTCGAAGATAACTTGGTCTTTGGTGGAATGATGGTGATGGTGACCGAAAGGTTCAAATTGCTATACCAACAGTCAATAAGGCATTGGATGAGATTGTGGCCTAGGAATACGAGATAGTGGAGCACAACTTGGGAAGAAATACAGATGACATGAAATGTGAAGAGATCCAGGAGGGTATAGCTTCAATCAGAGAAAGGTTGAGGAAGGCAAATGAAATGATGGGGACACAACCCAAGAACAAAATGGACACAACAGAAAAGGGAAATTGTATTAACTGAGAAAATAAGCCAGTACAAACAGTACAGAGAAAATAAACTTCAAAACATGCCTTAAGGGCTTACAATAGCATAAATCTGGAGATAATTTCTCCTTTTAGTACCTCCTCTCAAACTCCACTCCGAACTGCCTTTTACAATGCCATAAATCTCCTTAAATAGACCCCGGAGGGTTAAGGACTAGGAGTACATTCTAGAAAGTGCTAGTAGGCATCCACCGACCAAATAGAAGGTTCTAGAAGCTGCATTAGAAGTCGGTGCAAATCTAGAAGAATCCAGAAACGGTACCCGAACTTTCGGGAGGCATAACTTTTGAACCGTAGCTCCGATTGATGAACCGTTTACATTTTCGGAAAGCTCTCGAAGCGCTCTATAGCCCTATGGACAAGCTTTGCTCGTCCCCCATTTTTCGGCCCTTTTCGAGGTCATTTAATGCCCCTAATCTGACTTTGAAGCATTCTTAGGAGGTCTCCAAAACCCGAAAAACTGTAATAACTTTCAAACTGTGGGGCCTTTTGACCTGATTCTTTTATTGGAATGCTCTAAATCACATTTACATTCATCTGGCCAATTCACACCTTCTAGGTCACCAAAATGATGGCCAAATTGCATGCTCCTATTTTTTCGGGATTTTCTAGCACACTGATAGTTGAACTGTGAGAGTTGGAACCTTTATTTGACCCAAATGGGTATCCAAAAATGTAAAGACATGAAACAGAAACTAAGTCTAAGTACATTTTTTGGGTGACACAGGATTGCCCTGATACCTCTGGATGCTCCTGCATCAGACACCCAAGGTAGATTGAAAAGTGACCTTGTCACTTTATGAATGGTAGAGGAAATCCCAAATGGGAAACCTCAGCTGCTGAAATCCAAGTTGAGTCCTCGATCGGCCGTCCTTTCCACTTCACCAGATACTCTTCATACTGCCTATTTCTGGTACTCCTACCCACACGATGATCTAGAATGTCTTCTATCTCTTCCTTCTTAGAAGCAGGAATTGGACATGGCTCTAACACCAGCTCCTCATCTGCACCATCATCATGATACTCTATTAAATCTGCAATGTTGAAAATGGGAGAAATGTGAATACCATCTGGCAGCTCCACTTCATATGCATTTCCTGAGTCATGTTTCTTCAAAATTTTGCAGGGGCCAAATTTCTTCATTTTCAGCTTGTTGTAAGTACCAACTGGAAATCTTTCTTTTCGTAAGTGCACCATGACTAGATCCCCTAGTTGGAATTCCTTATGTCTTCTCCTTTGATCAGCCCTAGCTTTATACTCTTGATTCATCTTGGTAATGTGTGCTTGAACCTCCTCATGTAGACACTTAATATGTTCAGCAAATTCCTCAGCTTTAGCACTTGTCCTCTCCCCTTGTTCTATCTTTCTCAATTCTAGTTCAGTCCTTGGGCTATTCCCATATACAATTTGGAATGGTGATTTTCCAGTACTCCTATTTATAGAGTTATTATAAGCAAACTTTGCCTGTGGTAGAATCAAATCCCATCCCTTGGGCTTATCCCCAACTAAACATCTCAGCAAATTGCTCAGACTTCTGTTTGGCCATCAGTTTGTGGGTGATGCGTGGAACTGAATTTCAAATCTGTTCTCAACTTTTTCCACAATGTCCTCCAAAAATACCCCACAAATTTAGTATCTCTGTTAGAAACTATACTCCTTGGAAGACCATGTAGTCTTACCACCTCTTTGAAAAACAAGTCCGCAATATGGACAGCATCATGAGTTTTGTGGCATGGAATGAAATGTGCCATTTTGGAGAACCTATCAACCACCACAAATACTGAGTCATTACCCCTTTGTGTCCTTGGCAATCCAAGAACAAAATCCATACTTATGTCCTCCCATGGCCTTGATGGAACAGGCAATGGCTGATATAGGCCAGTATTGTGACTAAACCCCTTGGCAACTTGACAAACCTGGCAACTCTGTACAAACTTCTTCACATCCTGTGAAATTTGAGGCCAAAAATAATGTTCTCTAAGAATGGCAATGGTCTTATCTTGACCAAAATGTCCTGCCATCCCTCCACTGTGTTTCTCCTTAATCAGATTTTCCCTCATGGAACTCCTTGGAATGCACAATTGACTACCTTTGAACAACATGCCATCTTGAATCAAATAGTCTAACCACTTGGTTCTATCTACAGCAATAGGTTCTTTACAAGCTTTCCATGCTTCAGCAAAATCAGGATCCTCAGGGTACAAATTCTTGAGTTCATCAAACCCAACTACTTCAACCTGCATTACTGTAAGCAACAACTGTCTCCTACTTAGTGCATCTGCAACCCTGTTAGATTTTCCACTTCTATGTTTCAACACAAATGTATAGCTCTGCAAGAACTCTACCCACTTCATATGCCTCTGATTCAATTTACCTTGGCTATTTAGGTACTGTAATGCCTGATGATCAGTATACAAAACAAATTCCTTTGGCAATAAATAGTGCCTCCATTTCTTTAAGGCTTGAACTATTGCATAGAACTCTTGATCATAAACAAAATACTTCTTCTTTGCATCATTCAATTTTTCACTAAAATATGCAATAGGCTTACCTTCTTGGCTTAATATAGCCCCAATAGCGCTTCCACTGGCATCACAATTCACCTGGAAAACCTTTCTAAAATCTGGAAGTGCCAACACAGGCTGTTCTGTCACCTTCTTCTTCAGCAATTCAAAACTTCTCACAGCTGCTGCAGTCCATTTGAACTCTTTTCTATCCCCTCTTATTGTATCAGTTAGGGGTGCACATATGACACTGAAATTCTTAATAAACTTCCTGTAAAAACTAACCAGACCATGAAATGATCTTACCTCAGTAGTAGACCTTGGAGTAGGCCATTCCAAGATGGCTTTTACCTTCTCCGGATCCATTTTGAGACCTTCAGGTGATATAACAAACCCCAAATAGACTAACTCCCTTTTTGCAAAGATACACTTCTTCAGATTAATTAACAGTTTCTCTTCCCTTAGCCTTTGAAGGACACTACGAATATGCAGTAAATGTTCTTCCAAAATCTTGTTGAAAATTAAAATATCATCCAAATAGACAATAAATTTTTTTCCCAAGAACTTCTTAAGTACCTCATTCATGAGCCGCATGAAGGTGCTTGGGGCGTTCGTCAATCCAAAGGGCATGACTAACCACTCATAAAGACCCTCCTTGGTCTTGAAGGCTGTTTTCCACTCATCTCCTTCTCGAATCCGTATCTGATGATAACCACTCTTCAGATCTATCTTTGTGAAGTACTGAGCTCCACTCAAGCAGTCCATAAGGTCATCCATCCTTGGCAAAGGAAATCGGTACTTGATGGTTATCCTATTTATAGCTGTACTTGATGGTTATCCTATTTATAGCTCGAGACTCTGTACACATCCTCCACTCTCCATCCTTCTTTGGTGCAAGTATTGCAGGTACTGCACATGGACTCAGGCTCTCTCGAATCAAGCCCTTCCTCAACAGCTCCTGAACCTGTCTATTTAGCTCCTTTGTTTCAGTAGGAGTCATCCTGTGAGCAGCCTTGTTAGGCAAACTAGCTCCTGGAATCAGATCTATCTGATGACTGATTTGCCTTATTGGTGGCAATCCATCTGGAACATTATCAGAGATAATATCTCCAAACTCCCCTAGTAAATCTGAAACTTCAAGTGGTATTTCACTACTACCTTCTTTATCTTTCCTAGGAATCAAAGCATAGCACATATGCTGATGTTTCATGCCATCTAAAAACTTTCTTCCATCAACAAGACAAATCCTAACACTGCTACATACCTTTTCACCTTCCTTTTCATGGGCTTCAATTTGTGGCGAACTCCATCCTTTGTCAGAGAGTATGTGTTTGCATGTCCATCATGCACTGCATGTCTATCAAACTGCCATGGTCTACCCAACAATAGATGGCAAACATCCATCGAAATAACATCACAGAGAACTTCATCATGGTAACTCCCAATTTTGAATTTTACTAAACATTGTTCACTTACCAGGACCTTATGATCATCTTTTACCCAAGCAATCCGATAGGGCTAGGGATGTTTCTCCCTCTTGAGCTTCAGCTTAGAGACCATCTCTTTTGATGCCAAGTTATCAGTGCTACCACCATCAATGATCACGTCACAACATTTATCCTCACACTTGCATCTGGTACGGAACAAACTCCTTCGTTGTCCTGTTTCAATCTCACCACTTAGTAGGACTCTTTCATTTACCAAGGTCTCTCTCTTTCTGCATCCTCTGAATGTGATGATTGTGCATCTTCATCCACATGAGCAACCCTAGCTTGGCCCTCAGCTCTCCTATCTGTCCTTCCTTGTCGTTGAGGGCATTCAAAGGCACGATGACCTTCTTCATTGCAGTGGAAACAGGTACCACGGAAGCCTCCTCTCCCTTGTCCACGTACTCTACCTCTTCCTCTTTGATTTCCAAAGTCTTGATCATGGGAGTGGTTGAAACCCTCATTCTTTTGGTTCCTGCTAGTACCCACATCTTCATTTTTCTTTTGGGTTTCATTGCGGCCTCCAGCTGATCTACCGCTTCCCCTTCCTCCTTGACCGCGCCCTCTTTGTCTTCCATCAAACCTTTTATTCAGCTTCTCTTCAACTCGTAGGGCAAATTGGTATGCCTCTTCAACGCTGGTCATTCTTACCAGACTTAATTCCTCCTGGATGCTAAGTCGCAACCCACCGATATAACAAGCAACCTTCTCCTTATTTGCTTCTGCATGCCCTGCTCTAATCAAGAGTCGGTAAAACTCCTCTGTATATTCTTGGATTGATCTTCCTGCTTGCTTTAACACATGCATCTTCTTAAACAAATCAAGCTCGTAGTCCACAGGAATGAACTGCTTCTTCAATTTGTCCACCATGCGATCCCACCTTGTGATCTTCTCCTTTCCTCTTCTATTTCTTTCCAATTGGACCTCTTGCCACCAGATTTTGGCATGGCCTTTCAGTTTGGCCTTTGCAAAAACTTAACCCTATCTGGGTCCCTGATATCCTCATACTCAAAGTATTCTTCCAGTTCATTGATCCAATCGATCAACTCATTTGGTTTCAGATTTCTTGAAAATATACCCACTTCAATTGTGGGTCTTTTCCCAAACTTAGTAATGGCCCTAAAAGGCCTTTCCTTTGCATGATTCAAAACTTCCCCGTCAAATTCCCCTTCTGGTCCAATTACTTCTTCTTCATTGTCATCCTCACTGTCGTCACTTGCGGCAACATTTGCTCCTCTACGGAGCTCCTCTTGCAATGCCTATACCTGCCTTTGGAGGGCTCTAACCTCCTCAGGATTAATAGCTTTGGCCCTTCCGCCACGCTCTCTTCGTGGAGGCATCTTCTAACTCGAACCCACAACCACACAGTCCTGGTGCAAATTGCCTCACAGTCGGCGCTCTGTCTACACACTCAGGAAAACCGGCTCTGATACCACTTGATGGGGACACAACCCAAGAACAGAATGGACACAACAGCAAAGGGAAATTGTATTAACTGAGAAAATAAGCCAGTATAAACAGTACAGAGAAAATAAACTTCAAAACATGCCCTAAGGGCTTACAATAGCATAAATCTGGAGATAATTTCTCCTTTCACTACCTCCTCTCAAACTCCACTCGGAACTGCCTTTTACAATGCCGAAAATCTCCTTAAATAGACCCCGGAGGGTTAAGGACTAGGAGTACATTCTAGAAAGTGCTAGTAGGCATCCACCGACCAAATAGAAGGTTCTAGAAGCTGCATTAGAAGTCGGTGCAAATCTAGAAGAATCCAGAAACGGTACCCGAACTTTCGGGAGGCATAACCTTTGAACCGTAGCTCCGATTGACGAACCGTTTACATTTTCGGAAAGCTCTCGAAGCGCTTTATAGCCCTATGGACAAGCTTTGCTCGTCCCCCATTTTTCGGCCCTTTTCGAGGTCATTTAATGCCCCTAATCTGACTTTGAAGCATTCTTAGGAGGTCTCCAAAACCCGAAAAACTGTAATAACTTTCAAACTGTGGGGCCTTTTGACCTGATTCTTTTTCTGGAATGCTCTAAATCACATTTACATTCATCTGGCCAATTCACACCTTCTAGGTCACCAAAATGATGGCCAAATTGCATGCTCCTATTTTTTCGGGATTTTCTAGCACACTGATAGTTGAACTGTGAGAGTTAGAACCTTTATTTGACCCAAATGGGTATCCAAAAATGTAAAGACATGAAACAGAAACTAAGTCTAAGTACATTTTTTGGGTGACACAGGATTGCCCTGATACCTCTGGATGCTCTTGCATCATGAAAGGATCATAAAGTTGGAGGCCGAGAACAAATATTGGAGAGATTGCCAGCCTATCCAACAGTTGCACTAGGCAACCTTTCCTCAAGATAGCGACAGCAACCTAGAAGAGATATGAGCTTAGCTACATGAAGTCAGGGATTGGATCCATGATACAATCCAAGACGGGAGGAATTTCTTGCCTTCCTTCATCTTGACATTCCGATCATTAGTGACTGTTAGAAACAAATTCAGAATATTTGAAGAGGAGTGAAAGGATTTCCTTCCAGTAAAGGATTTAGCTATTCCCAGGCTATAGGTGTTCATTGGCCTACCGAAGGCATATTTGGAAAGGGCCAAGTTGGTTGATGAAAGAGGATTGAGTACGGTTGAGTCTTGGTTTGTTGCCTTGACTACCAAATTGAGAACACTCGAGGAGATACAGAATGCAGTTGCACAACACAATCCGAGCGTCGACACTTCCATTTCAACCATGATGAGTGACGTTGGGGTGGCACTTGATTTTGAAGACATTAGAGAAGAGGACATTGATGAGAGAAGACTTGGATCAAGATTGGATGAGTTAGGAAAGGTTGCTATCAAGAAGAAACATTTGGGCACCCTTTCCTTTTTCAATGCTTTTATCAGATATGCAAAAGAGTATGAGAAGGACCATGAGAAGACATTATAGGCAGCAAGCAGCATGATGAAATCGACTGAGCTCAAGATGAAGCATACACCTTGCCCTCCCATGGAGGAAGTCAACGAAAGGCTAGCTAGGTTCATTGCCTTAGCTAAAAGAATGAAAGAAAGGGAGATTTATATTAGAAGATCATTTGATGTAAGCCCAAGTGGCAATTTCTTTTTATTCCAGGGTAGGACAAGTGTCTAATTCTGATTGGCCACCATTTTGGTGCCTTCTCATTGGTTACTACTTTTCCACTTTTTTCATTGGTCCATTGATGAGGTGGCATCTTCTCATTGGCTGATGAGGTGGCAACCCTAATTAGGGTTTCTAGGATTCAATCTGGACCGTCGGTTTTGCCTCTTTATCTCTACCGTCGGTTGTACATTTTGGCCTCTACATAAGGCCATTTGCTCTCATTTGTAATGGTTGGAGAAAATTGTTGCATAAGATAATGCCAAAATTGCCTCTCTTTATCATTGTTGTGACTTGCATGGTGATTAAGAACATTTGGTATTGTTGCATGGTTTCTACTTCCACTAGTTAGAATAAGATTTTCATTTTAAAGTTGCTAAAATAGATTTCATTTCAAGTTGCTAAGTAAGATTAAGAGTAGATGGATAGTTGCATGGTAGCATTAGTGGATGTTTGATAGGGATCAATAACTGGGCCACTAGCATCCTAGCGGCTTGTTGGGAAGCCTTGTGTGGTAAACTAGTTTATTTTCCTTTGAATCATTGCATCTATTATGGAGATGGAGCCACCGATTAACTTTCATTAGATTTGATCCCCGTCCATTTGCTAATCTTTCCATTCATAGGAGTAGGAGCAGAATAGCAAGTAGTTAGGAGTTGGAGTTTTGAAGAGACAAGTTAGAAAGGTGTAAGTCGTAAGAACATTCACCCTCCATCACCATCACCTTCTCCATCAACATCATCTGACATTCACACTGAATCACCATCACCATCATTCCACCAAAGACCAAGTTATCTTCGAATGAATAACATAAGCCTGCCTACATGATTACCAACAAATCACACTGATACTGATCCACAAATGTAAGGAACATTGGAGTTATTCTCATGTCCCCATGAGTATTAACTTTTCAAGAGAGGAATTGTGTGTTTGATACTCCGTATCAGATATTCAATTGCTAATATGTTATGTGGTATAAAAACTGAGATCAACAGGACTGAAAGAAATTATTTGTGGCTTGCTAAGTGTCCTTGATCCTACATCTTGAGGGTGTAATCCAAAAACCTAAAACTAGGTATCTCACCTACATAGGACAAAATATTTTACAACAAATCAACCTCCCAATGTTCTTACCAAATGTTTTTATACAAAGGACAAAGGACAAAGGGCAAAAACTCTTTCTATCTAACAAAGAAAAGAAGGAATGCTTGAAAAAGGGATTATGTTTCAAGTGCAGGGAAAAATGAGAACCAAGGGACATTTATAAAAGACAATGAAAAGACCTAAATTTGCGTTTAGATGAAAGGAAGAATGGAGATTAGGACATAATTGGGGAAAGGAAAGTGAGTTATGCCATATGGAAGCATTATTCAATAAGAAGTATGGGAAAAGGGAAGACAAAAATTCTAGTAAAAGAAGAGGTGAAGAAAAGAGGTTCTTATTTAATTTAGTTTCTTCCAATCCCTCATATCATTTATCATGAAATGTGATAAATGATATGATTTCAAATGATATCAAGATGATAGAAAACTGATAGAGGTTTGATGCGAAACAAAGTGATGAAATTGTGAGATAGGAGAGTTGTTTATGTAGATTTTGAGGAATGGTTGAGATTGATTTGGGAAAATCATGATCAATGGACAAGGATGAAGGAGATTGGAGAAATAATTGGGAAGTTCCCAATTTTAAACTGAAAAAGATAGAGGCAAAAATCTGAGATATTTTCAATTTTTGGAGAGAGTTTGAAAAAAAGTGAAAATGGAAACTTTGAAATATTTTCTGATTTTGGGTTCTCAAAATAAAAACGACTTCTTAGTTATGAGGATTTTCTAATTTTCAAAAGATTTAATTGAATTAAAAATTAAATTAAATCAGAAAGATGATATTAGTTGAAATTAAATGGAAATTAATCAGAAATTGAAATTGAAATTGGAAGAAACTAAATTAAATTTAGAATTTAATTTAATGAAGAGGGATAAATTAGTTAATTTGAATAATTAACAATATTCATCTAAGTTATGGGAAATTGAATTTACTTAACTGATAATGATCAATTAATTAAAGGATAAATAATCAAATAAACTTCAATTATTTAATTAAAATTAGGGAATGATTGAATGATACAAAGAATTGATTTTTAGAGGAAATAAGATGATTAATTAATGATTTTAAGAGCCCTTAATTAATAGAATAATAATTAGTGCATTAAATTTGAACTCGCAAGTCAATCCATTTTTGGGTGTCTACAATATAGCAAATAGAGAGACTTTTCACATAACAACCGAAGGTCTCTTCAGTTTTCCAAAACACGACTTTTTATTTTCAAATACAACTCTTCAAATTTTCATGCTGAATGACACGTCTTAATATTTAATATTACAATTTATCATGAATCTTTTTCAACTAAAGGTAACCAGAACGGAATTAACGCCCAAAGATAAAGATTTCTATTGCAGCTACAAACTCCAACACTTCCTCTTAATGAGAGAGAAATTATTAGTTGAGGAGTCGCACAAGGCTACAACCAAAATGTCAATGATAAAATCTAATCATATAGATCCAATAGATTTCATGGAATCACTCAACATAAAAATCCTTGAAGAAGCACAGCCAATTTTCATCAAAGACTCTCAATGTGGTGATGTCATTGAATCTCTCAACATGATACTAAGAGAACAATTTACTCGTTAATAATCATGGAGTCGCTCAACATGATAGACCTCTAACAATTACTCATAATCATAGTTGGAAAACTCGCCAAATCCAAAAACTCGCCGAGCCCCCCAAAAGTTTAATCGGGAAAAACTCGGCCATTTAAAAAAAAAACTCAGAAAAACTCGGGAACCTAAAAAAACCGCTAAAATTTAATTCAAAATACATTTTTTTGCAAATTTCAATGAGAAGATGCATCTAATGAGTTCTTTAGATATATATAAATGCATAGTGTGTACAAAATCACATTCTCATGCTGAATGCTGATGGCGGGAAGCATAATAGTAAATAATTTGTGTCAAACTAGAAGTAAAAACATCATTACAATCACATTTTCCTCTTCCTAGCTCTACTAGCATATTGTAACTCTCTATCTTACATAATACATATAGGCTTTTTGCCTTTTTTTTTTAACCAAAAAAAAAAATTAAATAAAATAAAAAAAAAATTTAAAAAAGAGTTTTTCTGAAAAACTCGCCGATTTTTTGCAAAAACTCGGCGATTAGTCGGCGATTTTTCACAAAAACTCGGCGATTTTTTCTGGCGATTAAATCTGAGAAAAACTCGCCAGTCCCAAAAACTCGGCGATTAGTAAAAACTCGCCGATTATTCGGCGATTATGCCAACTATGCTCATAATCATGGAATTACTCAACATGATAGATGAAATCATTTATTTATAAGTAATCATCATGGAATCACTCAACATGAAAAGCAAACTTGCAAAACCACATTCAACTTTCATCATTGACTCACTCAATGTGACGCTGTCATGGAATCTCTCAACATGACAAATGTGCAAAAATCACAATCACCTTTCATCATGGACTTGCTAAATATGATGTTGTCATGGAATCTCTCAACATGACAAGTAAGGTTTGCAACCGACATTTTATCGCAGATTCTCTTTTAACGTGATACAATCATGGACTCTCTCAACATGACTTTAACTTCAATCATGGAATCTCTCAACGTGATGACATCATGGACTCTCTCTCAATGATGCTCACTATGAATCTCTAATAAGTGAAAGAGTTGTCAGGTTGACCTTAAAACTATTATTAATTTCACATGAATAACAGCTGAAACTCTTTTCCAACAAGAGTCCCAAAATAAAAAACATTAAAAACATGAATAAGAAAGGCAGAGATACTATAAAGATTCCCTCTCAACCAAGAACAGTTCCCTCGGAAGTTGAACATTTTCCTCTGAAGATTATTGTTGTTGCATCCTGCAACCAATAGAGATTAAATTAACATCGACTTATCATATAGATCAAACAAGGGCTACTTTGATCAATGTAATAAGATTCTGAAGTTCAACATCCCCCTCTGAATAAAATCCTTATCTTGTTGCATCCTTTTTCCTGCAACAAAGAGAGATAAACCTAATGTTAACCCTAGTATAAAAATGCATACACTATTTTATAATCAATATTTAATAATATAAAAACTTATCTTTTGATTCCATATGATTCCTTGCTAACAATAGTATTTGGCAGATCCGGCATAGACATCGCAATAAATTTTCACTTCTCATAGGAGAGCAAGAATCTGCCAGTACACAATCCGTTGAATTTCTATGGGGCCAAACATTACTCCTAAAGCTGTTATGAATATCAGTGCTCAATGACCTTACGAACTGTTATGACCATACAGGTCTTTGATGGCATTAATGAACCGGAACAGAGGAATCAATGGAAGAGGTGTCGTGGTTACATCTGGTATGGCTGATGCTTCAATCCTCGATAACAGATTGTCTGATCGTGAGGAGTTTACATAATCCAAACAAAACTCTGAATCAGAAATATGAATCCTCTCTATCAGATATAAATTGTTAGGACTGACACAAACCCCCAGCATATGCAAACATCTTTCTGAACATACAATACGTTCTTTTCCAAAAAACAAAACAAAAAATAACTGCATACTGCAAGAACCATCAATACATATATATCTTCAGACATGACTTTTATTCAAAGAGAACAACCAAAATGCTGCATGTGTTCCCGACAACGGTTATGCTAATATCAACCATCTTAATCTGTCCAAGACCTGCTTCAGGAAAACAAACAAAATTCCCAATACCATTACGCCTTTCATGTTGTGCAGTTATGACTAAACAAATAGAAGAATGATGTTTAACGAGAGGGGCTCTCTGTGTTCTATATGACATGTTGCCGTCGAGATAATGAAGATCATAGATGCCGTATAAAGTTTAGGCAGTCCACCCTGTGATAGAACTGACTCACACCAAGTATATCATATGCCAGAAAAACATACTTAAGTGCAATCCTAGGCCTATCCCTCAGATGGGCTGTGAAAATCTTGGTTTATCAGATAATGCTTGGAAATAAATTTAAAATGCAGACTTCTTAACTGCATGTTGATTTCTGTACGCCAGATCAGAACAAATTCTAATCACACTCATTTGCATGCACAAAATGGAATGTAACTCTCGTCAAATTACAAGGATCATTGCAGATAAATAAGTTGATACCATAACATGATGTAATTCACAAAGCATGTCACTCAACTTTGGTGATTTAGACTTCCGTCCCAATGACCTTTATGGAAGTCAAGTCGTTCAATCTGCATTAAATACACTGTATTGTGCTCTCCAAATTCAGCTTCCGCTTATTCTTGATATTCAAAAGACTACCCACACTCAAGTATGATATGAAATGGCAACTGATATTCATGATACGTGGTAACAAGATCCATGAAAACTGATGGCATAAAGAAAAGAGGAGCTGACAAGAACCGATGCCATCAGAAATAATTTCACTGACTAAAAAATACAACACAGATGAGTCTGATAACTAGGAGTTTTGAACAGTGCTTGATGTGAACTTGTGCCTATAGACAATGATAAATAGCACCGTGGAACTCTTTATTGTTATGTTATTGTTCACGTGGACAGTGGAATAGCTGTCAAGGCTAAAACATCATGTATGTTTGGAAACCTAGCCGCCTAGTCTCATTGGGAATGATGCTAATTTGTAGTGGCTTTTCTCAAGTCAATGCATATGCATCAATTATTCCGCAAGTTGCTAGAGGGATGTGTTACTAAGTATTGTTGTCTCTAAACCGAGAATCCAACAATTTAAGAGGTTCCTTTGTTCAGAAGCCAAAAGCTAAGGTTAGAAAGTGAATTCCATGCTGTCTGGCTATATAAATGCAAAGAGAAAGAACTGTAGGCAGTGCATTAGCAAATCATAGGAAACTGTCAAAGCCCTTGATGAATGAAAGGAAGACAATTGAAAGAGTTAACATTTCAATTTAAAGCAAGTGATGGAGTTCTTTGGCCCAGAATTTTCATGGTGGCTAGATGCATCTACCCTATATTGTGTTTGTAAGGAGCAAAAGCTGACAGCAATCATTATGTTTCTCCCCAAAAGAGAAATCTTGTTTTTTTTGGTTCTACTTAGTGATTCTAGATGAATGTACATCTGATGAAAATGAGTCCTGTACTTTGTGTTTGATGATGTAATAGAAACTTATATGTCAGTTTTAGCAGTTTTAGCATATTTCTCCCAGCATTGTGAGAGGAAGTAGAATATTTTTGTCTTATTTTGATCAGAACATCAACTCGGTGGTCTGTAAATATTGATCATCTCTTTCAGGTCTCCAGGTTGTTAGCATAGATTGCATGATTTTGTAAAAGTTTTTGGAAGCTTAGATGCACATGAGAGGACTTTTTTAATCTCTGTTGAACTTTTACAATACATAGAAATGAATATTATATGCATGGTAATGCAAACAATTCTTAATACCAGTTCACAAAATAATCACAAAATTCAGGAGGTGAGAATGTCTTGGAACTATTAGTTAAAGCATTTCTTGTAATCCCAGAAAGAAGAATATGTGTGTGATGGTGGGGGTGTGGGAGGATTTTTACTTGACCTCATTATCTTTTGAGCTTTCTGATAGGTGGATGTTGTTTGTTGGTTGCTTTAGGACCCTGCTGTACGGGCAAAAGTAGCTGGACAGCCAAAGTACTCTGGAGGTTCATTTTACACAACGGTGCGTGAAATTGATATTCTGTATTTTATTATGAACATATACATCTGCATTAATTTTTGATTTGTTTACATTGTTTTGAATTTTTGATCTTATAGTGAATGGATTAAACTGTTTGGTAAGAACCATTTTCCAATCTTGATGTGCTTAAGCACGACTACAGAACCATGAGTGATGATCGACCTACTGTGTTGGAGCTTGAAAGGTGGTTGTCAATCAATCTCATCACATGAGACTTTGATACAAGGTTTACGATAACATTATAAAATTTAAATAGTAACACTGATTGAAAAATTAATAGGGATAATGTATCAGATGGATCCTTGAGGACCTAACTGTGTCTTGTAAAGTTAGACAAACATCTTTTCATATTATTCAATATGGCTTTTTAGTTTCAGATCTAAAAATTATGGGAAACATTAGAGAGAAGAAGGGCCAAGCACGGAAGTTGGGGGACTGAATTGATTATCAAAGAAACACTTTTTTGATTGTTCTTGGTTTCACATGAAGAAATGAATATAATAGAAATGGAAATGATATGATCACCTTTCCAAAGTGAAATCAATTGATTAACCATGAATTGATTCCCTTTTCTGACTGAAAGAAAATGCTAATTAAAAGAAAAATGGTACTTATGCTTTAGACAAGATTGCTTTATTGTTTTTTTGAGGAAATTTTGCATGGAACAGGGGCAGCCCAGTTACTTTAAGCTAAGATACCGATTTGCCCTGGTATCGACTGGAAACAGAAGTGGATGCGGGTAGATGCTGGCTTTCAGATGCATCCGGAAGCTTGTGGTTGGCTTTCGGGAAGCATCCACAGGGCTTCTAGTTGCATCTGGAGGCACCCGCGGGTCTAGTACCCAGAAAACATAACACAAAATGTCAAACCACGTATTTTTTTAATTTGCATGACTCAGACTCTGATTTATATTAGTTGATTGAATCTTCAATCATGAACTAAGTTTTTATATTGTTGGAATCTTGAACATGACCAATTGGGTATAACTTATTGTCTAAACTCTAATGGTGAACAAGCACATATTGTTATGAATTCTGAAATATCTTGAATTTTGATAAATGGTGAAGTATCATAGTCATACTATCAAATGATTTGTTTTTGTATATTTCTTGCATTTCTTTGCATACTTGTGCGCGCGTGCACACATGCTTCCTCCTGCATCCGCATCCAAATTTTTTCCCCCCATCTTGCGTCCGCTTCTTGAATCTGCTTCCGAATGTCGTCAAGAAACAGTGTATTTGGAGGTTCTCGACGGTGTATCAGGAGGTTCCCGGCAGTGTATCAAGATGTTCCCGATGGCGTATCAGGAGGTTCCCGACGATGTATCAGGAGGTTTCTGACAGTGTATCAGGAGGTTCCCAACGGGGTATCAGGAGGTTTTCGTCAGTGTATCGGCATGTATGCCGTTAGGCCGACATGTATTGGGATGTATTCGAAAGGTTCTATTATTGTAGTCGACATGTATGTGGCTGACGGATACCTTCGAGAAGGTTCCTCGGATAGTATTTATATCCCCCTTTAGGATCATTGTAATCATCAGCAGCATAAGCATAATGTAATATCTTGGCCCATGCGAATATAATAAGGAATTTTGCTATTCTTATTTGCTATTCTGTAATATTATCTGTGTGCTTTGATTTCTTTACCCAGTACGGTAGACATTTGGCGCCGTTGCCCGATGGACCTGGAAAGGCAGGAGAATGAAGAGTAATGCCGAATCAGCTGAACAAGAATAAGAACAACCTGAAGGACAAGGACAAAATACGCACAGCACACGGAGATCTAATTTTGGCGCAGCAAATCGAATGCAGGAGTTTCCAGAAGATTGCTGCTGACGGACGCAGAAGCGTGGAAGCATTGTTGAAGGAGACTCGACAACGGCTAGAGTTGGTGGAAGAGGCACAGGAGGAGTTTTTGAATTGGTGTTCGTTGAGGGAAGACAATCCAGACGGAAGAGAATCGACTCGCACAACTCAGAGTGCCGAAGGAGCAAGAGCGTGGAGTGAACTCTTCGTCCGTGATCCACTTCCAGAAGGAACGGATTCACTTAACAGAGACCCTTCTTCACCAAACAACACAACTACCGAGATACCAAGTGTGAGCTTTGGGATACCAAGCGTCGAGATGGCGGGACCAAAGGAGAAGTTACCTAAATTTGATGGTGGAGCAGCTGATCCCATCCGACATTGTAAAACCCGTGAAACGATTTGGAGAGCCAATGGCATAACAGATACAAACGAATGGGTGAGACAATTTTCGGCAACCCTACGGGGTGTTGCAATTGATTGGTTTATTGGTACCGATCCACAAAAGTTAAGCAATTGGGATGACATTAAAAAGGAGTTTTTCGCAAAATTTCAATTTTTGCGCGACGATAATGAAATTGTAGGAGAGATGCTCAATACTAAGCAGGGGAAGAATGAAACAGTTCGAGTCTTTGCGCGGAGGTTAAAGGACCTGATCAATAAAATGGAGAATAAGTCGGCGGATGGGTTACAGAAAAGATGGTTCATTGAAGGCCTTCAACCGAAGCTATGAAAGAAGATGAAGATCGTGCTGCCATCGACATACATTGGAGCGTATAACCGGGCAATGAACCTCGAAAGTGAGCAAAAGACAAAGAAGAAGAAGACTAGCTCATCTGGTTCAGATGATGACGCGTCCTCAGGAAAGGATAGCAGCGATGATGAGGGCAGCAGCAAGAAGGTTCGTGCCATTTAGAAGGACATGATTCAGATGATGAAGGAATTCAAGAGCATGAACAAGGAGACTAAGAGCAATGAATTATGGTGCACAGAGTGTAAGAAGGAAGGCCATACGGAGGGATCTTGCTCGAAAGATCAATTTTGTGAGATTTGCCAGATTATGGGACACTCAGTAAAGGAATGCCTTTGCAACCTAAAAACAAGAACACCGCAGTAAGTATTCTTCACTCAGGAGGCCTCCGCGTCAGGAGGGAGCGGGAACAACAGTACGGAAGGTGCCACGTCGGGAGGATACAAAAATAATTGGCGTGGTCAAAACAACAACAATAGTGGCAACAACAATAATGGTGGGAGGAGTCGGATCTAGTATGATGCAAATGGCCGGCCGATAGTTCAATGCCGTGCATGCAATCTGTGGGGTCACTTCGCTCGAGAGTACACAACGGCGAACACACTGAAGTTGCTATGCCGATGGTGTGGATCTGGCGATCACGACGATGCTAAGTGTCCGAAGTCTGGAGTAAACTTGATTACCGTCGGGACGGACGAGGAAGAAGTTCTGGCAATCACTCGGAAGCATGCGAAGCTATACCCCGATCCGACGGAGGAAAAGAAGAGACTAGAGGACGCATGGGCAAAGATCCAGAGAGTGACGCAGGCAGAAACGACATAGCTGAAGGACACGCTTGGTACCTTCGTATGGAACTGCGCAGAACAAAACATTGTACGAAAAATATTGCAGGCCGAGGTACCCGTCAGGATAAATGATCTGTTGCTTACTATGCCTCAACTTTGTATGGCACTCACGAATATATTTCCGATTGCTAAGCAACCAACAGCAAGAAAAGGAGAAACAAGGGAGCGCAAGTGCGGAAGACCCGATGCTGTTAGCTCTTTCATCCGGATGCTATTCGACAGTTGTTGAAATGGGCATTCTTGGGACCGTGCTAACAGACACGATCGTCGACGAAGGGTTCGGTGTAAATGTCTTACCGGAAGACACTTGGAAAAATTTGGGACTGCCGATGTTGTGGCCTCCTAAATTTCAGTTGCTCACAGCGGATCAACACGACATTAAACCTCTGGGCATCCTGATGGCACAGCCAGTGACGATTGGCACACAGTCGTTCTTGCTCGACTTCATTGTGATTTCGTTGAAGAGGAAAGGATATGATGCCATTTTGGGCCGGGGGTGGCTAATACAAGCTAAGGTTAAGCATGACTGGAAGAATAATACCCTATCAATGGAGCACGGAGGCAGAAGATTCATAGTTGACCTGCACACACAAATGGTTGGTGAGGAGGCAGCATCGTCAGACTCAGAAGGTGAAAGTGAGGATGATGACAAGGGAAAGAAGAGAATGAAACCTGATAAAGAGGGAGTATTGAGACTGGAAGGAGGGTCGAGTGAGGATGATCTAGACTCATTGAACGACCTTTTTCACTGGCAGATGGAGGATTATGAACTCTTTCTGAGTTGTAATATGTTAAGGGTCGATGAAGGTAAGAAAGCAGAAGGAGATGAATGTCCGAAGGATCACAGAGAAGCTGAAGAAGGAAATGAATGTCCAAAGGAACACAGAGAAGCCGAAGAAGTAAATGAATGTTCGAAGGAACAAAGAGAAGCCGAAGAAGGAAAGGTGGTTACGGTTAAAGCTGAAGGGAAGAACATACAGTATGAACCTAGAAGAAGGAAAGATTCCACCGTACGACCGCATAGAAAGAAAGTGTTACGACGAACTACAAATATAGTAGAAAAGTGCCGGTAGCAAGGAAGACACATCATACGGTCTACACAAGAAACAAAGAGGAAGGGTTTAATAAAAGTTGCAGCAGTACGGAGTGAAGGTGTTATTGATGGCAAGAAGGGGCAGTTGACGGAGTCCATGGTACCGAGCTTCGGGAACGAACTGGGCGATATGGAAAACCGGAGGAAAAGATCGTGTACCTTAAATAAACTAGATGAGCAACGACTACAGGCACAATGGGACACAGAAGTTACACAAAACGGGCAAAAGAGACGGCAGGAGAAGTTGAAGTATGACGGACAGAATAAGATCAAACCAGGCAAGTTTCAAGTGAAATGGATTAGCGTGCCGTACCAGATTCAGGAAGTGGGTGATAACGGAGCAATAAAACTATGGATGCTCGATGGAAAGGAAGTGGCCGCCGCAGTGAATAGGTCGAAGTTGAATATCTACCATGAAAGAAGTAACGCACCTCCGTGGACGAACAACTGAGAAAAGAACGACTGTCAATACTGTATATATGTAAATATTGTACATGTGTCAGATAAGTAGTAGGGAAAAAAAAAAAAGAGAAAAAAGAAAAAGCAAAAAAAAAAAAAAAGAAGAAAGAAGAAGAAAGAAAGCATTGTATGGCCTCTTGACCACATGGCATGATGGAGAGGAAGGGATTCCGTATGGACTGGGCACCGTACGGTGTCTTGTGAGAAGGCATAAGGAACCATACGAGCAATAAAGTGTTGTACGGCTTGAACATAGGAAATAAAGCCCATACGGTTTCCATTAAATTATTCCTCAGCATTGCAGCCTTTGCCACTGTATGGATGAGCAGAGTGCAAATTGCTATTGTACGGTGCCCCTAGTCACTCACCGTACGACATTTGCAACCTAAGTCACCGAACGGGGTTCCAGTCAGAGTTGCCATACGGCATTACAACAAGACTTTGCAAATTTTTTTTTAGCGGTTGGTTGCACATTGGAGTTGTACAGCCTTTCCAGATAGCATTCCCGTTCGGTATTTTATTAGCTAAAGGCTTATCACCGTACGGATATGGTGCCAACACTACAAGGTGGATACGTACGGCATACAAGTCAATTCTAGAGGCAGTGAGCATTCGTCTAGAGGTATTCGGTTGAAGGTTTTTGGTTCCTTCTGAAGGCATATAGATTGCATCATTGTACGGGTTGGAGGAAGGACACTGTATGATAGGTTTCTTATGTACAAACACCGTACGACATTCAGGCAAGTAGAGGAGTGCAGCCGCACAGCATCCAAAAGCAAATATAGAAGAAACGTGTTTGGAGGGTTTCTTGAAAAAAAAAAAAAAAACGTCGACAAATCAAGAATGCTTAGAATGAGTATCGGATGATGTTAGAGGGTAGGGGAAGCATCAGCAGTTGCGAGAAAGAGTGTGGGATCAGAAGAAATTGCAAAAATAGTATGTTCCATGCATTTTTGTGTGGGTTTCGGAGTGGTAATTTGGTCATGGCGACCTCGCTGGGGGCATTGCCCCCTAGACCCCCAGTCGTCACGGATTATCAGTCATGGGAAGTATGACTAGTTGATGAGATCGGGAGCTACTGCAGGCATAGTGTGTCAGAGGTGGAGAGATAACAGAGCGAAGTAAGTCCCTGGCAGAGTTGGTGCTTACAGAGCAAAGAAGGGCAAAGGCTGGGCAGGAAGCTCAGAAGACAGCGGGGAAGGCTCGGGAGGAGATGGCCGATTGACTTGCCACCTAGCCGATTGCGTGGGAAACAGAGCAGACAGTGTTAGCACAACTCGAGGAGACTACACGAGGGAAGCAGCAGGCAGAACAACAGTTAGCCACGGTGGAGCAGCAGCTAGCAGCAGTTGAGCAGCGGTTGGTAGCAGCACTTCAGGAGGACTCAGTGCAGCAGGCTCATGATTAGAAGGAAGCTGAGTGCTAGGAGGTTGCATTGATGTTGAAGGAAATGGTGGAGGAGAACTCTTAGATTAGAGCTGATTTGTAGGTTCGGACAGATCAGGTGTATCAGCTTCGATGCAGCTAGTCTTCAGAGTCGGAGACTTAGCCCTCAGGCTCCTAATGTATCAGTTCATGTTCTTTTGTTTTATGAATAATGTAGTTAGTTGTGGGTTTTTTTCTCGTCATTGGGAGACGACTTTTCTTTTTGTGTAGTTAGTTGTGGGTTTTTGTCTCGTCGTCGGGAGACGACTTTTCTTTTTGGGGGGGGGGGGGGGATGATGTTGTGAGGAAACAGTGTATCGGGAGGTTCCTGACGGTGTATCAGGAGGTTCCCGACGATGTATCGAGGTTCCTGACGAGGTATCGGGAGGTTTTCGTCAGTGTATTGGCATGTATGCCGTC
This sequence comes from Cupressus sempervirens, assembly GCA_028749045.1. Classification (NCBI taxonomy): domain Eukaryota; kingdom Viridiplantae; phylum Streptophyta; class Pinopsida; order Cupressales; family Cupressaceae; genus Cupressus; species Cupressus sempervirens. The sequence continues at coordinate 10,872,181 of CM053792.1, forward strand.
AGGCCAACATGTATCAGGATGTATCCGGAAGGTTCTATTATTGTAGTTGACATGTTGTATGTGGCCGACAGATACCTTCGAGAAGGTTCTTCGGATAGTATTTATATCCCCCTTCAGGATCATTGTAATCATCAGCAGCATAAGCATAATGTAATATCTTGGCACATGCGAATATAATAAGGAATTCTGCTATTCTTATCTGCTATTCTGTTCTATTATCTGTGTGCTTTGATTTCTTTACCCAATACGGTAAACACCGAATGCGCATCCAAATCAGCAACTTTGACTTTAAGACATCAGAAACATTAAAACATAAATTCTGCCCAAATGACTTCAAAGCTTTTCAAGACTTATTGGAACAATTTTTTCTTTTTATAAAATCAAAATTCTCTCTGCATCACTTTATCTTGTCATCATATTAAGCTCACAATCTGTAATGTCCCTTAAAATTTCTAATATTTCAGTGGAAATATTTTGTGGTATCCAATCAAGTTTAATTTTTAATATCTATACAATAATATATATACACTGGAAAGTTTACTTTTTCAGATTGGTATTTTTGTTAACTATTTGAATTTGCACAATTAGATTACTCTTTAGAAATAGTAATCAGATTTGCTGATAAACAACAAATGTTAACGACTTGAATTTTTTAGTAATGTCTACTAGAAGATTAGTTAACTTAGCACAATTGTGATTTCCATATGAAATCACTCTTTAGAAATTGTGGGTTTCCATCCATCCATTACTGCCATGAAGTGTCTCGCCCTCAGATTAATTGAACTGCAGTTCCATGCTCCAAAGGAATTTAATCAGATAATAAAACATTTATTCTTCGTAGGGTGGTTGCTTCTTATTTTCTGTATCTTCTATATGTATTTCTGTCAATAGTCACGATTCTTCACATGCCCCTTGAGTGCTTGTTAAAAGTAATCTTAAATATTAAATATTATTATTATATTATATTTTATGTATATTTCTTTTTTTTAATTAATTTATTAAAATTATAATCCCACTTCAAAAAGGGGACATCATAGTTCACCTTTCACAAGATTGCTTATCCTCGAGCAAATCACAGATTAAGATACTCTTACAATTTTTTTTTTCACTTGCGAAGTTGTTTTGAAGATGCTGGGATCCCAAATAAATGTTAGAAATTTGTTTTTCCCAATCCTTGTGCAAAACTAAGATCACTTGAAGATAATTTGACATGAGACATGATTGTCTATTTTACCTTTCTATGCAATTTGGCCGTTTAGTCTTCAATCTTCATGCAATTTGACTTGAACTATAATTTTTGAAGTTGATGTAAGGATACATAAGGAAATGATATCCAAAATATTGGGTAGCCTTTTGATTTTTTGAGCTAAAAAAGTTATATATTGGTTAATATTTGCTATTTTACAATAGAATCTGTAATGTAGTACTATCAGTAATGAATAGATATGATATATGGCCTATGGGTTTCTATTTTAGCAAAACTGATACAGGTTTTACAAAGGCATTTTCTATTTATTTTAAATGCACAAACATATACCTGCTCTGAAGGCTACCCATATTTCGAGACAGGAAAAGGCAGCCCTCTTGTGATAGATAATGTGTATGTGGAACGAAATCCCAAATAAGATTTGATTATCTTAAGTTTTTTTCAAGATACTGGGATCCGAAATCGATGTTAGAGATTTGTCTTTCCCAATCCCCATGCATAAACTAACACCTATGCATTTGGGGATTTGAAGATGATTTGGCATGATAACATGATTCTCTTTAACCTTTCTATGCAAATTTGCTATTGCATTTTCAATCTTCACACAATTTGATGTAAGTTATAATTTTTCAAGCTGATATAAGCTATGTCACAAGGTTCGGTGAATTTCATGAATGAAATTCAAAATCCAACAAATTTTTAAAAACCCCCTAAAATTTGTTTCCGTTTGCCTTAAACTCTTACGAAAAATTGGGTTAGGGTTTTTTTAATCAGTATATATTTTAGAACACATTTTCAACTATATTTTTCTGATTAAAAAGGTATCACAGGCTTCATTGTGGGGTTTTCACAACTATTCCTACAGGATGCAAAGGTTTGTGTCCTATCGAATGACTTCTGTAACTCCTTTCTACTGCAGTCAGTGGTGCAGCTCGGCAGGAAAAGTTGGTGATGTCTTTATGTATATGCCAAAGCATATGTTCAAACATTCCCAAAAATAAAAAATACATGTGCTTTCCAATAGTTGAATAATGCACAGACATGAGAGTCATTTTCACTTCTTCCTGATTCGATAGGTATTACCTAATCTTCAATTAATTCATTTATTATGTTTTGTTCTTTCCCCTTTATTTATTATTTTTACACTTCCACATATTGGAATTTATTTATTTTTTAGTTTTAAAATATCTTGAAATATTTAATTTAGACTATTAGTTATTAATATATCCAATTGAATATATTTAGCGTTTATAATATTTAAATTTAATTTTTTATTTTATTAGTATTTTATTTTAACGTTCTAAAATTTATATAGGATTAATTTATATTTGATTTTTTTTTTTTTGAAATTTTCCTCATCGAATTCATTCCAAAACTAATTTGAATTCAAGCTCGAACCTTGTGTCATTGGATATGAGGATACATAAGGAAAAGAATATCCAAAATATTGGGCAGCCCTTTGATTCCCTTTAAAAAATAAATCATATATTGGTTAATATTTACTATTCTACAATAGAATCTGGCATGGAGTATTATCAGCAATGGATAATAATGATATCTGGCCTATAGGGTTTCTATTTTAACGAAATTATCATAGGTTTTCCAAAGGCATTTTGTATTTATTTTAAATGCACAAATGTATGCTTGCTCTGAAGGCTACCCACATTTAGGGATAGCAAAATGCAGGCCCCTTGTGACAGATAAGGATGGTAAAATGTATTTGGAGCGTAATCCCATGGTAGTGTTACGCTGCTAACTAAATAATACAGGCATTACAGATATCATAGTGGCTAACAATTGAATGATGGAGACGGCCCACAGGGCCTATAACTGAAACCTCCGGCAGTTCAGTGCTGGTGAGAGGGACGATGCTAATGCATCACCCAGGGAACTTGCACTCCAAATCCTGCTTTTATAATGGCAAAACTTTAATTTCACGTAATGCATCACAAACCTCCTCTCTCAATTGTGTTGTGTGTGGGATTATTCACTAAAGAGAGAAAATATCTACAGAATTTCGAATCGGTTAAACTTCTAGAATTATTATTCTGGATCCATCTCAGGTCCAGTATAATATTCTAGTGCAGGGTTTCTGCCATTATTTTTTCTTTCCTTTTTTGTCCTTGTTAATATGAAAAGAGATCATAACATTTTCTTTTTCTGGGTTCTATAATCTCTTCCATGTTTTGGCGCTAGAAATTCAACAAGTAAATATTGGATCATCTGTGATCTATATTACTTATAATTTATAAATAGGATTATTCTTTTTTTTTTTTTTAAGAAACAGTAATGCTCTTCATCCTACTAACTACCCCATTCAGAGCTAGGACATAATGAAATCAATGCAAGTAATATTTATAATGGGTTCCTTTTCCTTTTACTATGATTAAGACAAATAAAATTTAGACTACCAAATCTATTGACGACATTAAGCTGCTTCATAAATATCATAACTATGTTGACTTCAGAGGAGCCAATGAAGGTGGTGACTTAGCATTCTAAATTTCCCTTCATTCCTTTTGAATATATTTTATTTACATGTCAATTTAGTTGTTGCCTCATATCCATTAGTCCTAAAAATATTTGAATTTGCAGTAAGTTGGTTACTGTAAAGTAAATTGCCAGTAACAGAAAACTTTGTGCTTTTAATTTGTGATATGCCATGCTTTCTTTATATAATAACAAATGCTAGTTTTTTGTCATTTCAAATGATAACATAATGCTGCAGAATCTTTAGGGTTTGGGCTGTTTAACTGTATGTTGGATCCAATTTATGTGGATTGACTAATGAGTGTATTGATGGCTGCAGACTTCAACAACAAATTCAAAGCTTTCACCCTTGCCATCTGAGGCATCAGACTTCACTTATGACCGTGATGTGACTGTAGACATTCCACTTGGGACAGCAAAAGTATGTTGAACTATGGAGCATACCTCTTACTGCTAAAATGAGCCCCTACTTTCCCTTGTTTTTCTTTCAATGCTTTAAGACATTTAAAACTGTTTATTCAGGACAACAAGAAAAGAGAAAAGGATTTAGTAGCATGGGAGGCAGAGCTGAAACGAAAGGAGCAGGTATGTCAATGTTTTTTGGAAGAGAGGGAACATATTCCTCATCTTTCTTATATTTAGTTGTAATTAACGAGTGATATGGTGAAGTAAACAATAGGATATAGTTTTTATTAAATAATATTTTTTCAGATCTTTTCAGTAGGAACCATACTTGTTTAGCTTGATTTTGGTTGATAATGTTAATATATAGTTAGGCGAATCACACTTGTCCAAATATTTTCTTCCATTTGGTTCTAACATTGTTGTTTTAGATGCTTTATTATGTATCTTAATGTCTGTTAAATTTAGCAACTTTACAGCTATTTGCTTTGTTCTTTGAAACATAGTTTTTAAGAGGTGTTTTTAGGTATATCCAACTCCTGTTTAATCTGTGCAGGATCTCAAGCGAAGAGAAGAAGTTGTGGCTCGTAGTAAGTGGCTTTTTGATGTTGCATTACTTAAGTGATTATGGTTTTTAGTTATTGTTTTGTTTTAGCAGTTTTTAACAAATTTAATGACTCCTTTTGTTTGTAGGTGGCGTTGTGATCCAAGAGAAAAACTGGCCTCCCTGTTTCCCAATTATCCATAATGATATTGCAAGAGAAATACCTCCTCATGCACAGCGATTGATGTATGTTGCATTTGCAAGCTGGTTAGGTATGGGTCTTTTCTGACAATTACATTTGGGTACATATGGAATGGTGTTTGTTGTATTCCTAAGCTGCTGGTTCTAGTACAAGAATGGGGCTAGGGTATGGTGGTGTGGCAAATTTATTTTTACCTGGGCATGGTTCTCTGTCATGTATTTGTCTCAGAGTGCAAACAACTATGGTCCTGTGATAAGATGAACCTACTAAATCTAGTACTACCATTATCCATCACTTTTGGATTTTAGAGGACTTTTTACAATGCTTTCTTATAACCGTTTAAGAACTCATGTCTCTATATGGTGCCATCTTCCCAGGCAAAGAAATCATCTCTGTGTTGTAATATCTGGAGATAGCACATATGCAAGGAGATGCAATTGTGGTTATCTTGTAACAAGAGTCAGTAATGAGTTTTTTTTCACTCCTGGGAGAAAATCATTTGTTCTCTACTCATTCTCCTCTACTATTACGACCTTTATTTTATCTATGATGTAGTTCATGTTCTGATAGATTTCTACCAAACGTGGTCACTTTGTATCAGTAAACCTGATCATACACATAAGAGGTTTAGTGAAACTCAAGATGTACTCCACACAAGCCTTCATAAATCATCTATTATCAAAATGATTGTCTGATGTCAATCAAGTTCTACCGATCTAATGTTGTGTAAAAATTAAGTTAATATCAAATTAAAATTTCAATAAGTAAATGTCATATAAATTGAATTAATGATGGTTCGCTATGAAGGTCTGAATTTCTATTGACTCATGAGGATTTTAGAAATGAAGTTTGCATCATGTGCTTGGCCTTCATAATCATTTGTCTTAAAAAACTCTCTTTAGGGCACATTGCAATAACATTTATCAAAGGCTGGTTTTTGCAATCTTTCTATTTACAAAAAAATAATGAACATTTTTGTTTCACCCCATGAATCCTTTATTGGTTTTGGGAATATCGTTACAATTTTTTCCTTTTGCTAATAAAGTGGTGCACAGTATTTCATATTTAGCACCTGTGTGATTAGAGAGTGTTTGACTAATTTCTGTTACCATTTTCCAATCATTATGGTGATCTCACTAGAAATAGTTAGGATGACCATTAGTGTAAATGAAACATGTAATGTATTCAATTTCATTTGCATTGCTCAATGAGCCTCTTTGGTGGGAAGATAGGTTTCATCTTCTTGAATAGATGGTGTCTCCAAGAAAGGATATGGGCCAGCCACTAATGAAGCAGATTTTGTGGGTGGTTACCATTTTCCAATCATTATGGTGATCTCACTAGAAATAATCAGGATGCCCATTAGTGTAAATGAAATTACTGTTGCCATTTTCCAATCATTACGGTGATCTCACTAGAAATAGTCAGGATGACCATTAGTGTAAATGAAATGTGTAATGTATTCAATTTCATTTGCATTGCTTAATGGGCGTCTTTTGTGGGAAGAGAGGTTTCATCTTCTTGAATAGATGGTGTTTCCAAGAAAGGATATGGGCCAGCCTCTAATGAAGCAGATCCTTTCTTAGCTAAATGATCAGATTTCAATTTTGATCTTTCGCTCATTGTAATGTCCTCTTTTTGCCTAGCAGGTCAATTAATAAATAAATAATAATGTTAGCCTATTGTCTATTCTCCTGCTAGGCCAAATTATTAAGTTAACAAAGGTGGTCATCTGTTAATTGTTTTACTAAATAAAAGGGAGTTTAAGTTTTTAATTCGAAGTTACCGATGCTGGTACTGATGCTGATGCGTGTGCGGGGTTCTGATTCGCAGATGCGCGATTTTTTTTGGATTAACACATGCAATTCAAAGTCATTTAAGTGATTGGGTGTTGAAAATGTCATGGGTGCTCTTCAGATGCACCCAGATGTTGTCTGGGTGCTCTTGGAAGCATCCCGAGCGCATCCACAGACGCTGGGTGTGCTTCCTGAGAGCACCAGCGCATCCTAACACACCAGCATCAGCACCTTGAGTTTTTGGGAGAGAATCGGAATGTTAGGTTTAATTAAATAAAAGGTAGTTTAAATAATAAATTGATAAAGTGACTTTATTATAATATCAACTTTATATCATAATATAAAGTTGCTTTTCCAAGGTAAAATGAAATTAAAAAAACTAAATAAAGTATTTCTCTCAAAATAGGAAAAATGCTATATAAAAGGAGAAAACTGAAAAATTGAATTATGAAGGCATTCTGGAGATTCTTATTTTTTATTTTGAGTTTATTTTCTGTGAGCTCGAAGCTTTGCTTGAAGGTCCAGTAAAACCCTAGGACATAAACTCTAGATAGTTTGGTGATTTGGATGAAAACCCAGATCAGCCCTCTTGGTGGATTCACTTAAGAACCCCTGTTGTAGCACTTAGCAAATGTCTTTTGACATATTTGCAAACATTCCCTATCAAAAAAGAACGAGCAAACTTAAAAAATGCTAGAATGACAACTTTCAACAATATCGGACACTGTGTGGTGTTATATTTGTGATTTGAGTCAACATCAAATGTTTTGAGGCAATTCTGGGATTTTAATCACATCTTAGGATTGGGAAATGCAATTTTTGTTGTAAAAATGGACAGATTTTACTTTTATTATTAATTTAAAAAAAATTATTATATGCTTGAGCTTTTGGTTGAGTCTAGTCAAGCACGACCTAGGTTTTGCAAGGAATGACTTATTGTGCCCTGTGCATGTCTAGGTGAGAAGGATATGAAAAAATTAAAGAATACGGAACAAGAACGATAAACAACACAAAATAGATTTTACTTTAACTAGCCTCCATGGAGGCATGCAAATAGTGAAAATTCATAAATTTGTTAGAATGGTAGATTTCTATTTAAAAACATTTTTTTTAAAAATCACTTTAAATTGGTACATGTATTGTTGATAGGATTTGGATTTAATAAATTTACCTATTAGATTTTATAATATAGCTTAGATAAGTTTAAAAAGATGTCTAACTGTTGCACGAAAAAATGGCTTAGTGTTGAGAAATTTCTTCTCCAGATCTCAAATTTCACCCTCTTCAGTGTGCACCCATGAGTGGAAAAATGATTGATGATGATAAACAAAAAGGGGAAATTCTTCGAAAACATAAGAAAATATGTAACAGTGAATTTAAAGCATTTGTAGAGAAAGAAGGATGTATCCAAGAGTATCTGAGGTGGCAGGGCTACGCTTTGGCCAATCCTTCTGCGAACTAGCTTATTCTAGCACTAGCATCTGTTCCATCATGTTAGCAGGGCACTGGCCATTCACATAAGTGAAGGTATTGCAGGTCTCCAAGGTCTGGATGCTAAGACAAGTTTTATTGATGAGAAGAGATTACCATGGGTGTCTATATACAGTTTTATTCCTTAAAAAATATTACATTGCCAAGGACGGCCACCTATAGAAAGCCAACCATCACATCCTTTCACATTTCTCTTCCATATTTTAGAAGTTCTATATTTTCTATTTCCCTCACCTTGTAGTTTCTAAAAGCGAGGGTGTCTCAAATGAGATGCACACCAAACACTTGATTAAATATTCCAAATGTCTAAAACTAAAGCTAATTTGCTTTGTAGCTAATATTCAACAAGAAGCAATAATTGTGGCAAAAACATAACAGAGTAGGAAATTTCCATTTGTAAGAATTGATACCAACCTTACACACTAAATTCTTCTAAATTGAAAGACATCAGAGATAATATCTGCAGAAGACACTCTTAACATGTTCCGTATTTAATGCCATCTACCGGCATTAATATTTGAAATAGATCTTGTTCTCTGGTTGTTGCAAATTTAAAATTGAAAAATCAACACACTGAAAAGATAAAACAGTGAGTAATATATAAATTTTTGATTTGGTGATATTTTTATTATTACTTCAAATATCAAATTGATTAATAAGGGTAGTACTCACTCAGTAGTTCCATTTCATAACTTAAGTTTACATTCTACTTAGTTTATCAGTCACAGTTTCTGTTTATTCTATTTATTCGATTTGATTCCACTTTCCGGTGAGACAGTATCTGTTACAACTTTCACCATATGAGAAATTCTCCATCCTTTTTACCTCTTCCAAGTGCCTGTATGTGACAGAAATTTGATCCCCTATGGACTTACTCTTTTGCATGGGAGTTGCATGGGAGTTTACTTGTTTTTACATTCCGAAGATTGGTTCATTATTTGAAAATTTAAATAAAATCGCCAAGAGATTAAGTGGACATGATAGCATGCATGAGGCTACTATATGGTCATCCAATTACAAAAACTTATTAGAGTATAAGAAATGACCGTCCACAGTATGTTTTATACCAGTGTACACAGGCATAATTGGATTACAGGGAGTTATCCTACAGGCTTTTTTTCAATGTGATTTTTACTTTTTCCAAAGTGCCTTCATAAATGTGTATATTATAATGTTGCAAATTAGATTGTTTCTCCAACTCAATAATTTATTTGGTTAAGTTGTAACATTGGTTGCACAATTTGCAGGCATGGTGCTCTGCCTTACATGGAATTTGATTGCTGTGACTACAGCTTGGATAAAAGGATACGGTAATTTATCTAGAATTCTGTAATATGTCCAGTCTGCTTTTATTTATTCCAATGATCCAATGATCAATATCCATTTGTGTTTTTAATGTTGAATTTATATAGTGGTCTTCTTTGCATATGAAAACTGATTAAATTTTGTCAATTTTAGAGGTCAAAATCTGGTTGCTTGCTATGATCTATGCTCTTGCTGGCTGCCCTGGATCTTATGTTTTATGGTACAAACCTCTATATCGGGCTATGAGGTAAATTTTTTCATATCACATAAATGCATGCTTAATAAATGATAAGCATTTTAAAATAACCAAATTATGTGGAAAATTATGATTGTTTTTTCTTTTTCTCATCTCTTTCTTTAATTTGCAGTTCGGAGAGTGCTTTCAAGTATGGCTGGTTTTTCTTAATGTATCTGGTAATGTTATCTCTATGACAGTTCTCTCCTATATTCTCTTTTATCATGTGAGTTCATTTTGAATGTCACTGGTTGGTCGATTGAATCTTTTTCTTAGGTTACTCAGGTAAATTTACATTTCTATGGCAGATTCACATAGGGTTCTGCATATTTGCTGCTGTAGCCCCTCCAGTGGTCTTCAAAGGGAAGTCGTTAGCGTAAGTACAGTTTAATTTTTCTAACACAATAAAGAAATATTATTAATCCTAAGGAAAATACACAATTTGCTAACTTGTTGCTACTAGTATTTTTTTAACTTTCCCATTAATATCAAATCTAATATCAATATCCGGATGTCGTATTAATAAAGGAATTTGAAGCTAATAGTCATCACAGTGACCATAAAAGACCTTTGTTGATGGATTTGTATGGAGAAACTATTAACATGCATTACATTGACGTCTGATAACTTGGAGATTATGTAGATAATAACTTAGGAGGGTTAAAGGGATTTCATTGTAAAGTTCACCCAATCAAGGCTCCAAATCAATATTGCTTGCTATATATTGATGTCTGATAACTCTGATAAAGATAAATTACTTCTGAGTGTGAAAGATTTTTCATTGTAAAGCTCACCTGATCAAGGCTAAAAACCAATGAAATTTCGTTCTCTAGAGAAGACATTTCAGAAATATTCAGTGTTTTTAGAAATTTGAAGATGTGTCTGAATAACAGTAACGAGGGCCGGAGAGGTTTTCATGGCCACAAACCCAAGATACCAGATCCTTCATATCTGCCTCAGATCTTGATTCCGGTGCGATCCAGATCTGGATCCCTCCAGGATTTCAGACTGCAATCTGGATTCATGCAATATCCACACGGAATCCAGATTGCCGTCCATAACCCTAGAAGGATCCAAGAGGGATCTGGAAGGATATGTGGGAATCCATGGCTGCGAGTGCCCAAAACTGCCCCCCATGTGCCAAATAATTTTTATTAAAATCTAAAAAGCTAAATATAAGTACATCAAATTTATAGCAATTATTTCTGAGAACAATGAGTTGCAAGTAGCATCTTTGAACTTTGTATTTCTTGTATTCTTTAGGTCAGTTATAATGTATTAAGCAGCATCTAATTACCTATAGCTGTGCTGCTCTTCTCTGAACACAGACCATTTTGTAATACTACAGCAAAGGTCAAGGAATAGTTTTAATAGTGCTGCATCTGCCAATTATCTCAACAACGAAAGTTAGTTTCAGAATTAGACATAGAATCTATTTAGAGAGTCCTTAGGCTATTGATTCTTGCCTTCTTCACATTTCACAGGTTTAGTACTCAATGGAAGCAAGCATGTTGACCTGTCGGTGTTGTGTTGCTGTCAATTTCTGTTCAAAAGACAGTTGTTTTTTAGTTCAAATCTTTTCTGATATGTATTCATTGTGCCCTATTTATGCTTTGATGGAACTTGATCTCTTATCATTTTGGCACAAGTGTTTGTTCAATACATCATTCTTTTTGCAGTGGGAAAATGGGAGATTTGAAATGTAGTGTTTAAAGCATTAAAGGAGATTGAAATTTTGTCAGATGTCTGCAGTGATTGAGGGTTTGCAAAGTATAGCTAATGTTTTTTGTTTTTGTCCATGAAATTGGTCCTGAAAAATATCTGAAATGTACATTATTTGCATCAGGATTATTGAACATTAAATAGTAAACCCAAACATTAACTATTGTACATTGAACGCTTGACACTAACCAATGATGAAGAACATTGAACATGTTACACACACGCACACACACACACACACATCTATATATATAGTCATACATATATACATACATTCATACATATATACATACATATACATATATCTATATATACATATCTGAAATGTACATTAATTTGCATTAGGATTATTGAACATTGAAGAGTAAACTTAAACATTAATTATTGTACATTGAACGCCTGATCCTAACCAATGATGAATGAAAATTGAACATGTTACATGTATGAATCTATGAATATCATTCTCACACACACACACATACATACATACATACACACACAGAGACACAGACACCGATATAGATATAGATATACACATATTTTGAAAATGTCTTATTTATAACCCTGTGGTTCCAGAATCTGCTCATTTATTTTTCGCCAAATCCCCGACGTGAATCCAAACCAGAACCAGAATTGGTTACTTAGCTTGAAACAAGTCAATTTTATTATCATTTGCTTGTGGCTGGAGAGTATTGGCAGTGTTAGGGGTATGAATGGAATGTCCTTCTAAAGCAGGAGAGTATTGGCAGTGTTATGGGTATGAATGGAACGTCCTTTAAAGCAGGAATGCAAATGCCCTGGTGTATTCTATAGTTCGGGGCATTGACAGTTGTGTGTGTATATATATAGAGAGAGCTTTTGCAATTTTCTGAATATTATCTACTTGAACTTGGATCAATTCTCTCATTTTTTAATTGCAATGTAACAGGGGTATCTTGCCAGCCATTGATATCTTCCAGGATCATGTTTTAGCCGGGGTAAGCATGTGTGATATTTATGTTTGAATATTTCACTGTCAATCAAACTAGGTAATCACAAGTAAGCTTTCTAATATGATATTTGTTTTTTTTGTTGTTGCATTTCACAGATATTTTACCTTGTTGGTTTTGGGTTATTTTGCTTAGAAACGCTAGTAAGTTTTTGGGTCATTCAGGTAAGATCAAGATTACTCTGTATTCTAGTTTCTATAATATGATAATGGAAAAGCAGCAACTTTGAATGCAAATGTAATCTGTACGTTCTTGCAATTTTGTTTGTTAAGCATGTATGTTTACTTGGTCCCATAGGCTGCTTGGGCCTCGTGGATGTTATTAAAATCTCTAATTCATTCATTCATTCAATCCTTGACAAGTAATAATATGTATCAGTTTGTACATTAACCATTGCCTTTATTTCACATTTTTATATCATAGAAGGTAAATGGTTTTAAACTCTGCAACAAGTCTATTTGCTAACACTTATTTCCCATTTAATTACAGCAAGTCTACACCTACTTCAGAGGATCAGGGCAAGCGGCAGAGATGAAACGCGAAGCTGCACGCAATGCTATGAGGAATCCTCTTTAAAATTTTCATTAAAATGCTTGTACCTATTCGTATGTTCCTGACACGGTGTGCGCACTCAAGGTTCTTGATGATGGATGTGTCAGCCTTAATGTATTAAAAATTGCTCGAAAACATCAACTGCTGTAGATGAGTGTAGATGGTGTAAAATTCAAATGTTTTGCTTCTTGCACCGGAGGGTAACTATGGGGATTCAGTTATAGCTTCTTGTGTGATGGTGTGCTTCAGTTTATTCATGAAAGTTTTATACATGCTCCGAATTCTGATACGAGTTATCATTGTATTAGCTCATAACTTGCATTTTTTGGCCGTCAGTACCAGTTTATTTAAGTGTAGTTTAGTTCAGTTCTCCATTTCAACATTTTCAATAACCAAATTAATTCGCAGGGGTATGTTCGTATATGATGTACTCGTAAATTGATAACTGAAGTTGACATTGGGAGGTTGTGTTTCTTCAACGTAAAATCTCTCATGTTTTTTTATTGGCCTTCTGTGCTATTTGATAGAGATTCAATGTTATTTTACTCTGGGTATGTAGTTGTGTATCATTGCTTTGATAATTGAATGTGATTGTCGATTTAATGTATTTATGTATAATGTGTTGGAATGTTACATGAATTAAGAAAAATGAAAAATGAAAAATGAGCTGGTTCTGAAGTGACATGATTCAATTGTGTGGATTAGAAATTTATAAATATTTGGGTTATGAAAATTATTTAATTTAAAATAAAGGTTTGGCAATTTAGTTATGTTTATTTTTAATTTTCTTGAGTTCTAATATCTATTTTTAAGAGAAGAATATAGGGGTTTTGTAAGAAAAGATAACGAAGAACAAGGAAACTTAATAAATCCAAGTGAGTTACTATTGAAGAGATGTTACCATAAAATAAACAAGCTTCAAGAGCATACTCTAATGTAGAGCAACAAAGGACACAGATTTCAAAAGGGAAAGCAAAGAAAATCCCTTGTGTAATATTATAGATAAAAGGGCAAAGCCTATGGAAAGAGAGAGAAAGAGTGGAGCAAATTAGCTCATTATGATAACATCCCAGTGATGTGTAGACGAGAGAGAGAGAGAGGCATCTCTTTTATAGAGACAAGAATAGAGTTGTATGTGGTTGCATATGCAACTCCCATTTCTATGAATGCCACCATCATAATAAGTGTATACAAAGTGTCAAGACCCTTTTAAGGAGGATATATTAATTTCTTTATAAAAGGAATTACAAAAATGAGTTGTTCTCACACATGGATGAGAGAAGAAGAAGTGACATGTCCTCACATGTGGACAAGAGGACAAACACCATAAGGGATACCCTGTTTTATCCTATTTAATAAATAAAGACAACCAAGGAAAGATTAATTTTCTAACACCTCACTTTAATCTTTGATTGGGGAGATTACATCAAAGGGGTATTAAACCTAAATTTTTATTATGAAATTCAAATTTCTCTTTAGGAATAGGCTTTGTCAAAATATCAACTACTTGATCTTGACCCTTGCAATAGATGAGGGATGCTTTTCTTTAATGTGTTCTTTAATGAAGTGATGGTGGAGAGAAATATGCTTTGACTTTGCATGGTAGATAGGACTTTTCGTCAAGGGTATTGCACTTTGATTGTTATGATACCCAAATCTTCAAGTATTCTTCTAAGCTATAGAGCTTCTTTAGATGCATTAGCACAACTTTTATATTTAGCTTCGATAGAGCATAGAGAAACGAAGGTGTCTTTCTTACTTTTTCAAGAGTTAGCACCTAAACCAATAAACAATAACTACAAGTAGATTTCCCATCAATGGGATCACCTAAATTAGAGTTAATAAATCGTTGAAAAGTAAAATTAGAGTTCACATCATAAAATAAACCTAGATTGAGAGTTCCTTTGATATATCTTAATATTCTTCTAGCTACTTTAAAGTGTGTTTGTTGTGGTTTGGACACAAATCTTGAAACTAAACTCTCTATGCAATATTGGGTCTAGTAAGAGTGAGATAATTCAAACTTTCTACAAGTTCTTTATAAAAAGTAGCATCAACAAAACGAGTGTTCATATTAACTATTAACTTAGTTCCTAGTTCACATGGAATAGAAACATGGTTAGAATCATTTATTTGAAACTTATTCAAAAGATCTTGACCATACTTGCTTTGAGAAAGAAAAATACCCTTAAGTGTTTGCCATATTTGCATTCCTAAGAAGTAATGTAGAATTTTTTAATCAGTCATTTGAAATTGTTGATTAAGTTGAAACTTAATATCATAAATTAAAGTGTTAGAACTTGAAGTGAAATTTAATATCATAAACTTAAAGAGATGTTGTGGTCAAATATGTTACATGGGAAGTGAACAATGGTGTGAAGGCTAAGTTCCATGAGAGATTCATGGAATGGGGCTCCTTCGCTCATTAAGACTAATTTAAACCAGGATTTGGTTACATATTTAAAAAGAGTGTGGGGATGTCACCTTGTGGATTGTCTCAGTTGTATGTCTATTTTCTAGGAAACTGATACGAAAAGATTCAGACGAACTACCTATAACAGATCAAGATAAGCAAAGATTATTAGAAATACTTTTAGGGAAAACAATATACTTGTTAGATAAGGAAGACATGTTACTATGGGTTTTGGGTAAAAATGGTAACTATTTAGTTAAGGAGGCCTATAGAATTTTACAACAGTAGGAGGTCAAAAAGGTTCTTTGCCAAGTATATTCCCTTTGCTGAAATCCAATCACTCTCCCTAAGGCGGGATGCTTTGATTGGATAGCTTTAAAGAAAATGACATTAACAAGTGACAGGTTAAACAAGCTTCATATTTCCCAACCTTTTAATTGCTGATTTTGTAACCAAGAAATTGAAGATGTGGATCACTTGTTTTTGAACTGTCCATTTACACAAAAATGTTGGCCTTTTGTTCTCAGAAAATTGCGATACTGCACCCCGCTGCTCAACAAATTATGGGACTTTTTCAGTCATGGCCAGAGCTATACTTCTCTTCCCTCCTCTCTAGTTTATGGAAATGTATTCCAACACTTGTGGTATGCGCAATTTGGTTTGAATGTAATCCTATCTGTTGGCCTCATAGCTCTTCAAATCAAGGTGCCCAAGATAGAGCTGTAGTGCATTGGTATCCACCTAGCCCAAGTTTTCTAAAATTAAATTTTGATGGATGCTTGCATGGTAATCTTGGTATATCTGGAATTCGAGTATGCATCAAAGATAATTAGGGTGATGTATTAGCAGTTAAATTTTCTCCATTGCAACAAGGTACTCATAATATGATTGAAGCGCAAGCGTTACTGCCAGGATTAGTTCTTGCTAGAAAAGGCAGATTTCAACACTTACAAGTGGAAGGTGACTCAATGATTATTATCAATGCATGTATTAAATGAGAATCACATAATTGGAGATTAGCATTTATATTACAACAAATTTGGCTACTATTAGATACCTTTCAAGAAATATGCATATCACATACCCTTTGTGAAGGGAACAAGGTGGCAAATTACATGGCCAACCGGGGGTTTGATGGTCTGGACATTGAAACAGATAAATCAATGGGTTTTTTCTTAGCATGACAATGATCTTCAAAAACAAATCGCAATTGACAAACACTATACTCAACATATGTAAAGAGTTTTGTGTCAGCATATGTAATGTTTAGTGTAGTTTAGGCTGTCTTTGGGATTGTGTCTCAAGATGGCAGCTGCACTAACTTTTTGAATTCAATATCTTACATATATCATTTTGTATAAAACAATGATGTCGGGTTTTCTTTATGGTTCTTTATAGATTGAGTTTTTGAACTATTTTATACTATATATATACACATCCACCTTTGCCTTAAAAAAAAAAAATCAAATTATCAACATACATAATAATAATGATAATATCATCTTGAATATGTTTAATGTAAACCCTTGAGAAATACATAAAACAAATTTTTTTAGAAAACCACTCTCTAGGAGATTGCTTTAAACCATAAATAGATTCATTTAGTTTACATACTAAATGTTCACTACCTTCTTTGATAAAACCAGGTGGTTGACTCATATAAATTTCTTCATGTAAATCACCATAAAAAAAAAAACACTTTTAACATCCATTTGATGAATAAGCCAATTCATTTTTGAAGCTAAAGCAAGCATGATCTTTATAGTAGGTATCTTAACAATTGGTGCAAAAGCTTCATTGTAATCTAAACCTTCAATTTGATAAAATCCTCAAAGCTACTAGCCTAGCTTTGAACTCACTAATTTCATTATTGACATTGAGTTTAGTTTTATATAACCACTTGCATGAAACTAAATTCTTACCATGAGGCAAAGGAAATAAATCCCAAGTTTGATTAGAAATTAAAGTATCATATTCCTCTTGTATAGCCTTTTGCCAATGAGGTTGAATCTTAGCTTTTTCAAAAGATTGAGGATCATTAGAGTTCATGAGAGAAGTCTGTTGGTAAACATATTTGTTCTTTTTTTATTATGACTCTTGAATGCCCAAATTATGAACAATATCTGATTACAAACAGTTGAAAAGCCACTTATGGATAGATTGGCTTTTCTTTGAATTGATAGGTATAGCTCCCTATGGTAGATTTGCAGTGAATTATGTTTTATTTCTAAACTAATATGGGGTGTGTTCTTGACTTGAGAACAGAAGAGGTAAACCAAGCTAGACCTAAACAGGACTTAACTCAGGTAGAAAAAGACTTATGAAGAATTGATTAAGTTTATGAATCCACACATCTTATGAACTCACAAAGTTTAATAACATAACAATTAATACTGAACTGAATCAATTAGAATCTCAACTACATAGAAGAAGAAGTTAGCTAAAGAGAAAAACGTTTAAGAGATTCCTCTCTGAACATGCAATGACACTACTTATCACATCCGTTCCCTACTTTGAAATAGGGGAATGAAACTTTGTTCTTTCCTTGCTTCAACCCAGATTAAAGAGGAAACATATAGCTACAACTAACATAAATGGAAAAGAAAATAGTTGATACAGAATACGATTCAATTGACTCTGCAACATCAAGAACTTCACACTCTCATACATATAGGATTTTGAGATGACCGTTACAATGGAAGTTCAATTGGTTCATCTCCTCAAAGAATGAAAAATGGCAAGAAACTAGTTTGTTGTATTACAAAAATTAAATAAAAAAGTTAAAAAAAGGGCGGAATGTGAATCACTTCGTCTTGTTCCCCTTTTCTACTTTTGTCCTATAGGCCTTAGTAGCGACTATGATTGGGATTAACTCTTCATGCTTACGCACGTGTATGGTGGTGTATCTCAAAAGCCACTTAGAATGCTCTCTGGTCAACTCCACAACATTCAATTGATTTGAAAATTTCTCCGTGGCCACATGTATGCATCCATTGAGTTTTTGGAGCTTTGCAACTTTGTTTTGATCACCGGAAGACACATTAGTCAAACTATCTAAGAATTTGGAGAAATTCTCCTTCATGACATTTGTCCCAATAAGCGCTTTCCCTTGGCCACTTGTCTGTGAATCTGTATGTAGCCCCTTCATGAGTTCGAATCCTCTATCTTGGGTCTTCTTCACTTTATCTTTTGTTTCCTTAAGTCCTTTTTCTGCTAATAGGATCATTTCAGTCTTGAACTGCATGCTCTAAAGCCATTCAAACAAAGGTTCGTCTCCCTTTGGCAAGATTTTTGCTTCAAAAACTTCTTTTGCCTTCATTTGGATGATCATCTTTAGAAGAGAGATACAATCATCACACTTCATTCTTTTTCCAGCCGGAGTATTACTATTTGCTAAAATATTATCCTTCTCTGTCTCTAATCTTAAGATAACATTGCCAATTTGTTCTATAATGTGACTCCCTCTACTTTGAGCTTTCCAATCCAATCTTTACCAATTTGGCCAAAGTGCCTATCTTTTTGAAGTTGAGAAATAAGAGCTTGAACTTCAACAACACTAACACTCCAGAGATAGTTGCCAATGGAGTAACCAATTGTTTGATGAATCTGTTCAACTCTTCTATCTCAACCTTCATCCTAACTTTTGACAATTTTAGGCTTTCCAATTTCCCCTCAATTACTTCATTGGTTGACTTCCACAAGCCAACCTTAGTGTCATGTCTAGCTTCTCCAAGGTCCATTGAATGCATAGTGAAATCATCAGGAGTCACGTCTTCAATTCTTCCTTTTTTATTGGGCTTGGCTATCTCCATTGTTAGATGCCCTGTTTTCAGATCTTGCCCAAGTATAGACAAAGTTTTCTACTTCTTTACCTTGGTTAATGCAGACCCATAATGAACTACAAGGGATATGGTATCCTTGGCGGGTGTGCTTTCATCTTTCCTTTTTCTCTTCCTCTCCAAAGTATCCTCTAACTAGGAATTAGTGCCTATCACTTTGGAGGCCATTCCAAGTGATTCTATGCTAAACATCTTCTTCTTAATTGGAGTGATGGTCATCCCAATTGAAAAGAAGGGATTCTTCGGAGCTTGAGAAATGAGCTTGGAAGAGCTTTGACCTTTCTCCAACTTTGAGGTCCTTTTTGTTGCCTCATCAAATTCAGTAGATTCACTAACTACTGCTCTTTCCATCTCCCAAATCTACTATCTGTATTAGGGAGCCACTTGGTTGTAGAAGTGTAGTACTTGCTGGCAGAATTGGGCTATGATGGGGAGAGGAAATTGGGATAACATGAGGAGAGGGAACTGGTGTAACATGAGGAGAGGGGACTAGTGTAACAACACTATACTTTGGCTCCTCTGTCTTCTTCTCTTCAACACCAGTTTGGGTTCTAATGACTGGGAGGGAGCCAACATGACAAGTCTTAGCTATGGGAATGCTCTTGTTTGGAGGGTGATCACTCCCCTTGAAGGTTGAGCTGGTCCTTAAGTGGTAGCTATTGTTACACTTGGCATAGCACTTTGGGAGGACGAAAGTGTTGCATCTGCTAGAGAGGCTTGAGTGGCTATACCTTTACTCCAGCTTCTTTTGGTTGTCTAGTCAACCCACTTCCCAGTTCTTTTAATGATGTGGGCCATCAATTTGTCTAAATCTTCCTCACCATCCTCATAGGGCTTTGAATTGATAGGAGTGTTCCTTAACTTAGTCAAATATGTATTACTATACATGTTTTGCCCATCATCCTCCAATCCTTCAACATCAAGATTGATATTATATGTTTTTATTTGCTCCACTGTGAGCCTAGTGAAAGCATGATCTCGACTTTCAAACTCATCTTTACAATCCGCCCAATAGTCTTCACTAGTGGTAATGTGTTTGATCACACTTCCAATCTGCAACACCTCCCTAACATATCTATTCGGATCAAACATAGGTCTCAAGACCTCATACATCTCCAATTTGTATTTCATTTGGAACATTTTGAGCATATTCTTTGCATCAGAGTGGGATTCGCAAGTATAAGCTCCTACTTTCATAGGGAATTCATATCCCTTCTTCTTCAAGCTTTTGCTTAGCACATTTACCTAGATTGTCTGCCTCACAATTTCTATCAGCACAATCATGTCACTCAAATACCTGGGCAGCTTCAGGGGGAATCCATCAAAAGCTGCAAGATGTAAATATGAGAAAGATAAGAACTGGATAAAATAGCTTTCAAATTGACTAATGGCCGCCATTGCCTTCGAACTGAATCTCCTCTCCGGGCATCCTTAGAGTTCTTTGCAAATTCTCATTGTAAATGTGTCATTAACTTTGACATACTCCATATAACTATTTTGCAATTGCAAACATGGATAGAACTCATAGCACTTCACATCATCAGGAAAATTTTCTATTCTTGGAAGGTTTGGCCATAACTATAGAGATGCTAGCATGTAAATTAAAAAGGAAGACATATAGAAGGTGTTGTAGAACTTTGCGGCGCCGAGACCTCTGGAAAGATTTTCACTTACCTCATGGGCCCATTCAATATATTGTATATTTGAATAAATAACTTGTAATAGAAAGAAATACTGTTCAACAAAATTTAGAGCCTTTACCTAACCTTTCAACCTGTGTAGGAGAACCAGAATGTCTACAATCTTAGGTTTGAGGTTAGTGCCAAATAGAGTTTTGGGGACCTTACTCTTGGTGCTCCACGGCTTTTGAAACTAGGATTGCATAATTTCCTTCCTCCACACCATCTTCTTTGCAGAGAACTCAGAGATTGCTCCTCCTACTGTCAAGTCTGAAAACTCCTCTCGTTTTGGAACCCAGAAGCAATTCACCACAATTTGTCTATCAATGGAGATTAATACTGTGTGATTAGGTAGCACAATCTGTTTGGTATCCAAATTCTAGTGATTTATGCATTCATAAATCAACTCTAGAGCTTGGACTGCCACTGGGAAACCAGTTGCCTCTATTAGTCCACTTCCTCAGAGCTTTTCAATTATAGGATGAATGGGCTCTGACTTCAACCTCCTTTGGAAATCTTGCATGTCATAAAAATGGAGTGAAGTATCTATGAAATTCTGCAATGTGGACTTGACTCATTTAGCCCATCAAACCCCGCAAATCTGGTTGCCATTCTGTCTAAGAATGAAGTAAATTTCTTTCAAATGTAGATGAAGAATGAATACTGAATTTGCAAATACAAACTATTTGAAAGCGTTGTGCAATATAATAGAATAACAATTCAAGAAAAAGCGGTGGTTTGAATAACTATTATGTTTCCATCTATATAGGAGTCTCAGTTCATCGGTTGATCTTCAAGATTCACGCCACATGAATAAATTAAAGGATAAATCTGTTGAGATAGTATATGCAGGAGCTCTAATGGATATTTTTGTGTCTTTTCACTATTTTTGTTGGTCCAACAATAACTTTCCTTTCTTTCATACTTACTTTTTTGTTTTCTATTAAGTTTTGGAGAATTAGGAACAGAGTACCTCGCAAGGAAATGTCTGCCCAATTGGATTCTACTCAGAATACCTTTGTTGCAATGGCTAGATTGTTTCCATTATCATCTTAAGATGCTTCATGTTTAATTCATGGGCCCAATCCACTTACAAAGTTGATTTCCTCTTCAATGCAAAAAATTATCCTCATGGGTTGAAAACCCGCTGAGGAGAAGACGATTTCCATTTTTTTGCCCAAACTTTCCTTTGAACTTTATCTTTTAAATTAATATTTCCTTTGGGTTTAGAAAATCTTGAAAGGATTGCGAAAGTCAAAGAGGGTCCCACTTCCTTATTTCTTTCTTTCACAATTGCCTTTGGCAGAAAACAAACTTCATGGGTCAAAAGCTTGCCGAGGAGAAATCAATTTTGGGTTTTTTGCTTAAGATGATTCTAAGCACCATGATGAATCCCAAATGTTTCCCAAGGTAGAATACTGTAATAAAAATAGGGATTTTTCATAAAATAACTCATTATCTTCTTACATCGATTCGTGAGCCTCATTTGTTAATCTTTGTGAGAAATCGCCTTAATGGGTTAGAAACCCGCCGAGGAGAAGGCAATTCTCATTTTTCCACAAGCTTCATTCTTTCATAGAAAAACTTGATAAGCCGTGAACAAGCCTAGCTTTATGAATAAATTTCACAAGTTGCAAGAATCCCCATCGAATTAGGTACTACGCTACCCATAAACTCACAACATCAAGGAAAACCCACCTGACTATGAGATGTGGGAGAAAGGAAAGATGGAAAATTTGATGGAGACCCTTTTCACCTAAGGGGAAATAAAAGTAGACTTAGACATGCCTAGGCTTAACTAAGACACAAAATTTCCACTTTTGCAAAATGGTTACACGGTGAAAAGTGGGGCAACAGCTGGCTTTGACTGGGGACTTGGGTAGACTATACCCAAGCAAGGAACTCAAAAATCTTTGGTTTCACAAAAATAAAAGGAGGCAACTCAACAAAACTAAAATAGGGAAGCAAAGGCAAGGAATGAAAACTAACTAGGAAAACAAGGAAAGGAACTAAATGTAACTATAATACAATATAGGGGTTACTTATTTTTAGTTTGAAATTTGCTAAAGCTTTAGATCTTGACCATTATAGGTCAGAGGTAGCAGTTCACCATCTTGATAAGCCAATTTGAAAGAATTATTCTCGAACGCCTGATGAATTATGAATGGACCTTTCCACAAGGTGTCAAACTTTTTATGCATACCCTTTGGAACACTTCACTTATCCCTGAGTAACACGTTGTCTCCTACCATGAATTTCCATGGTCTTGCCTTTTTATCGAACAAATTCTTTACTCACATCTAATGTTGTGTGATGTGATCCACAACTCGCATTTGATGTTGTGTGATGTGATCCACAATTTCTTCTCTTTCCTCTTCAAGCTTGCTCAAGTACAAAATCCTCTTTTCCAAACCATCTTTACAGATATCATCTTCAATCACTATTCTAAGTTTGTTCATAGCCAATTCCAAAGGTAATGGGGGATTAGCTTCAGTTCCATAGACTAATTCAAAAGGAGATATGCCAATTGCCCTCTTAGCTGTTACCCTATCTACCCACAGTGCCTCATGAATTTTCTTGTGCCAAGTCTTTTGATTATCAGCTACCAATTTCTTGACAATATTATTAAATTCTTGTTACTAGACTCGGCTTAACCATTTCCTTGTGGGAAATAATCAGATGAATGACTGACTATGATTCCATACTCAAAGCAAAAATTGGTAATCTCAATTGAAGAGAAATAGGCTGCATTGTCCATCACTAACTTGATGGGAACACCATTCCACCCACTTAGTGAAGTAATCAGTCTTAGTTATCTCATATTGGTGACCGACACTAGATGCTAGATTAATTGGACCAATGAAATCAAGACCCCATTGTTGAAAAGGTCCCTTCATGATGACAAGTCTTAATGGTAGAGTAACTAATTGAGGAAGCCCAATGAACATCTTACATTTTTCGTATTTTGCCACCTAGGAATAGGCATCCTTGAACATTCTAGGCTAGTAATAGCACTATCTTGTTATAAATGATTTAGAATAACTAAGAGGGTGGGGGGGTGAATCAGTTATTCAAGGTCCAAATGTCCTATTCAAACTTTTTCATCAAGTAAAGTGTGCCCATCAAACTATTTGTTCATCCAAGATTTAACTTTCATATTCAACAAGTTACTGTAAATCAACATGCAAGCATAACATGTGAAAAGATCAACACATAACACAGTGATACATGGAAACCCAATTTGGAAAAAATCACCAGTAACATGCTACTCAATTCTCACTCTTCTGAAGTGATGCCCTGTTAAAGGCTACAACACATTGTTAAATGTCAACTAGTTAAAGGATTTAACCACCCTGTTAAAAGTGGGCCTGGTTAGAGGACTTTAGAACATTCACTTGAAATGTCACCTTGTTAAAGGATTTACAAATGGCTATTAAACCAACCTAAGTCCATAAGATTTTCTTTTGCCCTAACTGATGCAATTGCTAGAGAGTAACAATAAGGGGTTTTGACCTGATTACAGAATACAACTCAACTTGTAGATTTTAGATCACTTCTCAGCTCATGACATTGCCTGACTTTTAGTCTCTGCAACTCTTGAGAGCTTGCCCTCCTTTCAAGCTTAGTCTCCTTGAGTCCTCATGCTCAATGTACCAGTGCAATCATCTCCTTCTGACCACTTGTCAAAGCAGAGTCTTTGTGCTCTGTTCTTCCTTCTCCCAAATGCCTTCTCCTTGACACCCTTCTATCACTTCACAATTTGGCACTCCAGCAGCTCTTGCTTCTTGTCTGTGACTTCTTAAATAGAAATTTGGATTTTTTTGTCCCACTTGATTCTTCCCTCCTTTAATTTCAATTCGTATGGATTAGGTAGGATTCATTGAATCTAACCCATATTTTGTTTCTTCTAGAAATATCATGAAGAATCCTCTTGAATTTGCTCAAAAATGGTTTACATAAAATTCTGTGCCACCAACTCATCATCCTTATCCTCCAACTAGTTCACAAAATTCAAGGTAACAACTTTGTCGGCTCAGATTTGACAAATCTTTTTCATTTCCAATAATGCAGTAGCTTGGCACTATTGAAATTCTGATGCTCGACACATATTGTGTTACTCGGCACCAACTATGTTTTACTAATGCTCAACACCTGAAGTTCACTCGACACCTACTAAGATTTTTCGATGCTTGGCAGCTATTACTTTGCTCACCACTTGAACTTCACTCAACATCTGAAGTTCACTCGGCACACACTAGATTTTCCTTGTGCTCAGCTCCAACTGAGAATTTGCTCAGCTTAAACTAGCTTGTTCGACACCCACTAATGAACTTAGTTTAAGCTTTGCAGTCAACCTTGTTCTAACTTATAATTCTAATGTTTCTAAGTGTGACCATCCTCTGTATCTTTGAATATGTTACCAATACATCATTTAACCATTGTCTTAGCTAATCCTTGCACTTCATTACAAAACCATAACTCAACTTTTCCCTTGGGTACTCTTGTTACATCTTGTTGATTAAATCCTCTTCATCAATCAACTAAGTGATAGTACTTGGATCTTATAAGCAATTGTCATTCTTACAAATAGTAGGTTTGACATTAATGACAAAACAATGATTGAAAATATTATTTTAACAAAAATCTCCCTCTTTCAATCAATCTTCTTCATCAATGATCTTTTCAATCAAATTTCCAACAATGTCCCTCTTTGGCATTGATGGTAAACCAAACTGATCAACCATTAGACCAAACTATTCAACCATGTTATCAAAGTGTTAACTAGGTTAGAACAGTAAGTCAAATGCCAAAAGGAAATTGTGTTACCATCAGTTGTCTCGTCTCCTTCTCTTAATCTACTCTCTTGATTGTTTTACTTCTATTTCTACCTCTTAGCTACTATATCCTTTCTTGCATTCTCTCCCTCTGTATGCATTTCTCATCCTATGCTATTTCTTTCTCTATTCATATTGTCTGATCAACTTCTTCAGCTTCTCCCTCAACTATTGATCATTTAATTTCTCCCTCATATTGTTGATCAAATGCTGTTGATCAGTTTCTTACTACTTCTCTCTCTTTGAAAATAATGCCAAAGACATTATTTCAACATTTTATCATGCAAGTATAGTATTTGCAAATTCTTTTAATTTCTCCCTCTGTCACGTTGCTAGTGACTGTTTTGGAACTTCATCACTTCAATTACTTTAGGCATGAGTCCTAAAGTAAATATCCTCTGCATCAATGTGTAATATGTCAACAATCAATTCATTTGATGTAGGGGAGATTTTATTTTTCTTCAAGTAGCCTTGGCTAGGGGTATCACCCCTAACTTACCTCTAAGATACTCAAAAGCATCTTTAGGTAGTGCTTTTGTGAAGATGTCAACAATCTGTTCCTTTCAGCTAACATATTCTATCTTCACTTGTTTGCCTTCCACCAATTCTCTTACATAGTGATACTTGATTGCAATGTGCTTGGTTTTGGCATGCATTAAAGGGTTCTTTGATATGTTGATAACACTTGTATTATCATAATCAAGTATCACAGGCTCATTTACCTCTTCCTTCATACCTTGCAACAAATTTTTGATCCATACAATATTAGTGCAATTGATAACAACTGCAACATATTCAACTTCTGCTGTGGACTGTGAGGTACAACTTTGCTTTTTGCTGGTCCATGTAATCAATCTTTTTCCCAAGAAAAGTGCTCCTCCATTGGTGTTTTTTCTTTCATCAATATTACCTCCCCAATCTACATCAGTGTAGGTTCTTAGTTCAAACTTTTCACTGCTCTTGTAGTATAAACCAAAGTCATCAGTTCCTTTTAGGTACTTCAGTATTCTCTTTACTGCCATAAGATGATTTTCTCTTGAATTTGCAAAAAATCTTGCTACTATTCCAATAACTAATGCAATGTTTGGTCTACTATGCACACCATATTGTAACTTTCCAATCATTGATCTATACATTGTCTAATTCACTTCAACTCACTAATCATTCTTTGATAACTTATGTCCTATCACCATTGGTGTACGAACTGGTTTTGAATCTTCTAATCCAAATGTCTTGAGTATCTCCTTGATGTATTTTGATTGGGTCACAACTATGCCATGCTTCACTTGATGTACTTGCAATCCAACAAAGAATTTGATTTCTTGAAACATTAACATTTCAAACTCATATTTCATTTGATCAACAAATTCTTTGCATAGAACATCTTTTCCTCCAAATATTATATCATCAATAAAGGTTTCAGATATCAAAATGTCTTTACCTTTTTCTTCTTTGATGTACAAGTTGCTATTGTCATTTGTTCTCTCAAATCCTATCTTCACAAGATATTTGTGCAGTCTCCCATACCATGCTCTAGGTGCTTGCTTCAAACCATAAAGTGCCTTATGCAGTTTGCAAACCATATCCTTGTTGTCATCATCAACAAATCCCTTTGGTTGTTCTATATAGACTTCCTCTTCTAGTATACCATTCAGAAAAGCAGACTTTACATCCATTTTGTAGACTTTGAAACCTTTGTAAGCAACATATGCAAGTAATGTTCTTACTCCTTCCATTTTTGCTACAGGGGAAAATGTTTCCCCATAATCTATTCCTTCTTCTTGTGCATAGCCTTTGCAAACTAGTCTAGCTTTGTTTCTAGTTATCTCACCATTCTTATCAAGTTTGTTCCTAAACACCCATTTGGTACCAATTACATTCTTATCAGCTGGTCTTGGAACTAGGGTCTAGGTTTTGTTCTTCTCAATTTGGTCTATCTCTTCTTCCATAGCTTTATACTAGTCATCATCTTGTAGTGCATATTTCACTATTTTTGGCTCAACCTTGCTCAATAGACATGATTCACTTCTTAGTCTATTCCTTGTCATTGGTATTGATCTACAGGGTGATGTCTCCTTACATACTTGGCTAATCTTGGTTCTGCTCTTCTTTCCATGTTTGATCCTTTAGCTTCAAAGTCATTTTGGTCTTCTTCATTTGGTACTTCATCATTTCTTCCATGTATACTATTTTCAAAATCAAATTGTGCATTTTCTTTATTCTGCAACTCGGCTTCTAAATGCAACTCAACATTCACTAGTTGTGACTCGGTTGATATTGAAATTTGTTGTTGATTTCCAACTTGATTGATAGTATTATCTTCAACAGTCATTCCTTCATAGAAGTATATAAAAGATCTATAATCTTCTGATTGTTTGGACTCATCAACTTGGACTTCTGCATGCTCATCAAAATTTACATTTGCACTTTCCACTATCTTGTTATTGTTAGTATTCAAACACTTATATCCCTTGCTTCTAGTGGAGTATCCAAGGAATATGCCTTCATCACTTTTTGCATCAAACTTTCCATTTCTAGTATCTCTAAGAATATAACATTTACAACCAAAGACTTTGAAATGTTTTACATTAGGTGAGTAACCATACCACAATTCAAAAGGTGTTGCATTTGTACCTTTCTTGACTTGGACTCTATTAAGGGTGTAAACAAAAATACTTACAACTTTTCTCCAGTACTTTAGAGCAACATTTTTCTCCATCATCAAGGTTCTAACATAGTCTATTATTGATCTATTCCTTCTCTCAGCAATACCATTCTAAGGTGGAGTTTTTGGTGCTGATGTTTTCCTTTTGATACCTTTGTCATTGTAGAATATCTCAAATTCTTTTGATGTAAACTCTACTCCTCTGTCTGATCTTAGGCATTTCAAACTCTTTCTTGTTTCCTTCTCAACTCTGACCAAATGCCACTTAAACATTTGAAATGCATCAAATTTTTTCTTCAAAAACATAGCAGTCATCATCCTGAAATAGTCATCTACAAATAGCATTATGTATATGTCTCCTAGGTAGCTTTGCACTTCTATTGGACCACATAAGTCTGTATAGACTAATTCTAGTACTTCTTTGGAAGTGTATGTTTTGATTTTGAAACTAGACTTAGTCATCTTCCCTAGTTGACATTGTTTGCACATTGTATTTTTTGGCTTCTTTAGCTTAGGCAATCCTCTGACTTTCTTCTTTTTGCTGATGCTAATTAGATTGTCAAGGTTAACATGGCACAATCTTTTATGCCACAACCACACATCATCAAGTCTAACAGCAAGACAAGTTGCATATTCCATATCTAGATAAAATAGAATACATCTTGTTTGTTCACCTTTTCCTATTAGATTTCCATCAGTGTCATAGATTTTGACAATTTTGTTTCCAAATTCTACTTTGCAACTTATATTACCTAACTATGATACACTCAATAGATTGTAGTTCAGTCCTTCAACATAGCATGCATTATCACATGAAATTTTCTTTGTAAATTTAATTGAGCCTTTTTCTTTGATTTGACATGGAGCATCATTACCAAATCTAACACTATTTCCATCTGAGTAAAGGTAATGAACTTACTTTTGTCTCTTGTCATGTGATGTGAGAAACCACTGTCTATGATCCACTTGTCATTCTTGTTCACACAAGTCACTAGTGCTGTTGCTTCATCTTCATTTGATTCATCCTTCATAGCTCCATAGACTACATCATCATTCTCATCAGAATCTTCTTTAACAATGTAGCATCTTTTGCCTTTGTCCTTATAATCTCTGTTGTCATCTTCTCTTTTGTTCTTGTATTTGTTATCTTTGTAGTTTTTCTTTTGTGTACACCTTGCAGCAATATGACCTACTTCATTGTAATTAAAACAAAAGATAGGAAACTTACCTTTAAATTTGCCTTTGCCTCTATGGAATCTTCTAACCAATAGTGCTTCCAACTATTCCACATCTTCCTCAGCTATGCTGCTATCACTGGATGCATGTTTTCCTTTTTTACTCATCTTCCTTGATGCTTAGTGTCTTTCAATGTTAGCTTGCCCTTGAAAGTAGATTCAAGGTTCTCAGGTCTATAGTTGTCAAAATTTGATAGTTCAAATGTAGTAAGTCTTCCCACTATTCCTTTAAAGGTTAGCGTGTTTCCTAGTACACACCTTAGCTCTTGAATGGATGAAACTCTAGTAGCATAGATAGGGAGTAGGGTTCTCAAGTATTTGCTATTGATAGTCTCTTCTTCCAATTGACCACCCAAAATTCTTATTACAATAACTACTTCTTTCATTCTAGCAACATTTTCACCTTCCTCCATTTTCATGTCATCAACCTTTCCTCTGAGGCTTTCTCTCTTTGCTCTCTAGACATTCTGATCTCCTCCATAAATATTTGACAGGGCTTTCCACATCTTAAATGTAGTGTCACATCTTTTGACGTCATCAAATTTAGCATAACTGAGTGCAGAGGCAATCTCCAACATTGCCTGATTGTGCTCCTTCCTTTTGTTTAAATCATATGTAGTAAGAGGTCCAGCTGGGTCTACATGTTTTGTTTCAATTGAGGTTTTTGCATAATCACCTATTGATCCAAGGTGCAATTTCATCAGACTTTTCCATGCAATGAAGTTGTCTTTGTTAAGCTTGAGAACTTCTCTCTTGGACATCTTGATCTTCCTACTTCTAGTACCTTGTAACTAAATCAACATATGACTCTGATACCAATTGTTAGAAATGCTTTAGAATAGTTGAGAGCAAGGGGGGGGGGGGGGGTGAATCAATTATTCAAGGTCCAAATGTCCTATTCAAACTTTTTCATCAAGTAAAGTGTGCCCATCAAACTATTTGTTCATCCAAGCTTTAACTTTCCTATTCAACAAGTTACTGTAAATCAACATGCAAGCATAACACATGAAAAGATCAACACATAACACAATGATTTACGTAAAAACCTAATTTGAGAAAAACCACCAGTAACATGCTACTCAATTCTCACTCTTTTGAAGTGATGCCCTATGCAAGGCCACAACACATTGTTAAATGTGACCTAGTTAAAGAATTTAACCACCTTGTTAAAAGTGGGCCTGGTTAGAGGACTTTAGAACATTCACTTAGAATGTCACCTTGTTAAAGGATTTACAAATGGCTATTAAACCAACCTAAGTCCATAAGATTTTGTTCTACCCTAGCTGATACAATTGCTAGAGAGTAACAATAAGGGGTTTTGACTAAATTACAAAATACAACTCAACTTACAAATTTCAAATCACTTCTCAGCTCATGACATTGCCTAGCTTTTAGTCTTTACAACTCTTGAAAGCTTGCTCTCCTTTCAAGCTTAGTCTCCTTGAGTCTCCATGCTCAATGTACCCATGAAATCATCTCCTTCTAACCACTTGTCAAAGTAGAGTTTCTGTGCTTTGTTCTTCCTTCTCCTTGACACTATTCTATCACTTCACAATTTGACACTCCAACAGCTCTTGCTCCTTGGTCTATGACTTCTTATATAGAAATTTGGAATTTCTTTTTTTGCTCGATTTTTCCCTCCTTTAATTTCAATTTTTATGGATTAGGTAGGATTCATTGAATCTAACCCATATTTTGTTTCTTTTAGAAACATCAAGAAGAATCCTCTTGAATTCGCTAGAAACTGGTTTACATAAAATTCTGTGCCACCAGCTCATCATCCTTATCCTCCAATTGGTTCAAAAAATTCAAGGTAATAACTTTGTTGTCTCAAATTTGATAAATCTTTGTCATTTCCAATAATGTAGCAGCTCAACACTATTGAAATTCTGATGCTCAACACATACTGTGTTACTCTGTACCAACTACGTTTTAGTGATGCTCGACACCTAGAGTTCACTTAGCACCTACTAAGATTTTCTAATGCTCAACACCTATTACTTTTCTTGGCACTTGAACTTCACTTGGCACCTAAAGTTCACTCGACACACACTAGATTTTCCTTTTGCTCAACTCCAACTAAGAATTTGCTCAGCTTAAACTAGCGTGTTCGGCAACCACTAATGAACTTAGTTTAAGCTTTGTAGTCAACCTTGTTCCAACTTATACTTCTAATGTTTCTAAGTGTGACCATCCTCTGTATCTTTGAATATGTTACCAATACATCATTTAACCATTGTCTTAGCTGATCCTTGCACTTCATTACAAAACCATTACTCAACCTTTCCGTTAGGTACTCATGTTACATCTTGTTGATTAAATCCTCTTCATCAATCAACTAAGTGATAGTACTTGGGATCTTATAAGCAATTGTCATTCCTAAAAATAGTAGGTTTGACATCAATGACAAAACAATGATTGAAAACATTCTTTTAATAAAAATCTCCCTCTTTCAATCAATCTTCTTCATCAATGATCTTTTCAATAAGATTTCCAACATGTCTCAATATTTTGAAAGTCGTGACTAAGGATGAAAATGGCCCTCCACAGGCTTCGTCATGAAATGTTTTGAACAACTTTTCTTGCTATTGTTTGTCCACACATCTGAGGAAAGTGCCATCTATGGCTTTTTAAAATAATTTTCCATCCCAAATTACATACTTAGCTGCTTTTAGTTTGAGATCTCTCCTTTGTCTTGCAATTAGGCCCTCTGGACATTCTCCATTGGTTAGCAAATAAGCAATATTCTCAAACCACAGATCATAGAGACCTACAGCCAAAACCAATTGCTTTTCTCCTAATTCTTTTGATCCTTCAACAATCTTATTTTATGCAATCACCTTGCATAAGGCATTACCCCTTACTAGCTTGGTAGGTTTGATTTGTATATTATACTCTTATGTCTTTTCTATCCACACTCCTCTTTCATTACCACCTACATCTTGCTGTGTTAACACACTTTTCACTGCTACATCGGGAACATAAATGATAAAATGTGAATGCAAGATGTAAAATCAAAATTTTTTAAGTTCTTTGACCACTGCAAAAGCATGTTTTTCAATTTTTGAGTATTTCAATTCATGATTTTTTAGGGGTATGCTCATGAAAGCTATTGAGGCTTGTATCCCTTCATTATTTTCTTGCATAAGTATAGCCCATAAAGTGTATTTTGAAACATAACAGTAGATGATGAAATCTCATTCATAATTATATTCTGAAAGGCCTATTTTCCTGCCTCATTCCATTTGAAATTTGAATTTCCCTTCATCATGTCCACAATACACTTTGTGGTTTCTAAAAAATCTAGTTCAAACCTTCTGAGAAAATTCACTTGCTTGAAGAATGATTTGACTCCTATTTTATTTGATGGCAAGCTTAATCTTCAAATAGCTTAACTCATTTAGGATCAATTCTAATACCTTCTTGAGAAACTATATGACCAAGGAGCTTTCCCTTTGTCATGCAAAAAGCAAACTTTTTTGGATTAAGTGAGATTCCATGTTCCCAAAATCTTTGTAAGACTTTCCTCAGATCTTCCATGTGATCCTTCCTCTTTTTTGAAAACATAGTGAGGTCGTCCAAATATATAACTATAATCTGGTCTTTTAGATCAGCAAACATTTTGCTCATACACCTTTGGAATGTGGCACCAACATTGATGAGCCCAAAGGGCATTTTGTGATATGCAAACGTACCCCAAGGAGTGGCGAATGTTATTTTATAATGGTCTTTCTCTTCTACCTCAACTTGATTATAACTTGAGAACCTATCAAGCATGGACATCATTTTGGATCTAGCCACTATTTGTAGTAAGTAATCCATATTGGGGAGAGTGAAATTATCCTTTAGAGATGCTTGGTTCAAATTACAAAAATCAACGCATATCCTTATTTCTCTGTTCTTCTTTTTGACTGGTATTATATTAGCTACCTAGGTGGAGTGATGGATGGGGTAGATAATTCTTGCTTTCAATATTTTATCTACTTCCCAAAATATGGCATCTATGACCTTAGGATTATAATTCCTTTATTTTATCAGAAAGGGACTGCATTAGGTTTGAGGGGAATTTGATGTTTTACCTTCCCACCTCGATAGCTTTTCAAATCTTCGTAACTCCAGGCAAAAACATCCTCATATTCTATGAAGAGTCATTTCACAACTTCTTTCTCTTCAGGTGAACAACATTTCCCAATATTAATCATTTTGGGATCATGAGTATCTCTAATATTCACCCCCTCATATTCACTAGTGGCAGGTCTCTTTTCCACCCTCTTACATGTCTATTAAAAAATTTCTCCAAACACAAAGTATGGGGGAATGATATTACCTTGCAGTTGAACTTCA
This sequence comes from Cupressus sempervirens, assembly GCA_028749045.1. Taxonomy (NCBI): domain Eukaryota; kingdom Viridiplantae; phylum Streptophyta; class Pinopsida; order Cupressales; family Cupressaceae; genus Cupressus; species Cupressus sempervirens. The sequence goes on from CM053792.1 coordinate 10,906,126, forward strand.
TCATTTTGATTTCGTTTCCTCTCGACATTAGAGCTCTCATGATTATCATCATTAAATTCATGTTCAAAACTAGATTTGTCATTTTATAGGAACAACTACAAGCTCTTTTCATCTTCAAAGACTTGCTAGGATTCCATATTATCTGGAACAGAGGCTCGATACACAATCTCAATTTGGTATTTTTTATCCTTGAATTCTAGATAAGGTAGTAGCAAAGAAGTAGAAACTGGTCGAGAATTAGCTTTGGTGTTCATCTCCCTTGGCACCACTTTAATAGAAAAGACATCTAGGCCTTCTATTTCGTCCCAAAATCTATTTCTATAATTCTTTAGCTTGCAATTCTTCATAGAATATTGCCTTTTAATCTGTCTTACAATGAACTCTACATCGCCTCTAGCTTTCAAGATCTTTACTCCTCTTTCTTTCACTGTCATTATCCCTAGTAATAAGGCCTCATACTCTGCATTGTTATTCATATTCCCAAACTCTAATTTGAAGGCCATGGGTTCAAGTTCTCCCTCAGGTGGAATTAACACTAAACCTATGCCAGATCCTAAAGAAGAACAACTGCCATCAAACTCTAATGTCCATATACCTGTTAAATCATTTTCCTCATTAAGAATTCCTTCACTTAGATTTTCATTCCTTTGTTTATCCAAAGCCTCTTCATTGAATAACATGTAATTGCTGAATTCCATCTCTTGATAAAGGATCTGAGCTTTAGGATCATTTGATTTTAAGATTGTAAATTTTTCCTTTTCTTCGGGTTCTAATTTGACTTTCTTATTTCTGATAGGCATGACTTCTTGAGACCAATCTAGTTTTATTTCTCCCCCTAAATCTTGACAAAAACCTCTGCTTAAGAGAAGTCCATAGCTCGCTGGAATATCTGCTACTAGAATGGTCAATATGAGTTTCTTCTTTGGATGAGAAGCTAAGGCTACTTGAGCATCTTTAATCTGTCTGAGCAAAGGAACCTGTTTAGCATCCATAGAATAACATCTTCCATACACATTAGTGAGGTTGAGACCTAGGGCCTTAGGCATAATGTTTTCCAACGCACCTAAATCTATTATACAATTTCTTAATTTGCAACCATTGATATACAATGAAATATAGAATGGGTCAGGCTTTTTCCTAAGAGAGGTTGCTAAAATAGTAAAATCCTCTTCATTAAATAGATTAGATGTCAAGTTTTCATTCCCTTCTTCAACAGTCACATTGTGATTTAAATCTGCAGCATTCCCTTTACAACGCTCTACCAACCTTTTCAACTCAGAGGGATGAGACTTCAAATAATCTATGGGGGAAATTTGGATTTTTGATTCTTTATAGAATTGAATGAAATCAAAGGGCATTTTGTCCTTACCTTCCTGAGATGTGGATACTCCTTGATCAATATGAACATTACTTGTTGAAGGACTAGGATCATTCTTGTGAGCGTGATTGGAGGATTGATTTTTTTTTCCTTTGACCTCGAGTCAATACTGTGTACGAAGTTCCATCAATAGTTGCATAGAATTCAAATTTTGGTTCAAAATTTGACTCATATTCTAAAAATAAATTTCTAGAGTCACCATTTGAGTATGAATCTAACTGAACAAGGAGTTGCAGTATTTAACTCATTGGTGGATAATAACTGCATCATACGAGTAATTTCCAGACAACTCTCACTATCATGATCTATTGTCAAATGAAAGACACAGACATTTCCTTTCTTTGGTGCTACTTCAATTTGCAACTTGGGTTGTGAGCCTGTGAGCTGTGAGTATTTTCCATCATTGTTCCTTCTTGGAAAATTTTGATAATTCTGCTGGTAGGAATTATTGAATCTGAGTAATTGCCTTTTTACGGCTATCAATTCATTTGAAATTTTTTGAATCATTTCATCTGATGATGTGGTATTACTAGAACTTCCTTTAGTTTGAAGTTCTTGCTTCCATTTTCCCACAAAAATCAAATCATCTTCAAATTCAATTGCCTTCTTTTGTACATTTGCTAAATCTGTGGGATGTGCTCTTCTCAAGTCATAATTGACATCTGCGGGCATCACATTTATGAAGAAGGTTTTCAGATTACCGACTGTGGGTCTATCAGCAATTGGAATTTTGCTAATAATCTTATTGAACCTAGCAATGAAATCTCTCATACTCATGGTGGGTTTCTTTTTAATAGAAGTCAATTGTGTCAACAAGGCATGTTCATCTTCCATAGTCTTAAAACTTGTCTCAAAGGTTGTTCTCATTGTATCCCAATCAGTGATTGAGCCATCATCTAGATGATAGAACTAGTCTATTGCACTTTCTATCAAGGTTTCCACAAATAATATTACAAAAACATCCTCATGTCCAACTCCTAAAATGTGAGTAACTGCAAAGAAGGCCTTAATGTGTTCATCTATAGCAACCTTCCCATTAATAGAAAATTTAGGGAAATTCTTGCTTGAATAGGCTAGGAGTGGATGATAAGTTGTTAGTGCTAATGGTCCTATTGCTACAGCACATGGAGTAGCCATAATTGTTCTGGCAAGGTATTGCAGGAAATTGACAACTAGGCAGTGATTTTTTTAGTGGTGAATCTTCGCCAATTGGCTATTCCGTCTCTTTGAAAAATTGCAATTTGGTTAATAAAACCTACATATAGGGTCAACCATGTCACCAAGATATTAAATAATTTGGGTTAAAATCTAATGCTAATCACTTATTAGTTTACACATAATTGTTCCAAATCCTGGTCTAATCGCCAATGTAATCTACATTTAGAACACAATTATTTTAAAATTTTTGCCAACGTTTCCCTAATGTTTTCTTATTGGACAATGTTATTTTTCCCTTAAAATAAAATAATATTTTCCCTCGAGTTGAGCATCGCCTATGATTTTACTGACGTGTGTCTCCAACTATCCTTGTTTAGCCAACTACTTTATGCTTTGGTCTTTAGGACACATGTCCTAATTTTAGGAAGATTTAGACTTTATGGTATGTCATTTAAAATTAGACCCGAAATAGAGTTGAAACCATTGATCTATATTACATCAACAGTACAAATTAATTCGTTTTACCATAAAAATGATAACATTAAATGTGATGATGACCAAGTTGGAGATAAAAAAGGGCACATTATTAATTAAATCTTAATAGATTGACATACTACAGTACATTGTACAGTGTGCACTTGGCATGTGGGCCATGGACCACTTGCGACTCTATAAATTCACCAAAAATTTACATAATCTCTCTTTGGAAATTGACATATTATAAAAATATATTAATATTTTGTGTTATATGAAATAATTAATTCGCCTCTTACATTACGAAAATGTTTATGATCGACAAAATAAATCACCTAAATTTTTTTGCATACCAAAAATAATATTTTTAATTTGCCACAGTTATTATTAATTTTTTATATGAAAAGGAAAATTTCGCCAATAGAAAATAATTTTCTCCCTTTCCTCGAATGAAAAAATTGCCCTCGATTAGAAAATTTTCCTACATATTTAATGTTGAATTCGCCAGCATTTTACATATTTTTCTAAGGAGGGGTTTCTTAAATTTATCCCTGCAACTAAGGGAGTAGTGATTCCGTATAGGGCCAATGCCTAGCATGTAGTATGTGAAGCACTTTGATTCCTAATAGGGGAAGGTGGTCTACTTTGGCTTTTCTTTTCACCTTTCTATTTTAGAATGTCTAGGATGGGAAAGCCAAGCTCTGTAAGTTTATCAAAAGTAGGGTCTTTCCCACCCTATTCCTTGGTACTTCTGAGGAACCTTATTTGTTTTAGGGTGCTAGGTTAGTTTTTTCTTTGAGCCTCTTGTCTCAATTGTCTTTCTTCTCTTAAATGTCCCTCCTTTGAATAGCTCTTTCTAAGGCTTTGGCTCTTCTTTCTTCCTCTTCCAATACTTGGCTAGTGTTCCTGTAATGTTTAGTGTTCCTCCTATGTCTAGAAACGAATGTATTAAGGGATGAAATTATATCTTCTTGGTCATCTTGAAAACCAAGGTTAGGTTGGAGCATTGGAAAAATATTCTCATGAGGTAGTACCATTTTTCCTTATGATATAGGCTTATTAATCGAGTGACTATTCGTATCCCTAGCAGAGTCACCAAAAATCTATTGGTAAACAGATTTGTTCTTTTTCGATTATGAATCTTGAATGCCCAAATTATGAACAATATCTGATTACAAACAGTTGAAAAGCCACTTATGGATAGACTGGATTTTCTTTGAATTGATAGGTACAACTACCCATAGTAGATTCATAGTGAATTATGTTTTATTTCTAAACTAATATGGGGTGTGTTCTTGACCCAAGAACAAAAGAGGTAAACCAAGCTAGACCTAAATAGGATCTAACTCAGGTAGAAAAAGACTTATGAAGAATTGATTAAGTTTATGAATACACACATCTTATGAACTCACAAAGTTTAATAACATAACAACTAATACTGAACTAAATCAATTAGAATCTAAACTAAAAAGAAGAAGAAGTTAGCTAAAGGGAAAAATGTTTAAGAGATTCCTCTCTGAACATGCAATGACACTACTTATCACATCCATTCACTGCTTTGAAATAGGGGAATGAAACTCTGTTCTTTCCTTGCTTCAACCCAAATTAAAGAGGAAACATATAGCTACAACTAACATAAATGGAATAGAAAATAGTTGATACAAAATACCATTCAATTGACTCCACAACATCAAGTACTTCACACCAAAAATTCGCCGACCTTTTATTAATCTTTCAATTTCATATATATAGGATTTTGAGATGACCGTTACAATGGAAGTTCAATTGATTCATCTCCTCAAAGAATGACAAATGGCAAGAAATCAGTTTGTTGCATTACAAAAATTACATAAGAAAGTGTTAAAAAGGGCAGAATGTGAATCACTTCATCTTCTTCCCCTTTTTTGCTTTTTTCCTATAGGCCTTAGTAGCAACTATGATTGGGATTAGCTCTTCATGCTTAGGCACGTGTATGTTGGTGTATCTCAAAAGCCACTTAGAATGCTCTCTGGCCAACTCCTTCACAACATTCAATTGATTTGGAAATTCCTTCATGGCCACATGTATGCATTTGCTGAGTTTTTGGAGCTCTGCAACTCTATTTTGATCACCAGAAGACACATCAGTCAAACTATCTAAGAATTTGGAGAAATTCTCCTTCATGATGTTTATCCCAATGAGTGCTTTCCCATGGCCACTTGTTTGTGAATCTGTATGTAGCCCCTTCATAAGTTCGAATCCTCTGTCTTGTGTCTTCTTCACTTTATCTTTTGTTTCCTTAAGTCCTTTTTCTACTAATAGGATCATTTCTGTCTTGAGCTGCATGCTCTAAAGCCATTCAAATAGAGGTTCATCCCCTTTTGGCAAGATTTTTGCTTCAATAATTTCTTTTGCCTTCATTTGGATGATCATCTTTAGAAGAGAGATACAATCATCACACTTTGTTCTTTCTTGAGCCAAAGTATTGCTATTTGCTAAAATATTATCCTTCTTTGTCTTTAATCTTAAGATAACATTGCCAATTTGTTGTATAATGGAAACTCCCTCTACGTTGAGCTTCCCAATCCAGTCTTTACCAATTTTGCCAAAGTGCCTATCTTTTTGAAGTTGAGAAATAAGAGCTTGAATTTTAGCACCATTAGTATTTCTTGTTACTGACACTCCAGAGATAGTTGCCAATGGAGTAACCAATTTTCTGATGAATCTATTGAACTCTTCTATTTGAGCCTTCATCCTAACTTTTGATAGTTTCAAGCTTTCTAATTGCCCCTCAATTACTTTACTGGTTGATTCCACAAGACAACCTTAGTGTCATGTCTAACTTCTCCAAGGTCCACCAAATGTAGAGTGAAATCATCAGGATTCATGTCATCATTTTTTCCCTCTTTATTAGGCTTGGCTATTTCCATTGTTAGGTGCCCTATTTTTGGATCTTGCCTAAGTATAGATAAATTTTTCTGCTTCTTTACCTTGGTTAATGCAGACCCAGAATGAACTGCAAGGGATATGGTATCCTTGGTAGGGGTTCTTTCATCTTCCCTTTTTTTCTTCCTCTCCAAAGTATCCTCTAACTAAGAATGAGTGCCTATCACTTTGGAGGCCGTTCCAAGTGATTCTATGCTAAACATCTTCTTCTTAGCTGGAGTGATGGTCATCACAGTTGAAGAGAAGGGATTCTTCAGAGCTTGATAAATGAACTTCAAAGAGCTTTGATCTTTCTCCACCTTTGAGGTCCTCTTCACCACCTCATCAGATTTAGTAGATTCACTACTATTTCTCTTTCCATCTCCCAAATCTACTACTTGTATTGAGGAGCCACTTGGTTGTAGAAATGTAGCACTTGCTGGCGGAAATGGGCTATGATGGGGAGAGGAAATTGGGCTACCATGAGGAGAGGGAACTGCTGTAACATGAGGAGAGGGAATTGGTGTAACAACACTATCCTTTGGCTCCTCTATCTTCTTCTCTTCAACAATAGTTTGGGTTCCAATGACCAAGAGGGAGCCATCATGACAAGTCTTAGCTATGGGAATCCTCTTGTCTAGAGGTTGATCACCTCCCCCTGAAGGTTGAGTTGGTCCTTGAGTGGTAGCTATTCTTACACTTATTGTAGTGCTTTGGAAGAAAGAAGGTGTTGTAGCTGCTGGAGAGGCTTGAGTGGTTGTACCTTTACTCCAGGTTCTTTGGGTTGTCCATTCAACCCACTTCCTAGTTCTTTTGATGATTCGGGCCATCATAATGTATAAATCTTCCTTAACATCCTTATAGGGCTCTGAATTGATAGGAGTGTTCCTTAACTTTGTCAAATATGTATTACTATACATATTTTTCCCATCATCCTCCAATCCTTCAACATCAAGATTGATATTATATGTTTTTATTTGCTCCACTATGAGCCTGGTGAAAGCACGATCCTAGCTTTCAAACTCATCTTTACAATCCGCCTAATAGTTTTCAATAGTGGTAATGTGTTAGATTACACTTCCAATCTGCAACACCTCCCTAGCATATCCATTTGGATAAAAAATAGGTCTCAAGACCTCATACATCTCTAATTTGTATTTCATCTTGAACATTTTGAGCATATTCTTTGCATCAGAGTGGGACTTGTAACTATAAGCTCCTACTTTCATAGGGAACTCATATCCATTCTTCTTCAAGCTTTTGCTTAGCATGTTCACCTGGATTTCCTGCCTCATGATTTCTATCAACACGATCATGTTGCTCGGATACCTAGGCAGCTTTAGGGGGAATCCATCAAAAGGTACAAGACGTAAATATGAGAAAGATGAGAATTGGATAAAATAGCTTTCGAATTGGCTAATAGTTGCCATTGCCTCTGGACTAAATCTCCTCTTCGGGCATCCTTGGAGTTCCTTGCAAATTCTCATTATAAATGCATCATTAACTTTGACATACTCCGCATAACTATTTTGCATTTTCAAACATGGATAGAACTCATAGCAGTTCACATCATTAGGAAAATTTTCTACTCTTGGAAGGCCTAGCCATAATTGTACAGATGCTAGCATGTAAATTAAAAAGGAAGACATATAGAAGGTGTTGTAGAACTTTATGGCATTGAGAGCTCTAGAAAGATTTTTACTTACCTCATGGGCCCAATCAATATATTGTATATCTAAACAAATAACTTGTACTAGAAAGAAATATTGTTCAATGAAAGTTAGAGCCTCTACCTCACCTTTCAATCTATGTAGGAGAACCAAAATGTCTACAATCTCAGGTTTGAGGTTAGTGCCAAATAGAGTTTTGGCGACCTTACTCTTGGCACTTCGTGGCTTTTGAAACCAGGATTACATAATTTCCTTCCTCCACACCATCTTCTTACAGAGAACTCAGAGATTGCTCCTACTGTCAAGTTTGAAAACTCCTCTCGTTCTAGAATCCAGAAGTATTTTACCACAATTTGTCTATCAATGGAGATTAGTATTGTGTGATTAGGTAGCAAAATTTATTTGGTATTCAAATTGTAGTGATTTATGCATTCATAAATCAACTCTTGAGCTTGGATTGCCACCGGGAAACCAACTGCCTCTACTAGTCCACTTTCTTGAAGCTTCTCAGTTATAGGATGAATCAACTTTGACTTCAGCCTCCTTTGGAAATCTTGCATTTTATAAAAATAGAGTGAAGTATCTATGAAATTCTGCAATGTGGACTTGATTCCATTTAGCCCATCGAACCCCACAAATCTGGTTGCCATTTTGTCTGAGAATGAAGTAAATTGCTTTCAAATGTAGATGAAGAACAAACATTGAATTTGCAAATACAAACTATTCAAAAGTGTTGTGCAATATAACATAATAAAAATTCAAGAAAAAGTGGTGGTTTGAATAACTGTTATGTTTCTGTCTATATAGGAGTCTCAATTCATTTGTTGATGTTCAAGATTTACGCCACATGAATGAATTAAAGGATAAATCTGTTGAGACAGTATATGCAGGAGCTCTAGTGGATATTTTGGTTTATTTTCACTATTTTCATTGGTCCAACAATAACTTTCCTTTCTTTCATACTTACTTTTCCATTTCTCATTAAGTTTCAGAGAATTAGGAACATAGTACCCCACAAGGAAATGTTTGCCCAATTGGATTCTACTTAGAATACCTTTCCTGCAATGGCTAGATTGTTTCCATTATCATCTTAAGATGCTTCATGTGTAATTGATGGACCAAATTTGCTTACAAAGTTGATTTCCTCTTGAATGCGAAAAATCATCCTCATGGGTTGAAAACTCACTGAGGAGAAGACGATTTCCATTTTTTTTCTTAGACTTTCCTTTGAACTTTATCCTTTAAGTTAATATTTCCTTTGGGTTCAAAAAATCTTGAAAGGATTACGAAAGTCAAAGAGGGTCCCACTTCCTTATTTATTTCTTTCACAATTTCTTTGGCAAAAAATGGACTTCATGGGTCAAAAGCCCACTTAGGAGAAGTCATTTTTGGGTTTTCCACTTAAGATGATTCTGAGCACCACGATGAATCCCAAATGTTTTCCAAGGTAGAATACTATAATGGAAATAGGGATTTTTCATAAAATAACTCATTATCTTCTTACATTGATTCATGAGCCTCATTTATTAATCTTTGCAAGAAATTGCCTTCTTGGGTTAGAAACCCGCCAAGAAGAAGACAATTCTCATTTTTTGCAAGCTTCATTCTTTCATAGGAAAACTTGATAAGCTGCGAACAAGCCTAGCTTTATGAATAACTTTCACAAGTTGCAAGAATCCCCATCAAATTAGGTACTACGCTACCCATAAACTCACAACATCAAGGAAAACCCACCCAGCCATGAGATGTGGGAGAAAGGAAAGATGGAAAATTTGATGGCTTCACCTAAGGGGAAATAAAACTAGACCTAGACATACCTAGGCCTAACTAAGACACAAAATTTTCCACTTTTGCAAAATGGTTAGAGGGTGAAAAGTGGGGCAACAATGTCATCAAACCATAATTGCAATAATTAATTCTCCTAGGTTTAAGTCCACCAAATCTAGTAAGATGGTCATCATTTTCATTAAATAAATCTTGAACTCATTTAGGTTTTCTCTTAGTAGTAATAGAATCATCACTGGAAGAAGAGTCATTCTCTATAAATGCATTATTAGTATCAACACTATCATCATTACAAGCATTAGAAGAAATATGATAAATAAAAGATACTAGAGCAGTATGGTTTAGAGGAGGTTGGTTCTCCACTACTACAATTTTACTTCCACAAAATTCATCATATTGAATCTTGGAACAATCATGTACTTCATTTTCTGCAATACATATATCTCTTGCGATTTGCACTTTGATAGTAAGAGGATTATAAACTCTATAACCGTTAGTACTTTCATCATACCCAACAAATATAAATGGAGAAGATTTAGTATCTAATTTATGCCTTTTTTGTTTGGGTGTATGAACATAAGCAAAACATCCAAATATCCTTAAGTGTTGTAAATTGGGCTTCCTACCTGACCAAACTTTTTCGAGAGTTATATCTCTCAAAGCCTTAATAGGATTTCTATTAAGAATATAAGTGAGACAAACCATAACTTCAGCCCAAAAATTGTAATCCATATTTTTAGCATGTAATATACACCTATCCATTTCCATGATAGATCTATACTTCCTTTCCACTACACCATTTTGTTGTGGTCTATAAGGAACAATAAGATGATGTTTAATACCAAATTTTTTGAAGTAAGAACAGAAATCATTGTTAACATATTTAGTGCCATTATTAGTTTGAAGAATCTTTAAATTACAATCAGATTGCCTTTCCAAAAACATATAGAATTTAGTAAATGTATCAAGTACTTGATCTTTACCATGTAAGAGATATATCCAAATTCTTCTTGCAAAATCATCAATAAGAGTAAGAACATACTTTGAACCTTGAATGGAGATGTTTTTCATAGGTCCTAAAAAATCACTATGAATCAATTGTAACTTATGAGATGCCCTCCATGATGAACCTTGGGGAAAGGGCTCCCTATGCATTTTGCCACCCATGCACCTAGTGCATATAAATCTTAGATGGAATAATATGAGGCAATCCTTCAACCATATTAGGATTTTGAATCAATGAGATATAATCAAAATTCAAATGAGCAAGCCTTTCATGCCACACATTAAAATCAATATTTGCTTGTAAAGAGTACCCTGAAGACATAAACTCATAAAATTTAAACAAGTTATCATGATCCAATTTAGCATTAGCAACAACTTGATTGGTATTAGGATCAATAACATAGCACATGTCCTTATGAAATTCAAACTTATAATCTTGACATAGCCTAGCAACTGAAAGAAGATTGAATTTCAAATTAGGAGCATAAAAAACATCATGTAACTTTCCATTTGGAACACCGACATCACCAAATTCTTCAACTTTGCAACTATGATTACCGGCTAATTGAATTGAAATATTTGAAGAATTAGATTGCAAAGAATCAAACACTTCTCTATAAGATGCAATATGTTGAGAAACACCACTATCAACAATGCATTCCAATTTTTTAGAAATATTGTGACTAAAAACAAAAGCATGATGAAATTGATTACCATGAGATTTTTGATTATTTTGATGATTGTTATTCATAGGTTGCTTAGCATTTTCTTTTTAAAACAATTATTAGTTACATGACCATCTTTCCCACAATAAGTACAATGAGATTTTCTATTAAGACTATTATGTTGATTAGGATAGTTATTATTACAATTATTATTGCTGTTAAAATAAGGCCTAGATTTAAATCTATTATTAGAATAATAATAATTATTGTGATTATTATTTAAGTTATGATTATTACGATTATTATTGAAATTATGATTATTATGATTATTAAGAGAATTACTATGATGAGATGATTTAAATTTTGATTTTGATTTTTAGACACAAAAGCATGTTCATTAGATCTAAGAGTACCAAATTGCAATAACTTAGCTTCCTTTTGACTTAACAAAATTTGAAAAATACTATGAGTTAATTGATTAGACAAAGTAGGAATAACAAGTTGAGAATGAACATTAGTGATAAATTGCTGAAATTGCCTAGGAAGACATTTCTTTACAATAATGGTAATTAATCTAATATTAGTTAGAGTTACACATAGTCCAATTAATTAACTTTTAATGGAACCAAATTCAAGTAAAAATTCATCCATAGTTTTGAAATCAATATACGTTAAATCTTCCAAATTCTCTTGCAATTGGATCTTGTGTGATTCAGTAGGCCTGTCATACGTTTACTTCAAAATATCCCAAGCATGGTGGGTAGTGGTACAGTGAGCAATCAAAACATATAAATTGGGATTAAGAGATATACCAATGAGGCCAAGGGCTTTCTCATTTTTAGTATCCCATGCATCTTTTTCATCTTGCATAGCCGAAGTAGTAGGGACTGAAGATGCATCAATAACAACATCTAAAATATGCTTAAAGTGAAAAATGAATGAAAGATGAGTTTTCTAGGCATGATAGTTTAGTTATTTAACTTAATCTTATAAATCAAAGTCGACATGATGAAAAATAGAGAAATGAAAAAATGTGCCCTTAACTGACAATGATGAAATTTTTATATAGAAAATATATTCTACAATAATGAACTGTAATTAATATTGAAAAGATAATTAATTTAAAAAAATCATTTAATTTATCCAAAATTTAATATTTTAAAAAAATGATGGATAATTTTTCAAATATTTTATTTTCAAAAAAGATTGATTATATTTCAAATTTTGATTTAAAAAAAATAAAAATAAATTTAAATATGTCTAAATTACTTATATATTTTTTTTAAAAAAGAAATTAATAATATTACAATATTTTTATAATAATTAAAAATAATAATTTAAATGTTCCCCAAAAGTATTTTAAAGTTTTATTAAAAAAAGTTTTGATTTTCTCCCAAGGTGAGTTCACAAGAGAAGGAGACATATTATGTTAGCGAGCGCTCGAAGCTAAATAAAGTTAATGGTTGCGTTTTGCGTAGCTAGGATAGTTTGGATTATTTAACTTAACCTCAGGAATCAAAGTCGACATGATGAAAAATAGAGAAATGGAAAAATGTGCCCTTAATTGACAATGATGAAATTTTTATATAGAAAATATATTCTACAATAATGAAATGTAATTAATATTGAAAAGATAATTAATTTTAAAAAAATCGTTTAATTTATCCAAAATTTAATATTTTTAAAAAATGATGGATAATTTTTCAATTTTTATTTTTAAAAAAGATTGATTATATTTCAAATTTTGATTTAAAAAAATAAAAATAAATTTAAATATGTCTAAATTACTTATAGATTTAATTTTTTTTAAAGGCATTAATAATATTGCAATTTTATTTTTATAATAATTTAAAAAAAAATTAAAGGTTCCCCAAAAGTATTTTAAAGTTTTATTAAAAAAGTTTTGATCTTCTCTTGGGGTGAGTTCACAAGAGAAGGAGACATTTTATGTTAGCGAATGCTCAAAGTTAAATAAAGTTACTGGCTGCCTTTCGCATAGCCAGCATTAGCCTGTGTTGGTTATCCCTTCGGAGGCATTAATGGAAGATGTGGACTATTTGGCTACACATGCATTGATATGCAAGTTTCTTGGTATCCAAGTTTCCCTATCGGCTTTGGAAGCTTGGGTTCACCATTTGTTGTAGGTGGAAGGTGATATGGATATTATGCTGGTTGGTAATAGCTACTTTTTGGTGGCTTTCTCTTGCATGTTATATCAAAACCAAGTCTTTGAGTGAGGCCGATATTTTTATGACTGCATGGGCCTTTTTGTCAAACCTTGGCACATAGGGTTCGATTTTGTTGAGGATCTCCCTTTGAGGGTTCCTGTTTGGGTCCTCCTGCCACAACTTCCTTTGGAGTTCTGGTGAGAGGATATCTTTCGATAGATTGCTGTTGTGCTTGGGAAGCCGACTGTTGTAGGACATCAATCATTGGATAAAAAGGTTATTTCTTATACCCGTATTTGTGTTGAAATTGATTTAAATAATCCTTTGCCAGATTCTTTGGAAATTTGCCTAGGCTCTTCTTCTTGGTTTCAACAACTAGGCTACAAATCCCTTCCCTTCTAATGCTGCATTTGCCATGTGTATGGTCATTTATAACGCCAATGCCCTCAAGCCTCTAAAGGAAATGGTATCCCTGGCGGGTTCTCAAGCCCAAGGATGGCTAATGATGGTAAGGTGAATGGTCAAACTATTAGTATTGGAAAATAGAATGTTCACATTGATAGTACTGGTGAAGGGAAAGCTCAAATGAACACTTCAAGTCAGCAAAAAGGGCCATCCAATACTACCAGTCTTGATAAGGATGGTTTTATCCCTGCTCAAAATCATGCTAAGGAGAGGGGTCAAAAGTGATCTCATCTAGATCAACAAGTGGACTTAGGATTCAATCGATTTGAGGTGCTCAACAACATGGTCATAAAAGAAGGCATTCCTACTGAGGCTCAATGTGGGGTTACTGGCTCAGAGGGGAGGAGTTCTATTCTTAGTGGCAGCCAGGATGTTGTAGTTCAATAGAAGCTAAATACCTCTATTGGCCTTGAGTCTGGTGCCCTTGCGATTTTTCCTACTCTACAGGAAAATGATATTCTTCTGGCAGATTTGGTCAAAGCTGTATTTACCTCTAGTAAATGAAAGGGAGCTTCTCTTGCTTTAGGCTTGATGCAAAGACCATTTAAGAAAGTCTCTTTTGCTACTCCCTCAAGAGTTGGGTGAAAGCAGTATCAAGAAAAAATTAAACTTATAGGAGATTTACTGGTAGAGTTTGGGGCTATAAAGACCATGGACGAACATTTTCTCCACTCTACTCAATGACTATTC